>OU744814.1:22339676-22821041 GCA_916614155.1 Mesoligia furuncula | reverse complement strand
TGATAATATAATATTCATTACATTTATTTCATTTTCCATTTTGGTATAACCCATTTTGTGACATCAAAGGCGTTTAGCTACTGTATGGATTGGAATACTGTGCCCATACTCTGTGTTTACCCGTATACATATTACTATATTTAATCATCACATAAAATAGCCGAGCGAGCTGCGAGCCGTGTGTGTGAGTAACTACTACGTGGAGCCCTGACACAGCCAGAAGGCGACACCATGGCGGGATGAGCTGGAGAAAACGAATACGTATACACGAACGTAACGCACGTACGTACCGTACCGTACGTTAGATACGTAACGTACGTATATGAATACGAATTTAACGCGGTTTGCACGTGGTAACAACTTGCGGGGAATAATACAGAATTGGGGCCCTGGTAGAATATGCCGGAAAACGTAAGTATGTATATTTATCAACTGTCTTCGTAAACTTGTAAATAGTTTATATTCTTATTCTGAATTATATAATAGCAATAGTTTGCGAATCGATAAACGTATGGTGGGACGCCCTCAGGCTAGCTGGAGCGACGATCTTCGCAGGATGGCTGGTACAAGCTGGATGAGAGTTGCCGAAAATCGAGTTGAATACAATAAAAGAGGCCTATGTGCACCAGTTTACTGCTATATGATGATGATGAATAGTTAGCTTTCTTTAGAATTATTTTTTTTAACCGACTTCAAAAAGGAGGAGGTTCTCAATTCGACGGTATGTTTTTTTTTTTTTTTTGTGTGTTTGTTACGCGATTACTCCCCCAATTGTGGACCGATTTTCAAAATTCTTTTTTTATTTGAAAGGGTATACTCTCGAGGTGGTCCCATTATCATCAAGTTGGAATCTGATGAGAGGATCCCATGGAAATCGAGGGAAACCCTCAAATTTTATAGGCAAAGCTATAACGATTTGGGTATTTTTTTAAATAACTTGAGCATTTGCTCTCGGAAATCATCATTTGGTAAAGTGGAGCTGATGAAGAAGACCACAGATGGCCATTGGAACTACTCAATGACAAATATTTCACGGGTTCTGATTCAATTACTTTAATATGGTTGCTAAGCAATTTATGCTCGTCACAATGCGTATGGTGAGTGGTTGTTGAGGAGTTCTCCGGGTCGGTGGACGTCCCAACATCGGGAAAAGCAATATTTTGTAACAAGTGATGAGCAGTTGACATTAGGCTATTGTAACTTAGATAAATTACAAACGGACCCACTAAAAAGTGAAAAATAAAAACTTTTTACAAAAAAAAAACAACCGACTTCCAAAAATAATACTAAAAATTGAAAAATAACTTTAATTTCGGAAGTCGGTGTCAATAAACGAAAATGCGAAACCAAAGACACCGCCTTACGAAATTAAAGTTATTTTTCAATTTTTAGTATTATTTTTGGAAGTCGGTTGTTTTTTTTTGTAAAAATTTTTTCCATTATTTCAATGTTTATACGCATGACGACATATTAAGCTATAATTCCCAGTTTAAGTTGACTTCCCATTGTACGAAAAATCCACGGATATGGAGGGATATGTCATGGAGGCGTGGCACATGTCGCCTCCATCCGATCAAACTGATCAAAAATTTAATTGCGTACACACAATCAGTAGCAATGGGTTTTGTCAGTTCAACCACATTCATTGCGTTATTGACGTTGTTGTGTAGACACATTTTTCGAACATATGAAGCAATGGATTAGCAATATCTTTAAAAATTATTCAGGTTGAGATTGATAGTGTGTTACGCAGTGCAGAGTTGCATGTGTGCATTCAGTGACTGTATCTATAAACAAATGATAATATAATATTCATTACATTTATTTAATTTTCCAATTTTGGTATAACCCTGCTTGTGACAGTGTAAATACCTCCGCGGACGTGCCACCGGACATCAAAGGTGTTTAGCTACTATATGGATTGGAATACTGTGCCCATACTCTGTGTTTACCCGTATACATATTACTATATTTAATCATCACATAAAATAGCCGAGCGAGCTGCGAGCCGTGTGTGATGAGTAACTACTACGTGGAGCCCTGACACAGCCAGAAGGCGACGCCATGGCGGGATGAGCTGGAGAAAACGAATACGTATACAGTATACTTATACTTTTTTTATACTTTCTAGTGCCCGCCCTTTTTGAGCATGTTTACAATAAGAAGTTTGATGCACAAAAGTATTAAGCCTATTTTCTTGCATGGAAAAATCTATACAATGTGAGGTCAGATAAAACTAGAAATATATAGCTCGAATGTCGCTGTGTTTACCTATTCCATTAGCATTTCCTTGTACCCACATGTCAGCTGGTATATAGTTAAGGCCTTAACGCCACCTTGGGTATACATATATACCAGCAGAGCTGCCTGGCGGCAAAAATAAGCAAGACGCACTCATCTGAGTAAAATGTTTTTTTAAAGTACTTTCACTTGGCTTTGAAACACCTCTGTATACAGCCAAGCCACTTAACACAGAACCTCCTTGCCTTGCCAATCTGCATCCAACAAAAAAACAAATTTAATAAGCCAGGGCATTCCTATACAGCCAAAAAGGTATTCCCTAGCACCGTTTTTACCAGCGCAATTTGGCACACGCGAGTAAACTGGGAAAACAGGGGTAAGTTGGGGAGAAAGGGGAAGTGAGGGTAACAAAGATAGTGTTAGATAATATTGACACAAATTCAGTCGGCGAAGTAAGCTTATCTTAATATTGTGACCTTGGATTACGGAGTTTTTCATGGGGTGAATATGCCTCAGTGAACCTTTGCAGGGCAAAATCATACTCATGAATGGTACGTCAATATTGTGACGCGTAATTTGCTTGAAACGCAATTATTCAGCCTTAAAGAGAGCAGTGGTGGCTCAGTGGTAACGGCCGCAACTTACGAGTTCTAGGTCGTAGGTTCGAACCCAGACAGGCGCTGTACTTTGTGTAAATTATTTCATCACTACTGCTCTCAAAACTAAGAAGGAAAATAGGAAAATATTGTGAGGAAACCGGCATGTCCTAGAACCAAAAATTCGATTACATGTGACATTCTTCAAATAAATCACACTAATATTATAAAAGCGAAAGTTTGTGAGTGTGTGTGTGTATGTATATGTTTGTTACTTCTTCACGCTCAAACGGCTAGACCAATTTTGACAAAATTTTGCGTGGAGGTAGCTGACACCCTGGATTAACAAATAGGCTACTTTTTATCCCGATATTTCTACGGGATCGACATTTACGCGGGTGAAACCGCGGGGTGCAGCTAGTTATATTATAAGTTAAGTATACTATGTATATTATCCATAGACGAAGTGAGAAAGAATTCCTTGTTCTATCCAAGTTGTTAGCTACCTCCATGCCAAATTTTATCTACGACTAGCAACTAATTTGATACGATAGAAAAAAATCATAAAGATACCTCTAAACTTTCTTTTTACAATAAAAACCATACTAATATATTATACATACAACCATTCTGATTTTTTGTCAGATTATTCTACAACAGCAACATTTAAAGCACTAGTGTTTTAATTTTTTAGTCCAAACAATAGATTTTTTGTAAATAGATAATTGCTTCATATTTTGCAATAAATTACCAGCGTTATGTCATCGCGCTTCTCTTTCTTTTTTATGCAGTCCGACAGTGACCGCGCTTTAGGTCAAGTAGTAAGGGCGAATTCTACCAAACTTATATACCTAGAACTAGCTGCGCGCCACACTTTCACCTGCATAAGTGTCGATCCCGTAGGAGTATCGGGATAAAAAGTATCCTATGTATTAATCCTGGTTATAAACTATCTGTGTGCATAATTTCATCGTTCAACTCCGTTGCGAAGTTTTTGCGTGAAGAACAACAATAACAAACATACAAACACGGTCACAAACTTTCGCCTTTATAATATTATAGTGTGATAAGTTTTAAACAAATTGTGAATTTTTGACAGTTTTCCTATACTAGAACTGACAGATGTCAATTTTATTCCACGGATAAAAGATTATCTGACATTGGTAAAATCAGCCCCAAGCAGTATTGTTATGACAGTAAAGGTGCGGCTCCACAGCAGCGCACGGCTACGCATGCACGAATAGCAGCAATAGAACCACGCAGCTAATATGGCAAACCTCTACAGCACGTCCTACATAGCAGTGGACGGTCGACTTTAGGCACCTAGCTGTCCCATAGCCATCGATTATCGAGGAGCAAGTCATCATTTCAGCCGAAAGACATCCACTGCTGGACATAGGCCTCCCCCAAAAGGGGGGTTTGCCATAATCGCCACGCTTGGCAGGCGGGTTGGCGATCGCAGTTTGGTGGTGGAATGCATAATGAACGCTGCTGCCCATTCTCCGGTACGCCCCTTAGTCGCCTTTTACGACACCCACGGGAAGTATGGGGTGGTGCTATTCTTTAAGTCCGGCACCACACAGACAAGAGGAGCAAGTAAAGCTAGCAAATAAAAGCGAGTTGGCTAACAACGAGTGCGCAAGGGGGACGAGCCATTAATTGCTGGTATGCTCATGTAGGTACCATCGTGGCCATTTCCGCCTGATCATCTAAAATCTGCGGCGGCGCCTAGCCACGCCCCCTTAAAGTTTTCGCCTATTAGGAAAGCGATAACGCAATTAGTGACGCATCAGGTGTACTCCTTTTGTGAATTTTAAGGACGAACTATTTGACCTTGGCGCGCTTACAAGAGATCGCTTCTATTGTTTGAGTGCAAGCAAAAATGAACTTAGTGGTGGTCAGGCGGGAGTGTCCGCGATAGTACCAAAGCGTGAGTATCTCAGCGAGTATTTTGCCCGCCAAGCAAGTGTTGCTGAACGAGTACTCTCTTTTTAAGTAGCTCTTGTCGCTGTGACAAACGAATACTCACCGTACTATTTAGGCGCGGCGCTCACTATCGGTGGGCATCGGTGCGGCTCGGTACAGCTCGAGCGCCTTACGGCGGCTTCGAGCGGCGTCGGGCAGAGAGTTGCTTCGGGCACCTGGGAGCTGTCTCGGCAGTTGTAAGCATACCTAAGGACACCGAGACTGGGTTCGGGTAGCTTTGGCAAAACTAAGAATAGTTCGGGTGGCAGACACGTCGCAGAGCAGTCGTAATGTTACGTGAAAACAGTTGTGCGTGTGTATTTATAATGGTGGATTGGGACTTAGTTGTCTTTGTGAATCTTGCTGAAGAAGAAGAGAAACTTGGTGAACAAGCTTTGGAAGCAAAAAAAAAACGAGCCTATACGTGTAATTAATGAGGCAGTTGCCTTTTATTTTCCTCTGGGTGTTGCCAAGCTAATGGAGGCGCGCGCCGTGAACGTTATGACTGTTCTGCGACGTGTCTGCCACGAAAATGCCAACTGAGCTGCAAGAAGACAGCCTCGGCGTCCTTAGGTATGCTTACGGCTGCCGAGGCGGCCCGAAGTCGCCCGAAGCAGCTCTCAGGCGCTCGAAGCCGCCGTAAAGCGCCCGAGCTGTACCGAGCCGCACCGATGCCCACCGACAGTGGGCGCCGCGCCTTAGTAGATTGTTTGCCAAGGGAGCAAAAAACTATTTTGAAGGCGAGAGTGTTTTGTAGAATCCTGAGCGTAGCTAGGGATTCAAAGCACATCACACGAGCTTAAAATAGTGTAGCTCCCGAGGTGGACACTCTACTTTTTATCACCCTCTAATGAAAAAAAAAATAAGCGCAACTTATGAATAAGAATATTACGCCTATTTATTTAGGTACATATACTTTTGAGTAAAAATTACGAACAAAGGCAGAATGCTTTTCACGCGTTATTTATTTTTTCACACACTTTAACAAATTCGAAAGTCGCTTTGAAATTGGCAAAATAGCTTAAAATTACATTTCACTTTTTTCTTTAATTTATTTTCATTGGCAAAGAAACAGCCAGCAAAAGCCTTTTTCACGCATGAACCAATTTCAAAAGAAACAATCTACAAGTTTAAAACTACTATAAATATGTCGTATACTGCGTTCGAAATATTATTTCCACATAATATATGTAAACAAAATATGTTTTTGGAAAAGCAATTTTAATAACCACAAAGGGATAAGTTACTGCTACAACATCAAACATATTATTATGACTTTTCTATAGTACTAGTCATTCTAAAATCAACTTAATTTACACTAACATTAAGTTGATATTCTTTTATTTAAATCGAAATGGTATCAATTGAAAATAATGGTTAGAATATGCATTAGTGAAATTGTTTAAAAAAAAAATTGGTTATTTGCACCTTCAAGTAAAAACATATGGTTTACAATAAAAATAGGCTTTAGGTAAGTAGAGTTGTATGTTAGAGTTGCAGCCAATACTTTTTTTAGGGTTCCGTTGCCAAATGGCAAAAAACGGAACCCTTATAGATTCGTCATGTCTGTCTGTCTGTCTGTCTGTCCGTCTGTCTGTCTGTCCGTCCGTATGTCACAGCCACTTTTCTCCGAAACTATAAGAACTATACTGTTGAAACTTGGTAAGTAGATGTATTCTGTGAACCGCATTAAGATTTTCACACAAAAATAGAAAAAAAACAATAAATTTTGGGGTTCCCCATACTTAGAACTGAAAATAATTTTTTTTTTTTTCGTCAAGTCCATACGTGTGAGGTATCTATGGATAGGTCTTCAAAAATGATATTGAGGTTTCTTATATCATTTTTTTCTAAGCTGAATAGTTTGCGCGAGAGACACTTCCAAAGTGGTAAAATGTGTGTCCCCCCCCCTGTAACTTCTAAAATAAGAGAATGATAAAACTAAAAAAAATATATGATGTACAATACCATGTAAACTTCCACCGAAAATTGGTTTGAACGAGATCTAGTAAGTAGTTTTTTTTAATACGTTATAAATTGTAAACCGCAATTTACCTTTTATCCAACCAACTCAAATATAAAAATATAAAAAAAAAACAATTAATTTCATAAACATAAACCTTATGCATAAATCCGGATGATACTGAACCCTCGGTGAGCGAGTCCGACTCGCTCTTGCCCGGTTTTTTTTGTTTACAGATGGAATATTCTCATGGATGTTCGCCGCCCTGGGGTCAGACTCTTACTGATTAAAAACCTTCCCGGTGTTCCATCTCGCACCTACGCCGGGGGTCGCGGGAACGTACCATCCTTATAAAACCTGGGTCCGGGGGGGGGGGGAAGTGAGGTTTTTGACTCCCCCCGCGACGTCTAAGAAGGGCGCACCGTGGAAAACTACGCGCCGCCACCTCGGGTCCTGAAGTGTGGGGGGCGACGGACGCCCCGAGTCCGTCGTCCCTGGACCCATTTAAGGGGGCTGGAAGAAGACGTTGTCCGCCCTCCGCCGACGCCCGGTGCGCCTGCTGCGGGCCGGGTGAGTGGACGAGATGTCCCTCTCCCTTTCCGTAGCCTCCTTCTGCGAGACAACTGTTTCGCAGAAGGAAACTGCCGCGTCCCAGGAATCTTCGCTGCCGATCATCGACTCGACTAACGCCGGCAGCGACAGTTCACTGTCTACTTCTGAGATGAGGGCACGGTGCAGCCGATACCCTTGCTAACTTAATGTCTTGTAATTATAGGCATCAGCGCGCACCCTCGTTTTTTTTTCGGGAGGGAATCATCAAATGACCCCCCCTCCCGCTCTGGGCGGAGCGAAAGGGAGTGTCAGACTCTTACTGACTAAAACCCACCCGTGTTCCTTTCTTAGCCCTTTATGTTCCGGGCCAGCGGTAACCCTTTCGGACAATCCCGCTGACCCGGCAGGCTTCGGCCCTAAGGGGCCCTTTCAATTTATGCTGACATCTCTTTGAGGCGCGCCCTCAAAACATATACATTTTAAGTATTTTAATTACATGAATAATTTCCATAATTTGGATGAGTTTAAGTTATAATAAGTTGAAGTTTAGATTGTCTTATACAAAGCACAAGAGTAAGGGACTTATTAGGTGCAAAACTAGAATTTATTTATTTATTTATTTAATTGTGGCACTCCAACGACTTATTCACTATTACATTTATTCGGGTACTGTAACAATTGAACTTTAAGTCTAGAGTGAATTTGTCACTTACAGGTGTGCACAGCATTTTATATATTTCAAGTTTTATAATTTTACATAGAGTAGGTACATATAGGTTAAAAAAAAAACAAATCTACATGAAAACAAAATTGAAAACTAAAAACTGGCCAAGTGCGAGTCGGACTCACACACGAAGGGTTCCGTACCACAAGGCAAAAACGCCGAAAAAAACATGTTTGTTGTATGAGAGCCCCCCCTAAATATTCATTTTATTTTTATTATTTATTATTAAAGTTAAAATACAACTGAGTATTTTGTGAATATTTCAAGTGCCTGTTACCATTTTTGATATCGAGCAAAAAAGGGCAAATAAATCGCATTTGTTGTATGGGAGCCCCCTTAAATATTTATTTTATTTTGTTTTTAGTATTTGTTGTTATAGCGGCAACAGAAATACATACTTTGTGAAAATTTCAACAGTCTAGCTATCGCGGTTCTTAAAATACAGCCTGGTGACAGACAGACGGACAGACAGCGAAGTCTTAGTAATAGGGTTCCGTTTTTACCCTTTGGGTACGGAACCCTAAAAAAGAAAAGAAATAACTAGGTAAATCTATTTTGTTGCTCTCTAAATAATAATAATAATACTATTCAATGACAAATAATAAATAAGTAAGTAATAGTAGATATATAAGCAAGTAATAATCTATACATATAATAAAATTGTAGAAAAGTGGTGTCTGTACAATGGAAATATATTAAAAAAAAGTAGCAGGGGTTGTTATTATATCGATGCCGAACCCGAAAATGTAATTAAATTTTTTTTTGTCTGTTTATCTGTTTGTCTGCTGTGTTTGTGCACGCTAATATCAGAAACGGCTTATTCGATTTAGATGCGGTTTTCACTAATATATTGTAGTAAGCTTTACTTAACATTTAGTGTTTATTTCATGTCAATCGGTTCATAAATAAAAAAGTTATGTCAATTTAAAGAATCACGGCGAACATTTGTTAAGGTATTCTATCAGAGTACGTAAACGCCTCGCGCCTGCGCGTCCGTGGCTATATATATTATACAAGGTGTAACGGAAAGGGGGTATCAACCCTGAAGGAGGTGAATGAAGATGAAAAAAAAAATTTGGACCTCCCATAGTAATAGCACATCAATGATTTACTATTACTATGGGAGGTCCAAATTTTTTTTCATATTTCGACCTATGTTCTTTGGGGAAATTTGTTCAGTTTCATGAGCACATTCACCTCCTTCAGGGTTGATACCCCCTTTCCGTTACACCTTGTATAAAGCGCGCTGAGAGCCGCGCCGCTGCCATAATTCCGATCCAGCCTGTCCCTTGCTGCCCTCTCCCAGCGACGCCCTAAGCCGGGGTCCGTACCCCACAGGGGGTACAGCGACTACACGCTAAGGGCTAGCGTGTAGTCGCTTAGTTTTTAAGTTTATATTGTGTAGTTAAGTTGTGTATTATGCCCTGGCTGGAGGCCTTAATTTATTGAGGCATCCACAGGAAAGCCAGGTTAAGCAGTCGACAACCCCTCAGGTTGAACTGCGAGATGACCATTTCAAAAGAAAACGCGCCGCTGCCATAAGGATTCAGTTATTCGTAGCGAACGCACGTATCCTGGAGAGTTGGATTCGATTATTGCGATTCACTTGAATACTGACTTTGCATTTTCATTTATTTATATTTTAGGGTTTGTAGGTTAGGTTCTTTTTCTTAATTTTCATTAAAATTTTGTAAGTATTTGGTATAGGTTAGGCGGTTCTTTCCTTGATTATTGGGTATTTACTTATCTTAATTTTTATTTAGGGTTTTGTAAATAAATATTGTAAGCATTTATTATTGGTTAGGCATTTCTTTCCCTGATTTTCGGTATACTTATCTTAATTTGTATTTAGGGTTTGTATATAAATATTATAAGTATTTGGTATAGGTTAGGCATTTCTTTTCTTGATTTTCTTTATTAATTATAAGTTAATTAGCTTAGGTTAGTAATTATTTTTTCTAGCAATTCTTTTGTTTTATAAAGTTAGTACGTTTGTCTGTGTAGAAGAATAGCACCACCCCTTACTTCCCGTGGGTGTCGTAAAAGGCGACTAAGGGTCTCACCGGAGAATGGGCAGCAGCGTTCTCTATGCATTCCACCACCATACCATACTGCGATCGCCAACCCGCCTGCCAAGCGTGGCGATTATGGCAAACCCCCCCAAAATTGGGGGAGGCCTATGTCCAGCAGTGGACGTCTATCGGCTGAAATGATGATGATAATGACGTTTGGTTTACACGTCTTAACACTTATTACTTAAACTGTGATAATTTTAGACTGTATAATAATCTGTAAGTATTTATAATTTAATTGTTTACGATAGTACGTGTTTACTAAATAACTGTGTGGTAAGTAGTAAGTACTATTTTATTGTAAGAATGCCTCGAAGAAGATCCAACCTCTCCCAATGTAGCAGAAATGCTAAAAGGATGAGATTAGTTCGATCACAGGAATCTGAGGAAGGTCGTGAGGCAAAAGGCTCTCTGCACCAGGCTAGGTTTCGTGCTGCAGAAACTTCGACTCAGCGAGAATCTCGACTGAGTTCAAATCGTTCTCGAATGATGACAACTCGAAATAGGGAAAACGGGGAACGACGAAAGGCACGTTTATCTGTCGATCGCGAAGCTCACGCGCTATCGCGTGAGTCTGAGACTTTTGCTGTCAGGGAAATCCGCCTGAGCTCCCAGAGAGTACGGACAACAAATGCTCGATTCCAGGAGACACAGGACGAACGGGAAATACGTCTCACTGCCGATCGTGAAGCTCATACACTATCGCGTGAGTCTGAGACTTTCACTGATAGGGAAATTCGTCTGAGTTCTCAGAGGGTACGGACAGCAAATGTTCGGTCTCAGGAAACACAGGAAGAACGAGAAATACGTCTCACTGCCGATCGTGAAGCTCAAGCACTAGAGTCTGAGACTTTCACTGAAATTCGCCTAAGTTCTCAGAGGGTTCGGACAGCAAATGCCCGGTCTGTAGACGGTATATGTAATTCAAAATATGCTGCCCGAAAAGTCACTATTCCACGCGGACGAAGTCGCGGGCACAGCTAGTATCAACAATATAGATATTAACTGTGGGTCAATAACAATTGTTTGCGAAATTGCGATAGCTTGCTGGCGAAGATGTTGATGCTATTGGTACGTGTATGCAGCTCATTGTACGTCCTCATCAACCTGTTCATTGGTGCCGAATGTCCGAGGTTAGTTCTTGATGGGCATGGAGTGAATACATCTAGGATGCGTTGAGATCTAGGTGAACTATGGCGAGGGACAGTTATATTTATTTCGTCGAGAAGCTTCGGAACTTGTATAGATCCATTAAGTGTAGCAAAATCAGGTCGTTAGAATGCCTTCGCTGTTTTAATGTTATCATTTTAAAGTGACATAGCCTTTGCGAGTAATCAGCGTCCAGAGGGCAGATATTGGATTTGTACCGCAGATAGCGTGTAAAGCTTTTTTGGACCCGTTCTATGCGATTCACATGTGTACCATAAATTGGATTCCAAACAGGTGACGCGTATTCCAAAACAGTTCGTACAAATGAATTATACAGTACCGTTAAGGTTTGGACAGTTGTGAAATCATAACAGGTTCTTTTTATGAATCCCAGTGTTTTAGCAGCCCTAGAAACAATAGAGTCGATGTGAGGTATGAAGGTGAGCTTACTGTCAAGCTGAACGCCTAAGTCTCGGATTTTGTCGACTTTTTGAAGTACTCTTCCGTTAAGCGAATATGAAGAAGTAAGAGTGATGTGTTTTTTTGTGAATGTCATTTGGTAACACTTATCGGCATTAAGAAGCATATGATTTTTGGTACACCAACTATATAAAGAATTTAGATCCTCCTGGAGTAGGGCAATGTCTGTACTCGAGTCAATGAGGATTTTAATTAACAAAAAAAAAAAAAACAGATAATAGGTGTCGGCTAGTGACTGTAGGGGTGCGAGTGAGTGTATGTATAAGTGTTTGTGTGCATGTGTGTAATGTTTGTGTGTGGGTGTAATGATGATTGTGTGTGTGTGTGGCAGAGAAAAACATAGGACATAACATTTTTACAAGTAAAATAACGTGATGTACTAACATAAATAAGTACTAAGAATTATCGTCCATTTTTTCCTGTCATTTAAAACAAAAATAAATAAACGATTTACGGCTGATTTTTCTATCGACAGATAATTTTTATTCGTGGAATAAAATTGACGTCTGACAGTCTTTGTATGGAAAAGCTGTCAAAAATTCAAAATTATTCCTCCGATAAAATTATCTGGCGTTGGAAAAATCAGCCCTTAAATAATAATGTTTATTTTTATTACACAAAGAAATTATGCAAGTATGCTAAATAGCTTTTCAGTTTCATCATAGGTTAGGGATAGAAGCCAAGTGATCACATTGTGTTTGCAATTTTTTGTCATAGAGATTTTTTTATTTGTTAACAGCCGACCCGACACACATTAGGTTCAAATTTAAAACAAAGTCGGGTTAGTTACATCATTTAGGTATAACTCTAGAACGGCTGTGCCGATTTTTATAATATTTTATTTGATGGATTTGTCTTCGCCCTGAATAACAGAATAATTATTAAAACATGAAAAAAATAACAAAAAAAATCTGATACCCGGGTCAACTAGTACCTAACTATAATAATAAAAAGGATTAATTCGTAAAAAAAACTCTAAAGACAACAGGACATTATTCTTTTCAGGAATTTGAACATTCCGAATTTTTATTTTTATTTTTTGATAATTTTTAATTTTTAATATATTTTTTCAATTTTATATGGGTGTACACCTGAGATAAATTTGATTTGATTTGATAAAAACCTAATTCAGACTTAAAAATAAAGCTAAACACACTACTAAACATTAACACGATGACGACGACTAAATATTTAATTTTAAAGTGTACTTACTACAATGCGTGCACTGCGTGCACTGATTGGACAGGTCCGCTCAATCTGTGTGGTTCTTTCCTCAAAAGACCATTTCAGACATCAATCTACATGGTCTTCACACGATCTGACCAAGATTTTGTCTGGACTTTAAAAGAGACTGTGACCTCTGAGTTTGTTTCGGCCTTTCTTCTCAGAGTAGTCAGATAGGAAACGCCGACCACATCTAGTTTAAAAAATATGATGACGTGTAAAAGTGTTTGTAAAAACCTACTTACAGAAAATAAATCATTTATCATTTATCATTTATCAATATCGCATTGGGTCTAGCCTGTAAGGGTATTTGTATGTTTGGTGTACATAAATAAATAAATAAATCACGAACAATAAAAAAATATGCCAAATCAGTTCAGCCGTTCTCTAGGGACGCGCTTTCAGCATCATTTCATTTTCATTTATAGAGAATTCAGTTTTTTGCTGAATCTAGTTTCAAAAGTAAAATATTGTATCTACTAATTTAATTTTGTGAAAGTTTTGGTCGCATCAACAATTCGCTTTGTTTTCTAAACATAGATATTTATGTTATTTTGTTTGAAAACTATTTAAGTGCTGTAGTTATTAAATTTTATTAAAGGATTTCGTGTGCTGAACCGTGAACACTGATGTCATGTATTTTATTGAAATACACTGAGAGTAGTGTTGGCCCAGTAGTAAGGGCCGTGTTGTAGGTTCGAACCCTGACAGGCGCTTTACTTTGAATAAATTACTTCATCTCAAAACGGTGAAGGAAAACATCGTGAGGAAACCGGCATGTCTTACAACTAAAAACTCGAAGACATTGAGACATCTACCAATCCGCACTAGGCCCGCGTAGTGGATTACGGCCCACTCATTTTATGCTGATTGTTTTATACACATCTTGTCAAGAAACCTATCTAATCAAAGAACGCATAATGGCATTTACCTATTTAAATAAACAAAAACCTTTCTGATACTTGTTTCAAGGTTTCTGGTGATATTTTTATCAACAAAAACTCAACTATGAGAAAAAATAAAAATATTTTCAAAAAGAAGAAACTTTTTTTTTCATAAAC
Source organism: Mesoligia furuncula (assembly GCA_916614155.1). Classification (NCBI taxonomy): domain Eukaryota; kingdom Metazoa; phylum Arthropoda; class Insecta; order Lepidoptera; family Noctuidae; genus Mesoligia; species Mesoligia furuncula. Next base: position 22,807,014 of record OU744814.1, on the reverse strand, counting down.
AACCGCAACAAACCAATCAATGGAATGGGTTCCAAGGTGTTCAACTTTATATCCGGGATTTATCTAAAATTATATCTCATAAATTCTACATTCGCATTCTGAAGATAACTAAGTAATAATAGATGACAGGGCGAAAACTTTTCTCATAATAATAACCTACCTACGTATCTCAAGATTTTATTTCATTTGATTTATGATGTTCCAAGTTCGACATGTTGTTAGGAACGGGATCAAACTTTTGTCAGGAGCTGTCAAAAAAAAATCTGGAACACTTTTTATTGGTTTTGCCGAAAATTATGATGTGAAGAAATAGGCTAGTCTTTCACTACAAATGCTGAAGTCTAGCCTTGAGAAATTGGCTTTATATATTGACATGTTGTCGAGACTTGTACCTATATTGTAGCTTTCCGCGAACTTCGTACCGCCCGCGCCCCGCCAGCCGCTCTGCCACCGCTTTTTAGGGTGCCGTTGCCAAATGGCAAAAAACGGAACCCTTATAGATTCGTCATGTCTGTCTGTCTGTCTGTCCGTCTGTCTGTCTGTCTGTCCGTCCGTATGTCACAGCCACTTTTCTCCGAAACTATAAGAACTATACTGTTGAAACTTGGTAAGTAGATGTATTCTGTGAACCGCATTAAGATTTTCACACAAAAATAGAAAAAAAAAAACAATAAATTTTGGGGTTCCCCATACTTAGAACTGAAACTAAAAAATTTTTTTTTCGTCAAACCCATACGTGTGAGGTATTTATGGATAGGTCTTCAAAAACGATATTGAGGTTTCGTATATCATTTTTTTCTAAACTGAATAGTTTGCGCGAGAGATACTTCCAAAGTGGTAAAATGTGTGTCCCCCCCCGTAACTTCTAAAATAAGAGAATGATTAAACTAAAAAAAAATATATGATGTACAATACCATGTAAACTTCCACCGAAAATTGGTTTGAAAGAGATCTAGTAAGTAGTTTTTTTTTTAATACGTCATGCACAAGGTACTTAATGAATATAATTGGATAAGGAATAATACTGTATAGTTTAAAATAGCTCGGTAAATAACCCACCATTTTTTTGTAATATACATAAAAGATAAAAATGGTTACTGGGGGTATCCTTAGGAGATAAACATAATACCAACGAGGACTTTAAAAAAATTTTTTTAAGATATACAATTTCGTCGTACATTAATTTGATTTATCTCGTAAGGTTTAGCCAGCTTTGCAATGTAAGCCCACAAAAATATGTTTGTTACGACATCATATTATAAATCTTAGAATTTCTCGGCTTTTCTGTACTATAATATGCATGTAAACCCTAAACCCCATACATATAAAACTTTCTCTTGAATCACTCCATCTATTGCTGAACTGCATTAACATCCGTTAACTACATTAAAATCCGTTGCATAGTTTAAAAGATCTAAGTTAACAGGGAGCGGGGGCGACTTTGTTTTAAAAGAAGATAATCATATTGCGATAGAAATCCACTCGCTAAACGATTCTGAACGAACTACTTTCTTAATGTGCATTAATTCAACTACACATTGTATTTAGAAGATTAGCACTGGTTACAATTAGCCTCCATAATTCTACTGCTTATATTCACCAACCCGCACTAGGACCGTTTGGTGGATTATGGCTCACTCCCTTCCACAGAGCGGCCTGCATCCCAGCAGTAAGAAAGTTAACGTCAGCTGATTTATTTATTCCACTGTTGGGCAAATAATTTCCCTATGATTCAGTTGTTGGTTTTCCCCTGCTGGTTCCGCGATTTTCTACATCATCGGATTATTTCTCAATATTTATTTGGGATCGGCCCAGATTGTCTTGATCATTCATACATCGCGATCTCGATAGTTAAGATAAGTTTTTTTTATTTTTATTGATTTAGGGTCTCCAACACAAAAGTAGGTGCACTCCTTATAGAAGACATTCTTTAGGACGTCCGTCCATCTAGCGGGGGGGGGGGGGGGGGGGGGGTGTCCCACACTACGCTTGCCGATACGCGGTCTCCACTCCAGGATTCGTCTGCTCCACCGGCCATCGTTCCTTCGAAAGACATGGCCAGCCCACTGCCACTTCAGTTTGCTTACTGTGCAAGCTATGTCGATAACTCCGATTCTTTTCCGGATAATTTCATTCCTGATTTTATCCTTCAAAGAGACTCCGAGCATATAGCTTGCTCCATAGCGCGCTGAGCGACCTTGACCTTGTTGTTATCTGATCAGGCACATAATCATACGTAGAAGATAAGTCTATTAAAACTCGGCTATATGAATAACAAATAAGAGACACAAAACTCTTTCTATATCTTCATTTCCCTTGGGAATCTTAAAACTGACAACCCAACTTCAATAACGCAGACTGCCATTAAGGGGCTTACAGGACCTAAACACAAAAAAACGCAAGTTTTAGAAACAATAAAAGTATATGATCGACTACAGCAAACAAAATCAGAAATATATATGATATTCTTCAGGATATATGCTAGGTAGATAGAGTGTTGAAAACATAATACAATTAGTTTGACACGATAGAAAAAATCATGAAGATACCTCTAAAAACTTTCTTTTTACAATAAAGACCATACATACAATCATTCTGAATTTTTGTCAGTTTATTCTACAAGAAACGTACTAAAATACTAGCGTTTTAATTTTTTTTGTCCAAACAATACATTTTTTGTAATTAAATAATTGCTTCATATTTTGCAATAAATTACCAGCGTTCGCTTCTCTTTGTTATCTATGCAGTCCGACAGTGACCGCACTTTAGGTCATGTAAGCCCCTTAATAAAAATACCTGATAATTATTAACGAGGTTATTTTGTTTCGTGATTATGAAGAGTTATAAATAAAAACGTGTCGTTTCATTTTACGGTAATTTTTACGAGGCTGTAAAACGTAAGTACGGATAAAGTGACTTTACTTTGTTAGTCAAGAGACAGCGGGATGTAATATCAGCCAGTTGAGGTCGGTTTCATTGTAGCTTAATTACACACGATTCCTTTTTGAATGGCATTATATAAGATCCCGTCGGTACTCCTCAAAGGTGTATACAGAGTGGTCCGTGGCTAAATAATAACAGCCGCACGGGTCGATCGATCAGGTTAGGCTGCGCTTGCCGTGTTTGGTTTGTGGATGGGTGACCATCTTTACATACCCGGCTGTCATTCGTGGATCTTTGACAGTCGTCACGGGTAGTCAGAAGCCCGAAAGTCTGACAACAAGTCTTACCAAGGGGTATCGTATTACCCAGTAACAGGGTTGTGGAGGTCAGATAGGCAGTCGCTCCTTGTAAAAAAACCGACTTCCGGTGTCTTTGGATCTGTATTTTAGTTTTTGCCACCGACTTCCGAAATTAAAGTTATTTTTCACTTTGTAGTGTTTTTTTTGGAAGTCGGTTTTTTTTTGTTAAAAAGGTTTTATTTCTCGCTTTTTAGTGGGTTTGTTTATCATGTATCTAAGTTACAATAGCCTAATGTCAACTTGCCCATCGCCTTTTACAAAATATTGCTTTTCCCGATGCAGGGACGTTAATTGTTGAGGAGTTCTCCTGGTATTCCACCATCAGCTCTATATCACCATTCGCATTGTGACGAGCATAAAGTGCTTAGCAACCATATTAAAGTAATCGAATCGTAACCCGTGAAATAATTATTATCGAGTAGTTCCGGTGGCCATCTGTGGTCTTCTTCATCAGATCGTCTTCACCAAATGGTGGTTTCTGAGAGCAAATGCACGATTTACTATAAAAAATACCCAAATCGCTATAGGTGTGCCTATAATATTTGAGGAGTTCCCTCAATTCCTCATGGATCCCATCATCAGAACTGGATTTTGAAAAAAATAGGACCAATCTGGAAGTATATCCTATTGAATAAAAAAAGAATTTTCGAAATCGGCTAATAAATGACGGCGTACTGAGGTAACAAATATAGTAAAAAAAAAAAAAACATAACCGAATTGAGAACCTCCTCCTTTTTTTGAAGTCGGTTAAAAATAATGATATTTTGGTACATCCAGTTAGACTGGAAACCGTGGAAAAGGCTACGCAGATGATGTATGCAGAGTGGTTTGGAGTATAGCCTCAACTGTTTGTTAATGTTTCTAAAAATGATTTTACACTAGCACAAGTCGAATATTTTTCATTTAAAAAATATTTTGTTGCTTAAAAAAATGATTTTATTTTAATCAAACCAAATCAAAATCGTTTATTGTTTTGCATATTGGTCAAAAGGCCAATTCTCGTGTTAAAAACGCTTACGCTTTTTTTTCGGATGCGAAATCATCAAATAACCCCTCCCGTTCCGGGTGGAGCGGAAGACCCTTACTGACTAAAACCCACCCGTGTTCCTTCCTTAGCCCTTTATGTTCCGGGCCAGTGGTAACCGTTTCGGACAATCCCGCTGACCCGGCAGGCTTCGGCCCTAAGGGGCCCCTTCTCTGCTGCTGACATCTCTTTGAGGCGCGCGTGGAACACGTACCTACGCGCCGTCCGGCACGGGCCTGGTCCTGACCGGACGGTGAGCTACCCATTACTCTCCGCCCGCAGGCCCGCGCCTACGGTGGCCGCCGGGAGTCGTCACGCGGCTCCCGACGCGCGGAGCGTCTCCCGCGTCGAATGGGACAGGAGGCTCTCTCCCTCATCCATCCCGCCACCTCCTTCGCTAGTATGACTGCTCAAGTCGCAATCTCATCTTAGTGTATACACGAACGACACGCGTCGATGACAAAGTCAACTCGCCGTCGGCAGGTTACTTAGAGTAAGAAAGCTATAGAGCATCGGGTAGCGTGGCCGCACATGAGACAAAAAACTAACTTAACTAACATAGGCTACATAAGTAGCTGCCTTGAAAAAACTGGCACGCACTGAGAGACGGAAATAGTATAGCTTTATCCATTTCTGTTACTTATAATAACTCAATACTTTATCCCGTTCTTGTGGAAACGAAATGGAGCTACCCGCCGTCTATACTTTTCTTTGTCTAAGGCAGGTTAGTTAGCACTGCGATTTCCAATGTCAAAATTGACAGAATGAGACTGAGATTAGAATGTGTACGTTGTCAAAAATACGAGAATAAAAATGCCCTTCAGATCCGTTGAGTGGAAGGTTTGAAATACAGATGAAAGTGTTACTTTCCCGTTTGCGAGTCACATTAAAATATTTGCTTACATTTTGATAAAAATCGGATTGAACAGACTATACCAACACACTCAATCAAAAATAACAAAACACAATTACGAATGTTGTTTACATTTTGTTACCAGAAACCCATCCTTAACTTACTGTATATTAGAAGAAATATGTAAAACGGTACAGTCATAAATCATGCTGTAGAAGGGTGGGTCGAAGGCGTTGTACGGAAGAGAGAGAAAATCGGTAACCATGGATATATATCCATAATATGGGAGGGTTTCCATCTATGGATAGCTGTTAGATGGGGGTGCGGCTCATTATGTGTCAGCCATTTGTGATAAACTCAATTAATGCTGGTAAAAGGGTGAATTGTCTACACGATTGAAAATATTTAAGTTGTACTTTAGGTTGTCAGACCCTCACAATTTTAATGCCTCTTTTTTAGGGTTCTGTACCCAAAGGGTAAAAACGGGACCCTATTACTAAGACTTCGCTGTCTGTCCGTCTGTCTGTCACCAGGCTGTATCTCAAGAACCGCGATAGCTTGACAGTTGAAATTTTCACAAATTATGTATTTCTGTTGCCGCTATTACAAAAAATACTAAAAACAAAATAAAATAAATATTTAAGGGGGGCTCCCATACAACAAACGTGTTTTTTTCGGCGTTTTTTCCTTGTGGTACGGAACCCTTCTTGTGCGGGTCCGACTCGCACTTATTTTATATAGGCATAGGTTTTCTAGTCTGGTACTTGGGATAAAACATTTTAAAAGGTTTTTATTTATTAATCTATTTATCTTCTATGTTGATTATTTTATATTTTGTGAATTTGAGAACGTTGTAGGCCTTGTAGACTGTAGATTTCTAGTCCACTTTCTTTTTTGTTAGTACTTGTTGATAGGCCTACAATGTCCTCCCATACCTATTAACACTGTAATTTGAAAACATTGTAAAAGCAAATTATTTTTACAAGGATAACCGTGGAGTTCCCTGCCAGCTCTTCTCCATAGGAAACGACCAATTGAAACCGTGCATCTAGCTTCTGACGTTTCAAAAGTGGCCAGGTAAACGTGAAATAAAATATTTTGATTTTGATCCAATGTCCACTAGTAGCTCGCGTAGGTACGACCTACTCCCTTTCACAGAGTGGACGCCTGAGTCTCTTATATTTTTCATTTGGAACTTATATCATGGATGCGTTTACTAACGTAAATCTAAGGTAAACATCCAGACCAATATTTATAGGCTACAAAATAATTCCATGCAAGAATCAGACCCACAACGACGCATAGAAGCCAATTGCTCAGCTGTCAAATTCGAATTGAGACACACATGCGACCCCATTTAGGCGTAAATGCAAATAAAGCTAAAAGGTTCACAATAGGTATGTGGCCCTTAAACTCTATGGCATCGGTAACTTATCAACCCCTCACGTTAAGGGTGGAGGGAAAATGGAATCATTAATGGTATACATGTGTAGGGGAATCATAATTTGCTGTCATTCTTGCATCCTGAGTGAGAAATTAAGCTTTAAAATTTATTATTTATTGGGTGTCGAGAGACGTAAAGTCGGGAAAACCTTCATGTTACATAGACTGAGGTCCTAGGATAAACGCGTGGAGTGAAGGCAACGTAAATTCGAACCATTTTTTTAATCGGGAATACAACTATTTTATAGTAGGTACATACAGACGCCAGCACATCAAGCTACCCGAAACTGTCACATTTTCCCAATCAACTTTGAACCTTATGCTTTAGCGATAAAGTTGAAAATCTATTAAAGACATTTGACAGATTGTAGTAGCTTGATGTGCTGGCGTCTGTACAATTTGGTTATAATGTGGCAAGCACAATAATTAGTATCACCCTTATCAGCCTATAACGTTCCCACAATTGGGACACAGGCCTTTCTCTGTGAGAGGGAGTGGGCCGTAATCCACCAAGCAGGCCCAGTGCGGGTTGGCAGATGTCAGATGTCTTCGAATTTTTGGTTCCAGGACATGCCGGTTTCCTCACGATGTTTTCCTTCACCGTTTTGAGAGCAGTGATTAAATATGTAATTTACACAAAGTATAGCGCCTATAAGGGTTCAAATCTACGACCTACAACTAAAATGCAGTCTTAAAACTAAATCAATATTTAGTGCGAACGAGAATTTGGTTTTATTTATTTAATTTACACACGCTGTTCACAGCTCTATTCTATAGATTCTCCTATCGCAGTTGCTTGCTGGAAGAGTTTTCTTCAAAAATAATCATCACCTTTCTACTTATTTTACTGTTCCTTTCTTCTCGTCTGTTTATATGTGTATACCATAAACTCATAATCATCATCTGCCTTGCCTTCTCCCAACTATGTTGGGGTCAGCTTCCAGTCTAACCAGATGCAGCTGAAAACCAGTATTTGATATGGAGCGACTGCCTATCTGATTTCCACAACCCAGTTACTGGTTAATACGATACCCCTTGGTAAGACTGGTTATCAGACTTTCGGGCTTCTGACTACACGTAACGACTGTCAAAGACCCACGAATGACAGCCGGGACCAACGGCTTAACGTGCTTTCCGAGGCACAGAGTGGTCACGGTATGTAAAGATGGTCAACCATCCACAGACCAACCGCGACAAGCGTAGCTTAACCTGATCGACCAACCTGTGCGGCTGTTATTATTTAGCCAAGGGGTCCACCAACCAGAATACAATAAACTGTTTTAACAAATATTTTCATTAATTTCATCATTCGAATTCACGAAACATTTACTCTGCACCACGATCATGCTTAGCCAGCTGGTCAAGAACTCTTGGGTGTCTGAATTAGTCACCAGTTATTGGCAATAGGGTCGCCCATTACTACATGGAACTTATAACTGGCGCAATGTGTGTTAGCCATAAACCTCTGCCAACCCCTTTGGAATTATATGCGCAATGCTATGTTACATTTTGCATTTATGCATAGAAATAAAACGAAGTGGCAGTAACTCAGAATAACAACCGACAGGTATTAAGATCGATTCCTATCCGTATCGAGTACAATCTGTCGAATTTCCTTAATAGATTTTCAACTTTATTGTTAAAGAATAAGGTTCAAAGTTGATTGGGAAAATTTGGCAGTTTCGGTTAGCCGGATGTGCTGGCGTCTGTACCTACCATTGACGGAACCACTCTTAGCGCAGGGCCTTAATTCACTAAGACCTCTCAATGATTCCTTACTTCGAAACCACGTCAATTCCTTAGATAATCCCGCCAATTTCGCGTTAATTTCGCGCGGTTTCGTTTATTGTATCAAAGGGATACCAGGGGTACCAGGCATGTTTAGTTTAGTTAGAAAGGTTAGTAAAGTAAAAAATTAAAAATAAAAAGACTCCCCCCTCCCCCCCTTGGGTTCCCTCATTATCGAGGCGGGGGGGGGGGGGGGGGGGGAGGGGAGGGGGGCTTTGTAGCCGTGGTTTGGTCACGCACGGTGAAGCGAAGAGGAACTCGAGGAGGGGCCGCTCGTCAGGGCTTTTGCCGGTAAGCCGACAACGTAGCGGCCAACAAGTAGGTTGCGGTGCCGCTTGGGCGACATCGCAACTGAGGAATGCGCCGGTATTCCGGTGCGCCGCTCTCCCTATCTTCCGCGGCCTTGACGGAGTCGCCGACGTTGGCCGCTCTCCCTATTCTCTGCGGCCGAAAAGTGGCAGGCGGCGAAGCCAATGACCTGACCCGTCGCAGGGGGGCCAAGGGTGCCCAGCCACGGGGTTATCTGGCGCCCATGTGCTGGTTTGGTCTCTGGGGTGGTCACGGCGTGCTATGTGTTCTGGTGCGCCGGTGATGGGGATACTCCTCAGAGGAGTGTCCGGTGATGGACAGCCGCGGCGGGTTCACGGATAAGTGCTAACGCGTGCCCGTGTTCCCGCCGTAAGCGGTCGAGGAGGACACCGTGGAGTTTTAGTGGGTTAGAGTCCCACATAACTGCACTATCTCCCTTTGGTAGTGCAGAATGCATGAGCATTCCTCCAAGATAAAAAAAAAATCCGTCGTCCATGACGCTACTCAAAAGTAACCAATTGCGAACTCAAATCACCAATGAGTAACCAGAATGTCACAGCCCTGGCTGTGACATTCTAGTAACCTAATCATTTGTGATTTGAGTTCGCAATTGGTTACTTTACGACGCTACTCAAAAGTAACCAATTGCGAACTCAAATCACCAATGAGTAACCAGAATGTCACAGCCCTGGCTGTGACATTCTAGTAACCTAATCATTTGTGATTTGAGTTCGCAATTGGTTACTTTACGACGCTACTCAAAAGTAACCAATTGCGAACTCAAATCACCAATGAGTAACCAGAATGTCACAGCACTGGCTGTGACATTCTAGTAACCTAATCATTGGTGATTTGAGTTTGTAACTAGTTTTCAGTAGCGTTGAGGACGATGTAACTGACAATTAAACTATTGATGGAAATTAGTTTACGTCAATTAACTGGCGATCAAATTCGAAATCTCTCACTTGCCAAAACAGAACACACTCCAACCGTTATACTTTGTCTACCACCACGCTTTAAACCAAATGGTGATAATTACACTAAACCAATAAAGACGAACCCTCGAATGTAAACCACGTTTGAATTAGAGCGGTCTTCATTCTCTAATGAGTTCGGGACCATTCGGGTTTTAGAGTTCAAGGGGCTAGCGTAATCTGCTCAACTAAAATGGAGTCATGAGCCAATTAATGGGTTTCCGCTCACATTTTTACATTAAAGGATGAAACCTGCTCTTTTACATAGATTAGGGAGTTGAATGAATAATTATGCTATCTCTTTTTGAATCGTTGCTAGTGTATATGTCGTGAAATTGTCAACATTTTTTAAGCTTGAGTACGAGGCTTTTGACTACGTTGTGTGTGTATATTTTGTCTTTTTAAAAAAAAAAATATTTGCAATGTGCGTTTTGTTTGTGCAGAATAAACAATTTTTCTTTCTTTCTTCTTTTTTTTCGTAGACTACTGTTTAAATTTGGCGTTTAGTTAACTAACTGCCTGCCCTTTGGAAGTAGTGCTCATCTCGCTTCGCTCTCTCGGCTCGCACGCAGTTGATCACAGTGCTAACCTAACCTAATCCATTTGGTCAGGGTGCCCTGGCTTAGCTACTGCGACCAAATTCGGCCCCCGCGTGATTGGATAAGATTCTAAACATACGAAAAGAGATTTTCTAAACTCGTAATTCAAGTAAAAATACTAGCAGCGGTCGTTGACCTCCAAAAAAAAACATAATATCTTTTTATTTTATAGTATTTAATTATCGACATCCATCGCGTCAACGGAGTTTAGCTAGCCATTTAAAAATAACCCTATAGAAGCGTATGTGGTGTGGACAAATTAAAATAAAATAAAAGTTTTTAAAAACAAGCTTTTATTTAAATAAAAACGTAGGTAACCTAAACAAGAAAGAATTACGCGACGTAAAAAGAAAAAAAAATAAGTGACATTTCAAAATATACATATTATTATACATATAAATTGTAAACGCTTGAGACACTGTTATTGTGTAGTAGGTACACCTGTATAACGGATACCGTAAATCAGTGCCTCAAGCTTTTCAAACATAATCCGCCATCTTGGAGCGGCGGCCATATTGAATTTAGTGTGATGTTATTATCTTTATCGGTTTCTACTCTTTAAGCCCTTTCATTACCCTTATTAGGGGGGTTGAGAAAAAATATGTAATCCGCCATCTTCGAGCGGCGGCCATATTGAAATTATTACAATATTGAGTATTGCACTTTGTATTGTTACTAGAACTAAAGGTGTATGCCAAATTTCAGCTCAATCGGATACCAACAAATGGTCGGAAAATGGTTTGCAAATTTTGAACGCACAACTTATATATACTTAATACATACGAACAGTGCAAGCTAAATAAAAGCTTGTAATAATAATAATTTAAAAAACAGAACGAATGTCTCTCGTACTGTTTTTCAGTTATAATGCTCATTTATTGCAATACAATATACACGTTTAAAGTGTGACCATTTATAAACCCGAACACACTTACATATATTTAAAACCAAGCTCGTTGAATCCCCCATTAACACACATACTTTTAAAAATCCCGAAAAGCAGTTACAAACGCGAATGTTAATAACAGTCCTGAAACAACGTAGTCACTGAAACTCTTCAGTTTTTCACTTTCCGTTGGATTATATTTTTCGGCGTTAAAAACCGTCCGATGGCAGCTAAAAGTTTTAATTGCTGTTCAAATTAATGCCTAGCCGTGAAGTTAGTTGTGTGTGTACGAGGGGTTACTTTGTGTGGGACCGCTGCGGTTGTTTTTCAATCAAGAAGAGGTTTAGAGATTCTTGCCTGTTCTTCTCCGTAGGAAATCGAAAACGTGTTCTTAAATTTGTAGTTGTAGTGTGAACTTTATTGTGTAGGATTTAAAGTTATTTTTCCCTAAACTGATATTTGTTTACATTTTTGGCAAAAACATCGCGAATGCAGATTAGGTACCTACTAAGGGATGGCCTCATGACGTTTGTTGACATATGCCGCTGAGTGTATGTGCTGTGGTTGTGTGGGTAACTATTTATACTCTGTATTCACATACGGAATCTTATAGTTTTAGTCTTAGTTTTAAGTTAGATTTAATTTTAATATTAAAATTTAGTCAAGCAAAAAGTCGTGTAAAATCCACGGGAACAGCCGACAAATTGCTTTGTAGTTTGGCAGGTGTTATGTTAAAATAAAACTGTAACATTGATCAAATAAATATAAAAAAACAGTGGCACTCCGGGAGTGCATACCCAAGTGAAAACTAAACACAAACAGAATACTTTGCCATCACTCACTGACATATCGGAGATACATTAAAACCGAGTACATCCCGAGGACAGCTGAACACATCCGAGGCGGATAATTTTTAGTCTTATAAACAAAACACGCGCGGTGTCGCTTACGGCAGGCCTCCGTCACTCCATGTACTTGCGCGCTATAATTACCTACCGCCCGGCCAAGCGGTCTCGGGCCGTTTGCGGACCAAATTCAGTGCGGTTTTCGCACAGATATAGATATACCTAGATAACGCAAGTATCACGAACTGTATGAAAACCAAGCGTGCCATTTTTTGACTACCTACTATTACGTCACAAGCTCGCGCTCTCGCTCACACTTACCCAGCCAGCAGTACAAAGGACTGAGCGCGAAAGGGGCGGCTTACGATTTGTAATCATAAGTTACTGCAATTTTTGGCATGCGAAGTAGTTACCCTTGCGTTATCTAGGTATATATATATCTGTGGGTTTTCGCAAGCGAAGCGCACGCACGTTGTTCAATTTTAATCGTTAAATCACAACTACGCTTGAGCATTTAGGCACATTTTAGCATGCAACGGTGGCTGACGCGACGGAGTAGGCTATTATAGCAGTAGGTATTGAAAATTTTCTACTGAGTGGAGTATCTGTTACGTAGTAACTATTTAGTAATCTGTGCTTACGGTAACAGCGGTGCGGCGGTAACAGTGGCGCTTCAATGATTTTTTCCCATCTCAAAAAATGACAAACGCGCCTAAAGACTTTTCACTTAAAAAAAAACTGATTTCCTATAAAAATTATATTTACAATGGCCATGCAACATGGTCAATTAGAATGTGTATATTTTTTATAAATGTTTGAATTTGCGCATCAATAATGCTCTTTGCCTTTTGTGAAACAAGTTCAAGAGCCTGTGGTTGCGCAGCCTATAATGTTCCCACTACTGGGACACTGTCTCACTGTGGGTCTGTGTGGTGCCTGACAGTCTGTGTGGTGCCGGACTTAAAGAATAGCACCACCCCATACCTCCCGTGGGTGTCGTAAAAGGCGACTAAGGGTCGTACCGGAGAATGGGCAGCAGCGTTCTCTATGCATTGCACCACCATACTATACTGCGATCGCCAACCCGCCTGCCAAGCGTGGCAATTATGGCAAACCCCCCCAAACTTGGGGAAGGCCTATGTCCAGCAGTGGACGTCTTTCGGCTGAAATGTTGATGATGATGACTGGGACACAGGCCTCTACTCTATGAGAGGTAGTAGGCCATAATCCACCACGCGGGCTCACACTCACTATGTCACATCTCTTTTTCGGTTCAAGGACATGCCGTTTTTCTCAAGATGTTATCCTTTGCGCCGTTTTGAGAGAAGTGGTGATGAAAATAAATACACAAAGTGCGCTCGTTCCACTAAAATCTTCTAGACCAGTCCACCAGGGGACTACACAGCACTCAATGTTCCACTACGATGTCCTAGGGGATCAAATAAAACTCTAATTCCCTTTTCGGGGTAATCCTCGAAACGCACCAATTTTGAAACGCACCAAATAATACGTCCATCGATACCATTTATTACGAATCCTTCATGCTCTTCTCTATGTTTCATCGTTGATGCATTTCGAGGTATAACATTTTTTTTTTTCGAGGTATACTTTTGGTGCCTTTCAAAGTTGGTGCGTTTCGAGGATTACCTCAGTAAAGTGCCTGCTTGGGTTCAAACTCTCGGGAGTTTGAAGATTTAGGTCGGCCTAAATCTCGTAAACCGGGGCAGATGCCACCGGGTCACCACTACTCAATTTTGGATTACTAGGAGGAACTATATTAGTATTGATATCGTCCTGTAATCAAAGTTTTTTTAATGCCGTTGACCCAACTTTGGGAACTCTTAGTTGAACTTACAAACCATTTGATTCTAACCGCGGCGTTTTCACCACAATTCTTTTCCCGTATAGAAACAGTTTTTTATCTCAGCTGCATGATAGGCGTCTCGTCAACTGCCATAATTCAGTCTTAACCGGTTTTCACCAAGCAAGTAGTAATTTCCCGGGAAAAAAAAACCGGGCAAGAGCGAGTCGGACTCGCGCACCGAGGGTTCCGTAACATCCGGGTTTATGCATAAGGTTTATGTTTATGAAATTAAATGTTTTTTTTTTATTTTTGAGTCGATTGAATGAATGGTAAATTGTGGTTTACGATTTATGACGTATTAAAAAAAAACTACTTACTAGATCTCGTTCACACCAATTTTCGCTGGTAGTTTACATGGTAATGTACATCATATATTTTTTTTAGATTTATCATTCTCTTATTTTAGAAGTTACAGGGGGGGGGACACACATTTTATCACTTTGGAAGTATCTCTCACGCAAACTATTCAGTTTAGAAAAAAATGATATTAGAAACCTCAATATCATTTTTGAAGACCTACCCATAGATACCCCACACTTATGGGTTTGATGAAAAAAAAAAATTTGAGTTTCGGTTCTAAGTATGGGGAACCCTAAAATTTATTGTTTTTTTTCTATTTTTGTGTGAAAATCTTAATGCGGTTCACAGAATACATCTAATTACCAAGTTTCAACAGTATAGTTCTTATAGTTTCGGAGAAAAGTGGCTGTGACATACGGACGGACAGACAGACAGACAGACAGACAGACAGACGGACAGACAGACAGACAGACATGACGAATCTATAAGGGTTCCGTTTTTGCCATTTGGCTACGGAACCCTAAAAACGCAAGACTTCTGCTTTTACTTTATTTCTTAAAAGTTTTTATCACACACCTTTTAGCAAATTTTTTTTTATTTCATTGACATATTTTGCTTAAAACCTCGGAAAATAATGTACTTCGGTCTGTTTTTAGAACCATTTTTCAGAATGAAACGAGCTGTCTTTCGTGAAAAATCTAAAAGTTTTAGTATGGTTTAAGAAAATACTGTAAAAGACTTCGTAAATTGACAATCATTTTTCATAAGAAAGAATGGAAATTATGTTTATATGTCACATGTCACAAGTATTAAATTAAAAAAAAGCAAGATGAAGAAAAAGTTACTGTGTGGCAGACTGATGGCCCAGTGATAACGGGCCGACTTAAGGCTCCTTCAAACACGCGCGATTATATCGCGTGTCGCGCCTGTTTGTAGGAGCCTTTACATGTTGTAGGTTGTGGGTTTGAACCCGGGTTGGCACTTTAATTTGTGTAATTAATTTCATTAATTACACAAACTAAAGTGATGGTGGAAGGTGATGGAAAACAGAGTTGGTAATCCAAAAAAAAGACCAAAACAAAAAAAAACAAAATTTTAATCATGAATGGTTCTTGACTTCGATCACGCCTGATGGAAAGCGATGGATGAGGTCTATGGTAGAACGAGCGAGCCCAGAAGATGTCTAAGGCACTGGAAATCCCTCGCATCGACGAAACACAGCAGGCTGGTTGACGCCGGACTCCGGCGGGAGAGTGGTCACAAACCAGGCGGGCGTTAGCCCTGAGGTGTATACTCTCCTTTAGACTAATTATCAAATATGTATGTTCCTTTATAATAAGTTTCATGTTATGCTTACCTAGCCTTAACATCGTTTTACTTGTATTTTACACTAAATAAATCATTATACTATTGGCAGCCAATCTGACTAGTTATTCTCTACTTCCCATACGAGCCCCAAACATCTCATGGCGACCTTGCCTTGGGTTGTCCTTGGGTTTCGCATTCACATTTTTTCCACCTCCAAAGTATAATCACCACCTACTGTAAATCGCCACGAAAGTCGATTAATTAGACATTGGACCCAGAACACACTATTTGGGCATTGAAGTTCCTACAAGATGTGCCGCTCATCGGTGGAAAAAGATGAGGTATTCATCACTCAAAATTCAGCGGACAGGAACGAGGCAACCATGAAGGATGTTGGTCAGCACATGGAGCGGATGAATATTGTGATGTTCGCGCTGCTGGCTATATTCACCATTGCAGTGGCCTACTTTATGGTGCGTTTGTATAAACGGTGCCATCGCCAGTGGATCCAGGAGGAGATTGGTCTAAATGCGATGCAACGTATCCGGGCTTCTATCCGAGGACACAATAACGCCGAATCTACAGCCTAAAGAACCGTGAGTTACCTGCCAAAATTATTTGGAAGTGTTTTCTTAACTTTGGTGAGATCATTTTTTTTATTTTATTTTTGTGTGCGTGCAAATCTCTCGCGAGTGAATAAGTTAAAAAAGTGAATAACTATGGACATTAAAACTAAGAAATAATAAGTAATACTAAAATCTAAAAATAGAATGGGCGTCATATTTCATTACGTTCCGAGTTAATTATTCTATAATCGCGTACTTTTGCTCACGTAACTTGATACTTCACAGCAAAAATGAAAACTGCGACATTCTTTCGCCGCGCTGCAAGTAACTATACACTTTTGTTTTGACATGGTTACTTAGAATTATAAAATACTGGAATGACTTAATGACATGATTCTATTTTTAGACGATGATTGATGCATTAATTGACAATTGTGATTTATTAGAGCAAATAAGAAAATATTTGGTTAGAAAGGGAAAAGCTAGATATTTAGGTAAAGTAGTCGAGACTAAATTGAATGAAGCGACAATTATTTTTGAAAAAAGCAGTGGATTATTTTTGCTTTTAGAATCCAAAAAAGATCCAAAGATTATTTCTTCTGCGACAGATATTTTTCAAAACATTAAAAAAGTTTACGAGAATATTAAAACTTCATGTACTACTCCTAATACAGAGTGTGTCAAAATGGAGTTCGACTTGAAAACTGCTTGCAATTTATTGCCTGTTATGGACAATTCGGAAAATGTGACGAAACAATTGATTGATGGTATTGAGATGTATTCAGATATGATCGCCGAGACAGATAAACATTTATTAATTACATTTATTCTGAAAAGTAGACTATCAGAGAACGCGAAATTACGAATGGCTTCAAAGTATTCATCTGTTACAGAACTTGTCAAGGACATGCGTACGCATCTTCTAACTAAAAAATCGTTTATAGCAATTCAATCGCGTCTACAAAATGTTTCACAAGGTCAACATTCGAATGATGAATATGGTTCAGAACTCGAAAAACTATTCACGGACTTGACAATTGCTCAAGCAGATGGTGACTCTAACAAATATGATATTTAGAAGCCATTGAACGAAAAATTAGCAATAAGAAAATTCAGTGAGGGTTTGAGAGGCTCTAAACTTAGCATGATAATTGCAGCACGAAATTACGGCTCATTAAAGGACGCTATCCAGGCAGCTAAGGATGAGGAGTGTTCGCTGTCGCCGGGTGCGAGTACAAGTAACGGCAACGTCATGCATTATTCTGGTAAGTTTTCTCCTTACCACAGAGGAAAGCGAGGTATGTATAACAATAATTTCAATGGGCACAGACATCACGGACATCGTGGACGAGGTTCACAAGGACGAGGTCAGTCATCAGATAGGTATGCACGTGGAAATAATTATTGTAATCGCGGTAACCGTTCAAGATTTTATCATAATTCAGGTTATTTTAGAGGCGGAAAGTTTAGAAATAACTATCAGTCACGTAATCGTGGTAATACGCGTCAAATTTATACGGCTCAAGCAACTGATTCAAATGACAATAGCGCCCAAAACCAAACTACCCAAGAAGTAGACCAAGCAAATAAGTTTTTTCGTGACCAATCCAGAAATATTAGCTTTTAATGGAAAAACAAAATTAGTTTCATTTAATCTAGATAATAATCAATTTTATTGGCTATTGGATACGGGAGCTTCTTTGTCGATTGTACGAAAAGAATGCTTACCTCCAGATATTTCAATTTTTGGACAGGATATTTTAGTCAACGGCATAGCTGGTCAAATACGTTCACTTGGTCAAGTTTGTCTTGCATTGTCATCACCACTGTCAGGTGACGTATTCTCCCATAAGTTCCATGTTTTTAATAACCTACCTATCAAGGCTGATGGAATTATCGGATTAGACTTTTTAAGTAAATACTCGTCAAATATTAATTTAGAGACTAATGTATTGACTTTAAATATAAACGGAAAGGTAATTAGAACTACAATTTTTGATATTACGGAATGCAATTCAGAATTTTTGACCGTTCCGGCGCGAAGTGAGTCAATTCACTATGTAGATTTAAATTCAAGTTTAAAAGAAGATTGTGTTGTTTGCGCAAGTGAATTAGGGAAAGATTTGTTTTTAGCTGGCGCAATTGTAAGAGCAAATAAAAATAAAATACCTTTGAAAATTTTAAATGTAAGTGAAAGGCATGTTCGTATTCCAGTTTTTACACCGACTGTGCAGCCTTTATCTGAATATGAATGCTACGCATTTGATAAACACAAAGCGGATGCAAGTAGAGCTCAGACTTTAAGTACACTATTGAAATTACAACATCTTAATCCAGAAGAGAAAACGTCTATTGAAGATATTTGTAAAAAATATTCTGATATTTTTCACTTACCTAATGATAAACTTTCGAAAACAAATATTTATGAACAAACAATAACGCTTAAACCAAATACTAATCCTATTTATACAAAACCTTATAGATTACCACAACATTCAAAACAAGAAAAAACAAAAAACAAATTAAAACTATGCTAAAAAATGATATTATAGAAGAAGCACAAAGTGAATGGTCTAGTCCAGTTCTTCTAGTACCCAAGAAAAGTGATAACAAAAATGAAAAGAAGTGGCGTTTGGTAGTCGATTATCGAAAACTTAATGAAAAAATTCAGGACGATAGGTTTCCACTACCAAACATTACTGAAATCTTAGATTCTCTTTCCGGAGCTATCTTATTCAGCCATCTAGATTTACATTCTGGTTATTATCAAGTATCATTAAATCCAGAAAGCAGGAAATGTACTGCATTTTGTACTAATTCTGGTCAGTTTCAGATGAAACGTCTGCCAATGGGGTTAAAAATTTCTCCAAGTGCTTTTAGTAGAGTAATGACGGTAGCAATGTCCGGTTTAACTTTTGACAAATGTTTTGTTTACTTAGACGATTTAATTGTTTTTGGACGTAATTTAGAGTCTCATAATCGAAATCTAATAGACATATTTGAAAGACTGAGAAAAGTGAATTTAAAATTAAATGCCACCAAATGTCAGTTTTTAAAGAAAGAACTATTATATCTTGGTCATGTTGTTTCTGCGCAAGGTGTCTTGCCAGACCCTGAAAAAATAAAAATCCTGAAAAATTATCCGGTGCCTAAAAACTCAGAAGAGGTTAAACGGTTTGTTGCTTTTTGCAATTATTACAGAAAATTTATACCTAGTTTTGCAGAAATAACAATGCCATTAAACACATTGTGCAGAAAGAATGAACCTTTTATTTGGTCCCAAAGTTGTCAAAGTTCTTTTGAAAAGTTAAAACATTCAATGACAAGTCCACCAATTTTACAATACCCAGATTTCTCAGACGACAGTAAATTTATATTAAAAACGAATGCTTCAGGAATAGCAATCGGGTCAGTTTTGTGTAATAAAAATATGAGACCTGTGGCATACGCTAGTCGTCCATTAAACAAAGCTGAGAGAAATTACCCAACAATTCAAAAGGAGTTGTTAGCCATTGTTTGGTCAGTCAAGTATTTTAGACCATATTTGTACGGCAAACATTTCGTCATAGAAACAGATCATAAACCGTTAATATATTTGTTTCGGATGAAAGATCCCTCAAGTCGTTTATTAAAATTTAGATTGACACTAGAAGAATATGATTATGAGATAGTGTATGTTAAGGGAAAAAATAATGTCGCTGCAGATGCATTATCCAGAATTGTGATAACATCGGATGAATTGAAATGTATGAATAATGATGTAGTGACAGTATTAACAAGAGCTCAAAAGAAGAGAATGAAAGATATGAAGGATGAAACCAATGAAGATGAGTTCAATAGAAAGAAGAGGATGAATGATATGAAGGACGCAAGTAACACAGTTTTGTTAAAGAGATCCGCAAACTCAAGGTCTGATCAGCCAAGAGTTGTGGAAATAGTAAAGAAACCCAACGATTCCGTAGAAATGATTTTAAAACAAGGTGAATATATAAATAAATTAATTAAAAATAATAGGATATCCTTGAGTGAAGAATGCTTTGAATATGAAGAAAAGACAAAGAATTTATTTATAAATTCTTTGTCTTTTCGTTCACATTTTACGCGAGACGAATTTGTGTCGAAATTGAGTAAATTTTGCAAGAAATTAAATATAAAAGAGATATGTATAATAAAAAATAAAAATATTGCTAGCTTTGTTAAAGAATTGTGTCAAGAAATTGAATCAATGAATACTTGGTCCGGACCACGAATTCATGTTTTGAGAGGAGTCAAGAGAATTACTGATGACGACGATATTCAATTCATTTTACATGACTTTCATTTACTGCCAACCAGTGGTCATGCTGGTTTGCGCAGAATGGTAAATAACATCAAAAGACAATTTTACTGGCCAGGTATTGAAAAGGACGTCCAAGACTTTGTATCAAGGTGTGAGAAATGTCAAAAGATGAAACATGGTAAGCCTATTAAGGAACCCATGTGTATAACTACTACGGCATCTTATGCTTTTGAAAAAATATTTTTAGATATTATAGGTCCATTGCCTCAAGATTACGAAGGTAATGTATACATACTGAGTCTCCAGTGTGAGCTAAGTAAATTCGTGGAAGCATATCCACTTAGAACTAAGGACACTGTAACTGTAAGTAAAGCATTAGTAGATAATTTTATCCTTAGATTTGGGCTACCAAAAACAATAGCAACCGATCGAGGTGCTGAATTTATGTCATCAACAATGGAACAGGTTTGTAAGCTTTTAAACATTGATAAAATATCATCAACTGCGTACCACCATCAATCTATTGGTTCGTTAGAAAATTCTCACAAAAATCTAGGAGCATTTCTGAGAATTCAATGTAATAATAATCCACAAACTTGGTCACATTAGCTTATTGGTGTTTCAGTTATAATACCACTGTTCATTCAGCAACAAAATACCAACCTTTTGAGCTAGTATTTGGTAGACCTTGTAATGTACCATCTAGATTATGTAATGATGTTGAACCGTTATACAATCCAGAAAATTATTGTAGTACTCTTAAATATAAGCTTCAATTAGCAAATAAAGATGCTAGAAATAATTTAATATTAAGCAAATGTAACCGCAAAGACAATTATTATGATAAATATTTGAACCCAATTCAATATAATAAAGATGACTTGATATTGATTAAAAATGAAACTGGTCAAAAATTGGATCCCATATTTGATGGTCCATTTACTGTTTTAGAAGATTTGGGATGTAATGTAAAAGTTAGAAAAAATAACAAAATTGACATTATTCACAAAAATCGAACCAAGCCATTTGTATCATAAAAACCTGATTGTTGTGTATTGTAAATTAAAAAAAAAAAATACCTCAAGATATATTTTTTTTTTTCTAAATAACCGGAGATGAGGTGTATACTCTCCTTTAGACTAATTATCAAATATGTATGTTCCTTTATAATAAGTTTCATGTTATGCTTACCTAGCCTTAACATCGTTTTACTTGTATTTTACACTAAATAAATCATTATACTATTGGCAGCCAATCTGACTAGTTATTCTCTATTCCCATACGAGCCCCAAACATCTCAAGCCCTACCACCGCATGGGGAGAATTGACCAGTAAAATAAGGTGTTGGGTGTGACTGTCCAAGATGAGCCGAGATCTCGGTTCAGTTGAGTAACTGGCGGAACAAACTACGCTACACGAGGAGGCTTCTTCATGTATCCCAAATCCCAACACACCAACACATTGAGCCCTGTGGTGGATTACGGCCCACTCCTTCTCACAGAGAGGAGGCTTGTGTTCCAACAGTGGATACATTATGTGCTGATTAAGTTAGGTACCCTCAACTCTTCTGTTGATATATTATTTTCTAAGGATGTAAAGCCGACTTTTTATACTGCCACAAAAATTTGGGACAGCGGCGGGCATAGATTTATATTATGGCACCTGCCGCACCAATGACGTGGAAGCGAGCGAAGCTAGCTATCAAAACTAGCTATTAATGAGCGATAAACCTACAAAAGATCCGTCCGTGGCTAAATAATAACAGCCGCGCAGGTCGATCGATCAGGTTATATTTGACGCGGTTGGTCTGTGGATGGGTGACCATCTTTACACACCAATACCCCTCCGTGCCGTGGAAAACACGTTAAGCCGTTGGTCCCGGTTGTCATTCGTGGATCTTTGACAGTCGTTACGGGTCGTCAGAAGCCAGAAAGTCTGACATCCAGTCTTACCAAGGGGTATCGTATAACTGGGTTTTGGAGGATAGGCAGTTGCTCCATGAAAAATACTGGTATTTAAGAGCATCCCGTTAGACTGGAAGCTGACCCCAACATAATTGGGAAAAGGCCTAGGCAGATGATGATTAATTACCATTTAATAGAAACAAACTCAACCCACATTTTAACTACATTATACACAAAGCCCAATTTAAGTTTAAACTCTTAAATCCTGGCCACAAAAAAAAAAATAACGACGGTGAACAAAAAATGGAAACAAAAGTTAACCCGTAAAACTTAGATGCGGGTACAAAAACCCTAATGCTATATACACAGTTAATTTAAACAAAAAGTTAATTCAAAAAGTTAATAACATAATGTCCGTTGTTTTGAACGCAAACGGATACGGGTAATGAAGCGTTCACGTGAGCTGTTAAGGGTTAGACTTTTGGGGCTTGAAAAAGATGAAAATATTAAAGTAAAATCCGATTCTGCAGTACGAAATTGCGGGTTTGAATATCACCAATCACCATCAACCTATTATGCCCTACTGGCTGGCTGGCTGTAGAGCGTGGGTACGATACCCAGGTCGGGAAAAGTTTTTCCATTGGAAAATTTCTTACCAACTGCCCGGAGTTTGGAAGTTGGCGGCGTGATACCCCCGTGCGTGCCGTGCCTCGGAAAGCACCATAAGCCGTAAGCCCTGCGCCTGATCTCTTTCCCGTCGTGTTGGATTGCTGTCCCATTGGACAATCAGAGTGAGGGAATAGAGAGTGCACTTTGTCTACGCACACGCTTGTGCACTATAATATCTCCCGCGCCGAAGGTCTCCGCTGAAATTTATCAGCATGGCTGGAATTTGGTCTGGAGGATTTTATTTTTCTATAGCTAGACAAAGGCAATTGCACGCCATTTAACTCATTTCATGCTGGTACCAGTCACTCTGCAAAGATTGGAACGTCAAATCAAGAGTAAACAGGCATCTTCTGGGCACGCTCGTTCCATCATAGACCTCATCTATCGCTTTCCATCAGGCGTGATCTGGGTCAAGAGCAGGTCCATTCAGCAATAAAAAAAAATTCCTACGTTTGCCTATTCACAGTGTCAACAATTCCACTGAAGAACACCTAGAACTGATGACCGTAGAGCCGGTAGTGGTCATTGGTTCTATGGATAATACGGTCGGTCCATTGCCTCTTCAGCTTGCTTATTCTGCCTAGCCTTTTCCCAACTATGTTGGGGTTGGCTTCCAGTCTAACCGGATGTAGCTGAATACCAGTATTTTACATGGAGTGCCTGCCTATCTGACCTTCACAACCCAGTTACTGGGTAATACGATACCCATCTTCAGCTTGCTTATTATGGTGCATTATCAGCCTATAATGTTCCCATTGCGGCAACTCAAGCCTCCCTTCTGTAGGGCACGCCGCGATAGCGGCGATAAGACCCCTCTTTGAGGAGTGGCTAGAGAGGCGCCACGGCGCCCTCACCTACCGCCTGACGCAGGTCCTCACCGGACACGGAAGTTTCGGGAGGTTCCTGCACATCATCAGGCGGGAGGAAACGCCCGGGTGTCACCATTGCCAGGATCGCCCAGAGGACACGGTAGCGGCGGCGACCCCTCGCGTCCGGCCCTGGTGCAAGCCATGGTCCGGGCGAGAGGGAGTGGGAGGCAGTCACCTCCTTCTGCGAAGCAGTCATGCTAGCGAAGGAGGTGGCGG
The DNA here is from genome assembly GCA_916614155.1 of Mesoligia furuncula. Classification (NCBI taxonomy): domain Eukaryota; kingdom Metazoa; phylum Arthropoda; class Insecta; order Lepidoptera; family Noctuidae; genus Mesoligia; species Mesoligia furuncula. Next base: position 22,783,076 of record OU744814.1, on the reverse strand, counting down.
GACGGCTCAGGGAGAGAGCCTCCCGTCCAGCCGCCGCGGGAGACGCTCTGGGCGTCGGGAGCCGCGTGACGACTCCCGGCCACCGTATGCGCGGGCCTGCGGGCGGTGAGTAACGGGTAGCTTTGGGGAGGGTCTGTATTTATGCTTTTGCGGTTGCACAACGACATGCTTTGCTTTGCTTTGCTTGGTAGTATAGATGCAGGCCTACCCTGCCACCTCCTTCTGAGGTGGTAGGGTGGCGGGGTCTTGAGGGAGAGCGCTACAGTCGTGTAGATCCTCAAGGCAAGTCTGGCGGATGTACCTTCTCGAGGTTGCCACCCCGTTTCTTGGTCTGATTCCTTAAGAAACAGACGCAACAAAAACCACCAGGCGCCAGTGCATCCCTAGCCTAGTTCCCTTTTAACCCATTTATTCCCGTCTTTCAGCTTCCTGCCCCGGATTTCACACTCCTTCCTCACTCCATCCCACCCTCATCCCCATTCCTTCCACCTCCACCATTCCAATGTCCACTCCTAACCGCGACCCCCCGTGACTGGGTGGCAGCGGGCCCGCCTATCACTAAAATCAGCTGATGGCTAGTAGGAGTAAGCAGTCACCTGCGCTAGGACCTGCGCAGTTGAGCGCCGTAAGCGGGGATGAAGGAGTCCTGGGGGGTTGAGCTGAAAGGCAACACGCCCCCTTTGGTCTGGATTTCAAGCGAAACGGTGGCCCTACCCAATAGCCGGGGGTAGGGAAATGGTCACGTGTCCCGTCAGAGGGTCACAGGCGAGGTGCGTGAGGTCCGTGGAGGTCGTTCTTGAGCGGCCAAAGCGGTAGGTAAAGGTCATGCTGACGGTGTAAGTGAGGGTTGATCAGTTCGTAGGGGGTTTGGCCCTTTGAACCTTCTATGCCAACCCGATCGAGCACCCGATGTCGCACTGTAAGCCAGCCTTGCGCACCTATATCTCTCTGGTAGTCCTAACGTTCGAGCTAGTTTGTAGTGAGACGTTCCCAGGTGCGGGCTCCATGGAGGGTGGGAAGCCAGAGAGATGAAATTTATATAAACTTTAACATGGATAATTTAAGGCCAGTTAACAACCAACCAACCGGAGTGGAGGCGAAAGCCAATGAGACTCCCAAGGGAGGTGCTTGCACTTCCCTCGCCCCTAGTGTCCTTGCAGTTAACGCTGCAGGTACTAGCGCGGGTGCTGGTCCAGCTGTGGCGAGAACCGCAGCCAAGACCAAACGCAAAAAGTCCCAAAACAAACAAAGGACGTCGGCGCTGACTGGGACCAGTACCGACCCTTCTAAAACCCAGGGAAAGACCAAGGCGACGACTAATACCACTGCCGGTCTGACCCTCTCCATACAGACCCCGGAGTCGGGTAACACCGGCGCCGGGCGCCCTCACAAACACCCTCCTACTCCGCTATCCCCTCAACCCACCTCACATCAGGCGGCCGTCACCGGTAAGACGGTGACGATCGGTTGCACTGAGGACGCGTTCTCACGTGCCTGGCAAGTGCAGAAACGCAAGGGCAAGGGTAAAAACAACACTCCACAAGCCCGATGCCCCCGCACTGACCCCTCAGGTCCACCAGCTTCCTCTTCTCAGAGCAAGCAGAGGGAGAGATTGACGAGGAAGGGGAGACGACAACAACGCAGGCTGCTAGGTAAGGGCAGTCGTCAGAAACAGGCCACTGCCGCTAAGCCGGTCAATCCGACTAGCGGCCAGCTGAACTTCGCCGCCGGAAAGCGGTCGCAGGTAGGGGCCGGCACTAGCCGACCTGCGCCCGGTCAGCCTGATCCTTCGGAACACCGGTTGGCCGGTGTTCCGAAGGATCAGGTAGGTAACTCCAGCACACAGCGACCCGATTGGAAGGATCAGGCTGCGGCCAAGCGAGCTCTCAACGAGACTTCAACACCTCGGGGAGAGCATAAGCGGCCGCGTCTTGATCAATCCAGACGGGTCCCTCATAGAAGCTACGCCCAAGCTGCCAGCGCAACCCTGGACGTCGCGATTACCTGCGAACGCACAGGGATCCTCAGCGGGGAGGTATCGGATCAGGTACTCGCTGCCATCCAGAGGCAGATTATCCTTGAGGCCTGCTCCTCCAAACCAGACACTCCGGGACCGACGTTCAACGCCAAGCCGCTGGTCGCCGGGGGCGTCGTGAAACTGTGGTGCGGTAACGACTACACTTTAGCCTGGCTGAAGAAAACAGTCTCCGACCTCTCTCTCCGTATCAACATCCCGTTGGTAGTCAAGAGCCAGTCGGAGATCGAAAAGCGAATAAGATGTGGCATCCTAATCCCAGACGAGCAGGGGGTATATGGAGAGTCGACCAATATTGGCCGCGCTCTCAGCTACCAAAATCCCTGGGTAGATATAAAGAGGTGGGTGCTGCTCTTTGCCGATAAGCAGGCTGAGCAATGGTTCGTGGTGGTCGGCGTCCCTGTGGACCAAATCCCGACCCTGATGGAGGCCGGACGCCGACTCTCAATCGGACTGGGAGCGGTGTACGTGAAGTTCCAGGGTCGGAACGGTAGGTTCACCGACACCCCTCAGGGATGGGACCCCGCCACGGGTACCCTTGGTGAGGTGCCAGACCAGCCGCAGACACCAGTGGGGGAGTCATCTCCCACTACAAGCAACCCGGAGGCATCCGCGACTGAACCTGCCCCGGCAGGGTCGGCCGCCCCCGCTGCCGCCACCGTGGGCGCCGTCCCCTTATCTGGTACGGAGCTGGACGACATGATCCTGTCCCCGGCTTCGACCCAGGGGGGGGACGGCTTCGACGAGGGCGACCTGTTCGCCGGGCTCAGACTGGAGGGGGACGAGGAGGGGTTGGCCAGCGATGGCGTCCCTTTCGTCGGCCTGTAAAATCCTCCAGGCAAACCTCCACCACAGTCAGACCGCGACGGCACAGCTTCGCAAGTGGCTGGAGGTTCAACACACGGCCATCGCCTTGATCCAGGAGCCGTGGATAAGGGCAGGCCGCATACAAGGACTCTCCAATCTTGGCGGTAAGCTCCTGGTCACCACAGAGCACGACCATCCCAGATCGTGCATTTATATCACAGGTAACCTTAAAACACAGCTATTAACCGATTTTTGTTGCAGAGATGTCTCTGCAGCAAAGCTGCTAATACAGCGTGAAAACGCCATGGAGATGGTGATCGTCCTCGCCTCGGTATATATGCCTGAGGCAGAGGCGCCGCCCCCGCACGATTTCGCCCGCCTTGTGAGCCGCTGCGAGAGGAGCGGGCTTGACGTTGTGGTTGGCGCCGATGCCAACGCTCACCATCAGCTGTGGGGTATGGACACGCAAAATGAAAGGGGTAAGGCCTTGGTAGACTATCTTTTCTCCACTAACCTAACCCTACTAAACATGGGATCCGAACCTACGTTCGTAACAAGGCGTAGCCGGACAATCATTGACCTAACTCTGGCTACAGAGGGAGCGTCGGAAGTCATCACTGGGTGGCATGTCTCCAAAGAGGCGTCCTGCTCTGATCACAGGTGGATCCGCTTCGACATCCAGGTCTGCATCCCACCCACACAACCACGGCGCAATCCGCGCAACACGGATAGGGCCACCTACGCACGCAGCCTTGAATCAAAGCTGGCGACAGCAGACGATCCGACAACATTTGCGGATCCGACACAGATTGAAACACAAGTAAGTCACCTTACTAAATCAATGATAGACAGCTACCATACTGCCTGCCCAGAGACCACCCCGCGCAGCACACCGGGCAAACAACCCTGGTGGGGCGCCGAGCTGGAGCGCAGGCGCGGTAAGGTAAGGAAAGCCCTGAATAGAGCTATGAACACAAGTGCGGATGAGGACTGGGATGACTATTACGCAGCCAAATCCAGCTATAAAAAATGCATCAGGTTCAGAAGTACCACGGGATGGCGCAAATTCTGTGGAGGTATTGAATCTTGCCAGCAGGCGAACAGGGTGAGGAAAGTACTAGCGCAACAGCACACACCTGGGCCTGCTACCCTTCGGAAACCTGACAATACATTAACATCCTCACCAGAAGAAACGAGACGCATCCTAATTGAAACTCACTTCCCCGGATGCATCTTCGCACAGGTAATCGACTGGCAGGATGCAACACAGACACCATCAGATAATGATTGGCTCTACGCAAGCAAGGTGATCACGTTGGAGAAACTCCAATGGGCCATTCAGAGCTTCCATCCTTTTAAGGCAGCCGGTCCGGATGGAGTGTTCCCCGCCTTACTGCAGTGGGGAGGCACCTCTGTCGCTTTAAAACTGCTGCCTTTATTGAGAGCTTGCCTGGCCTTCAGATACGTTCCTAAGGGATGGAGGGAAGTGAAAGTTATATTCATCCCTAAGCCAGGTAAGGGTGACTACACAAACGCCAAATCCCACCGACCAATAAGCCTGACCTCTTTTCTACTAAAGACTCTGGAAAGGCTGTGTGATAGGGAACTGAGAGATGGCGCCTTGAAGACTATACCGCTACACGGCAACCAACATGCATACAGCTCAGGTAAGTCGACTGAATCCGCCCTTCACCTGGTAGTCAGCCAGTTAGAGGAAGCGATTCACCAGAAAGGCACCTGTCTGGGCACTTTTATAGACATCGAAGGAGCCTTCGACAAAACTAACTTCTCCAGTATCAACAGCGCCCTCTCCAGACATGGGGTAGAACAGGTACTAGCGGACTGGATCACTAACATGCTAAGTAAACGAGTGGTTCGCCTTGAAGGTGAGCAGCAGCTGGCCATGATAGCCAGAGGCTGCCCCCAGGGAGGGGTGCTGTCCCCCCTTCTATGGAATCTGGTGATCAATGACCTCATCGCCAAACTCAACGCCGACCGCTTTTACACAGTAGGTTATGCCGATGACCTTGCAATCCTAGTGTCGGGGAAGGTGACGGGCACGATATGCAACCTCACTCAGCAAGCGCTACGAATCGTAGAAAAATGGTGCAGGGATTTTGACCTATCAGTGAACCCTACTAAGACCGAGCTGGTCATGTTTACCCACAAACGAGCTATGGGCCCTTTCCGCCTACCAAAACTGTTCGACACTGAACTCCAGTTGGCCAACGAGGTAAAGTACCTTGGTGTCACACTAGACAGTAAGTTAAACTGGAGCAGTCACCTGGACAATAAACTGAACAGGGCCTGCATAACCTTTTGGCAGTGCAGGAGAATGATAGGTAAGAAGTGGGGCCTATCCCCTAAAATTACACTTTGGCTGTACACTGCAGTGATCCGCCCCATGATCACCTACGGGGCTGTGGTCTGGTGGCCCCGCACCAAGCTAGTTACAGCCGCCAACAAACTACAACGCATGCAAAGACTAGCCTGCATGGCGACTACAGGTTGCATGAGGACTACTCCGACGGCAGCAGTTGAAGCCATCCTGGGTATCCCACCGCTCCATCTGTTCATACAACAGGAAGCGACGATGGCGGCAGTACGTCTTGATACACTAAATCTCTGGGGTAAGAGTATCACACCACACACCATGCTGCTTGAGGGACTACACAAGGAGTTCCCCATTACGAAAGCCATTAAAGACAAGGTACCCAAACAATTTATCTTTAATAAAAAATACAAGATCCAACTTCACGAGGATCGTCGATGCGAGGGGCTACGACCTACGGAGCTGCGCATCTTCACGGATGGATCTAAAACAGGTAGTGGCACAGGTGCTGGAATCTTTTCGGAGGATCTCAACATACATATTGCCACACCATTGGGGGCCCACAACACAGTGTTCCAGGCCGAATGCATGGGTATTTCTCTGGCAGCTTCAGCCATTATGGCTAGGGAAGTAAAAGACCACTCAATCCGCATACTCTCAGACAGTATGGCTGTTCTGCAAGCGCTGAACAGTTATACAGTTGACTCTGGGCTAATATACGAGTGTCACCAGCGCCTCAACCAGGTGGGTAACCTCAATAAAATAACCATTCAATGGATCAAAGGACACAGCGGTTCGCTGGGCAACGATGCAGCCGACGAGCTTGCCAGGAGAGGTTCGAGCATGGCACCAGTGGGACCTGAGCCCATCGCGCCACTTCCCTTCGGGTTTTTACGCACTCTGGTAAGGAAACGCACCAGAGACCAACACGACAAACTTTGGACGGATCAAGGCGATTGCAGGCAGGCTAGGGAAGCACTTCCCACTTTGGATCCCCGCCTCACGAAACAGGTTCTCCGTCTAACTAAACAAAAGCTGCGTATAGTTACGGCAGCTTTAACTGGCCACGGGTCATTTAATAAACACCTCTATGTCATAGGAGTAACAGACAGTCCGCTGTGCAGGGCCTGCATGGAGGATGACGAGACAGCGGCACATGTGCTTCTAAACTGCCCGGTGATCACCACGTACAGGGCAAAGTACTTCGGTAACCCAGGTACCCTACGCGAGACGGTCAGCAACATCAAGGCGTTGCTGGCCTTCCTTGAGGAGCTGGGGTGGATCGAATAATCGATTTTCCCACCCGTACGCAAAATACGCGCATTGACGTGGAGTTGCGGAAACCAGCCCGTAATACCAATTACCAATTACCAATTACCAAACGGGTAGCTCACCGTCCGATCAGGACCAGGCCCGTGCCGGACGGCGCGTACGTGGTCAGCATCGAGGAGGGGCCCCCTTAGGCCGAAACCTGCCGGGTCAGCGGGATTGTCCGAAAGGGTTACCGCTGGCCCGGAACATAAAGGGCAAAGGAAGAACACGGGTGGGTTTTAGTCAGTAAGAGTCTGACACTCACTTCCGCTCCACCCAGAGCGGGAGGAGTCATTTGATGATTTCACATCCGCAAAAAAAAAAAAAGCCTCCCTTCTTTGAGAGGGTGTGGGGTCTAAATCCACTACACAACAGTCACTTTAAGGTGTTTTAAATTGAGGAAAAGATTTTGAAGAGCGCCGTATCCACCACTAGTTCCCAGTAGGGTTGGAAAATGTCACATGTCTTCAAATTTTTGGTTCTAGGACATACCAATTTCCTCACGATGTTTTCCTTCATCGTTTTGAGAACAGTGGTGATGAAATAATTTACACAAAGTACATCACCTATCACGGTTCGAACCTACGACGTACAACTCGTAAGTCGCCGCCGTTTCCACTGGGCCATGACTGCTCTATGCTTATTATTTGGGCTATGCTATATAATTATCTGTCGGTAATATATGAGAAGAGTCATTTGTCCTCAGGTCGAACAAAGTATAATCAATTTTTTTTTACCTTTTCTAAAACTCTCAAAAACTACTTATTTAATTTTAACTTAAAAGAGTTTCAACACGCCATCAGCACAGTTTAGTTCATTCAAGTTGACAAAAAAACTCTAACCGGTTCATTTTGAACGGCTGCGGTTCTTGCCTTGGTATAACGTTCCTTTTATTTAGAAATCCTTGAGAATGCACCTCGTAGAGTGAAAAGGATTTAATCCTGCTCATTTTCTACTGAGGTTAGTTCATTTAGTTATTCTCTTGGAGTTTTTTAAATGTTACTCACGTTATTTTCCGAGTCGTTTGAACGCTTAGCTTGGATTTTCTGCTTAGAAAGTTAGGTACGTACGTATGCACCTAGCTAGTGGGTCTTACACAATTATGGGGATAATGAGATCTTGAGAAGTTTTAATGGTTAAAGAAAAATTTTTACATACCTCAGGTATTTTTGTGTCTATTTTTTTTATTTTATTTCATGCCTGCTAAACCAATTCAATGGCGCCAATATTTTTTTGTTTTATGAACATTTATTTTGATTTCGTAAAACGTAATTATTTGTTTATTTATTTTAAATTTTCTGAAATAGCAACTTGAATTGTAGCGCAGGGGTCACCAATCATAACATCGCATCAATGAAATTAAAACGAATAATGTACAAATATTAGGCGATTTGAAGGAAAGAGATAGAGCCCTCTGTCGGTGATTTTAAGCATTAGATCCTGCCGCTCCCGCACCCGCCGCCGCCGCCGCCCCGCTACCCGCAAGATTCGAGGCCTTAAACGTACGACGTAAGAGAGAAACTGAGAAAGAGAGAGAGAGAGTCTCGTAAACTTCAACAAAAAACAAAAGCAAAATATCGCCTCTTCACAATAAATTATACCTGCACAGCTAATTAACTTGATAACGTTTTCATATTCAATACCAAAATCTATCCTCTTGAAATTTCATCACGTAAATCTAATTTATTTGGGCAATTTATGAGTGTCAGATAAAAAGTAAAGTAATTAGCCGTTTAGCCGTTACTGGGTTTTGGCATAGATACAGACAGAAGGTCGGCTCCATGCAACGAGCGAAAACGCTCGCACACACAGAGACGCTTCACGTACAGCGAGTGCAAGTGCACTTGCAACTGGAATTTATTAGAGATCACCGCACGTACAGACACGAGCAAAAGTATGTATACACTTGGCTTTGTTCAAAGGCGATTTTCTCCTTTATTTTTGAATGAAATTTTATATTATTAGGAACATAGTATTTTCGAACCCATAGGCTTATGTAAAATGTCGTATTTCAACGTTGCATTCGTTATTTTGTGAAAAAATCGCAATTTAAAGCTGCCAAGTGTTGACATATTAGTGCTCGTGACTGTACGCGTCTAAGTGTGCGTGCGACTGTTTTCGTTCGTGCTATGGAGCGGGCCTTCTGTAACTATTAATTTGGTGGTTTTAAAGTACAACCATCGGAGTTATCTGTCTGTGATACCATGTTGATTTATTTTAATACGGTGGATTGGTCTTTTTAACCTGGGGGCCTAAAAAGGCCACTTTGGAAAATCATGAAAGGATAACATTAAGAATTATAAAATGGCGAAGACAGTCCGTGTTTTCCTTTTTTTCGCTGCACTACGTAGGTACAATCAAAGAGATTGGGATCGGATTTGGATTGGATTGATTGGTATTTTAGCACATACAAAAAAAAAAAAAACTGAAAAATGCTTCACCAATGGGATTTGATACGATTAACTTAACAGTTAACTGTCCATTCTGTTACCCTTTTATGATTCTGCCAAAGTGGCCTTTCTAGGCCCCCAGGTGGCTCGAAATTGGGTTAGGTTTTAGTACTTATCTTTTATGTCGTCGTCATCGTTTTAACCTGTGAATGCTTACTGTTACACTTAGGTTTTTGTTGAGGCAGTCGGAATAAGCAGTAATGATCACCGAGCTTATCAAATGCATTAGTGATTTAATAAAAAATAAAAACCAAGTGTGGTTTGTTGTTTTTACCCGTCTAAATAAGTGTGGTTATTATATTTTATTTATCTTTTTGATAGATTCTTTCATATTTTGTAAATGTGAAGACTTGGTAGGCCTTGTAGACTTTAGATCTGTAGACCATTTTTTATTTTATTAAGTACCTGGTACTTGTTGACAGGCCTACGCTGTCCTACCTTACCTATTAATACTACAATTTGAAAACATTGTAAAAGCCAATTATTTTTAAAAGAGTAACCGTGGAGTTTCTTGGCGGTTCTTCTCCATAGGAAACGACCAATTGGAACCGTGCACCTAGCTTCTGACGTTTCATAAGTGCCCATGTAGGTTTATGTGAAATAAAATATTTTGTTTTTGTTATTGTATACCGTTAATTTAGATACCGTGCGAGATCTAAATTATGACATAGTTTAAAGGCTCCTACAAACAGGCGCGACAATCGATAAAATCGCGCGCGACATGGTTCCCTATCCATTTGCATAAAATTTTAAGACCTAATATAACTTAGCATAATTTTGTTTGGCATAAATATATTTTCGCATAATATAATTACGCATAACAGCTTACGCATAATTTTTTTAAGCATAATTTCTCTAACCATAATAACGATTAAGCATAATATTCTAAAGCATAAATTTATTAGGCATAAAGTTCTAAAGCATAACTTTTTTAAGCATAATATCCTAAAGCATAAATTTGCCCGAAGAGGATAATTATATCAATTTATTTCGACGATTGGAAAAAAGCCATATCTCCTGAATCAGGTAATATACTCGTATAACATATTAATATAATATAACGTATTGAACAACTTTGTGGGATTTTTTTTCGCTGTAGGAAGCATGAAGCAAGCAAGCATACAGCATGCAAGCAAGCATACAGCATGCAAGCAAGCATGCAGCAAACAAGCAAGCATGCAGCATGCAAGCAAGCATGCAGCATGCAAGCAAGCATGCAGCATGCAGCATTCAAGCGAGCATGCAACATGCAGCAGGCAGGGTTTCTGTCACGGCTCCGGCGCTGCGGGCCTCCGGCGGTCCCACGCGTGCTAATCGTCGCAGACGGCTTTCGCTCACCACCGCAGCTTCGGCTTGTTAGCGGGCTTCGCCGGCCAGCCTCAGCCGCGGCGGCTCGCTCGCAACCGCCTGCTCCTCAACCCGCGGGCCGTCTCGCCCCTACGCGCCTACGCGATTTTAAATTACACTCTAGGGGCCTACCCCTAGAGTGTAATTTAAAATCGCGTAGGCGCATAGTGTTTGTCCTAACAAACAAGACTACGTAGAGTCGGTTTTGCAGCAATTCGGTTCTGTCACTAAATTTTGTTGCACAGCATATTAAATTTAATTAATTTTATGCCTAAATATTATTATGCTAATAGTCATTAGGCCTACTAACGTTATGCGAATCAAATTTAAGCCAAAACAAATTAGTCTTTAAGATGATTATGCCAACATAAAATGTATGCCTAAAAAAATTATGCCGAAGTATTATTATGCCAAAACAAATTGTGCCAAAATCGTTATGCCGAAGTATATTAGGACAAAGAATATTATGCGAAAAGAAGGGATCCCGCCTTAATGCTGAGTATGTGTTTAGTTGGTAAGCCTATATTTATGAATAAATAGACAAATAATTATCTACGCTTTAGTACCTACTTTTAATCTGTTTTCTTATTCTGTTAATCTTTTTGTCTCTACATACTTGAAATTTGTAAATTTGTACGAAAATATCCGCATTTCTATACCAAAAGAGGAGATATCCAAACAAAAATTGCACTTAGACATGAAAGCAGATTGAATATACCCACTTCACGATTAAAAATGCATTCTTCTAGTACATTTGTTATGTCCATTAAAATATACAATAAGTTACCGGAATACATCAAAAAAATAAATAAAAATAATATCTTTATCAATAAATTAAAACAATTTCTGATAAACAAAAGCTACTACACTATTGACGAATACTTTAGAGATAAATTTCAACAACAATAAACCATGTTTTTTACATAAAACCACATTTTATATTACATTTCACTTTGAATACAAATTTATTTTAAAACACTAAAATACTCTAATTTAATAATTAATATATGCTAAAATGTGCACAATTAATAATATTATCATTCTACAAGACTCAATAAAATTGTAAATATTTAGTTTATTATAATTTATAGTGTTAATAATGTAAATCGTGCAATATATAAATAAAACTTAAAACCAAATACATACTTAAATAAAATATAAATACCATAAAAGCAAATAATACTATTTAATGATACTATTTTAATTTAATGATACTATTTTAATTTAATAATAAATTATTCTTTTTATAACAAAAAGCGCCTTCTTCCTCTCTCCTATTAAAAATTAACTTTGCTGTGCCCGACAGGGTCCATAATTGATTCGATGTTTTAAAATACCAACTATTATGTACACATTATGGAATGCAATAAAGTATTGAGTATTGAGTATTGAGTATTAATCTAAATGGAATCTAGATAAAATCTTTAAACATATTATTTATCCTCAGGTGGAAGGGCTCGTGGCTAAATAATAACAGCCACACGGGCCGATCGAAGGTTAAGCTACGTTTGCCGAGGTCAGTCCGTGGATGGGTGGCCATCCTTTTGCTCCGCTCCAAAGGTTCATAACGTGATGTTCAATAGCCTAAAGATACGTCAGATACGTGATGTCAAATGCAAAAAGAATTTTTCAAATCCGACTGGTAGGTTTAGGAGATTAGCACGCTCAAACAAACAGATCAGCTTTAGATAGAATATAATTTATATTTCGTATTCTTCGGCGATTAAAGCCTTCATAAGCCAACCATGATCCGTATTAATCCATGTCATTACAACAAGGTCAAATATAATTATCACAACGTACTTGAACATTCTATCCCAAAATATCGAAACTTTAGAAAGGGCCTCCCCCTTAACCATTATGTTAGCAAAACTCAAATTTTGCAGCCAACGCCCCACAAATATTATGATGGATTGGATGTTACGTAACTCATTAGGAGTATATGTAGGTTTAAAGGATTATTGATTACCGCCTTTTAATCCCCGAAAACCCTTATCTTTAGAAGATTGCTTACCTACCTAAGTATTTAATGTTGCCGCTCGCAGAGTACATAGGTGGACCTTTTCTCTCGTACGATCGTGAATGTAATGGGGGTGCGATAAATTGTGTATTCGATTTATAAACCATCCGATAAAGTGCCCTTTAGAATTATGTGAAATAAAATACTTTGATTTTGATCATGTGATGAAAAGACGAAAAAATAAGAAATATAAACAACATTATTTTTAGTATAATTGCGAAACCCGAAACACGTGTACTAGACACGTGTTTCGGGTTTCGCAATTATACTAATATATTTATTTTTATGTAAAGAATCTATGTAAAAAAAACTTCAAAACTGTATCATGAAAAATCACAAAGATCTACGCTTGTTAAGTTACTTGTTTGTCCGTACAAAAACATGATCACCCGCGCCGCTCGCGCCTCGCCGTCTTGCGCTCATTCATAATAGTACCTAGGTACCTAACCGTTCGGCGCGGAGATTAGATAACCTACTTAGTGTCGCTCGGTGTCCAACTTTTAACCTTTTTTTAAATATTTTTGGGACAAAATATAACATGGGGTAAAAAATATTGGAATCGATTCAGTTACTTATTCTGAACAAGCTTTATTCAGGTTTCGCATATTCTAAAATAACGTTGTATAGCACACCCGTTGCCTATAAAAACTTACAACTTGTAAGTGTCGGTTTATAAGCCCCTGTAGTACCTACCGCTAAACCAAGTGTTACACAACTCCCTCAAAACCATTAAAAAAGTTTGTAAAGTCTAGCTAGTGTTTGAAACTTTCTAGGTTTTAAAATGGTTGATTGTCTTGTTACTAGTACAATACGACCGATGTATCTTGGCGAGCCCGAACTTTGCGCAAAAGGCTGCGCAGTAAGATTTTTAGAAACCAAATGGTGACATGAGGCCAGTGCGAGTGAGAGAACATGCGCGAAAGTTCTTAGTGCCTATATTCAGGCCCGCCAAGTTACGTCGGTCGTATAACTAGTCCTAGTAACTCATAGTTACTAGGTTTTTGAGAAATTGACGAGTCACAAGTCATGAGTTCTATGTTATTTATTTATTTCACAACAAAATACATTATGTTGAAAATATTACAGTGATGATAAATAAAATAATAACAGCCATTTAACAAAAAAAACATTAAGTACGTTCATATTTCTTGCCAAGCGTGGCGATTATGGCAAACCCCCCCCCCCCCCCCCCAAAATTGGGGGAGGCCTATGTCCAGCAGTGGGCGTCTATCGGCTGAAACGACGTTCATATTTATAATTCATTACACATTTAAAATACAACAATATCAATAACAAATAATTGTATTTCAATATTTCAGTAACAAAAAATTTAATAATAAACAACATTGCATTTAAATTTAAAATTTATTATCCGTTATAAAAAATCATATCATCATAACATCGTTATCAGCCTCTAATGTTCCCACTGCTGGGATACAGGCCTCCTCTCGGAGAGAGGGAGTGGGCCGTAATCCACCACAGGGGCCTAGTGCGGGTTGGCAGATGCTGCATGTCTTCGAATCAAATCTTTTCGACATTGAAGTATTTTGTGTTTGCGTTTTCTTAATATATAAGTTTGACATTCATCATCATCATCATCATCATTTCAGCCGAAAGAGGTCCACTGTTGGACATAGGCCTCTCCCAAAAGGTTTGCCATAATCGCCACGCTTGGCAGGCGGGTTGGCGATCGCAATATGGTATGGTGGTGGAATGCATAGAGAACGCTGCTGCCCATTCTCCGGTTAGACCCTTAGTCGCCTTTTACGACACCCACGGGAAGTACCTATGGGTAGTTTGACATTACACCTATCAAATTAGTCTCTGAAATTAAAAAATGAACTATAGCTTATTTTTAAATTTTATTTTATAATAATAAATGCCATAATAAATGACGTGTAGGAGTGATTTCGATATCATATTTACAGAAAAAAAACAATTTCATTCCGTTTCCAACTGGGTCTGCAGCGATGTCGCTTGCCATATTGCCTAGTGCAAATCTCTGTAACATTATGGATTAAATAAAAAAAATATATATGGCAGGACCCAAAAGCTTTTGCCTCAGGTTTATTTAAAACGTTACATATTAAAATAAATCATTGTATTTGTTATATAACGTTACACAAACAACAATCTTGAAAGCTGATAATTTAAGAGGAAATAAAATGATCAATTTAAAAAACCGTCAGTAGATATTGCAGACAAAATCTCATCTTATGCAAATAACAATAGATGCTAAATTTCCCTACCCAAACCTTGGTTATTATCAGTATCTTGAAAGACTAATCCCCATTTTGCGGGAAACAAAGTCGGCTTAATGTAAACGATACGGGCGTGACAGGTGGGGTTTAGAGGTGGGAGAGTGTCGACAAAAATAAATGTCGATAAATAAATATGGTCGTAAATAATAAAAATAAACCAAAAGATACCCTATCTTTGTCAGTCGCAGTCGGGTAAAATCAATCACCAAAATATGGTCTCCTAAAATGGCAATTGTGGCAATTCACTGGTAGTACCGCTTATTTTTCATGTCTTTAGAGAGGCTTTTATTAATAATTATAAATTTAATAATTTATTTAATTCACTGAAAATAATACAACGGTTCACACATACTTATAGGCTAGTACTTGGTATATAACATGGGAGCCTTTGTAGGACGAGTCCAGTATCTCGGCATACATCGCTAGATCCCTCAAAATAGACAATAATACATTTTAGCCCAAAAGACGTGCAAAAAGATGCATGATCTCATCATTCATATTAAGCGACTTAAGTAGGTACCGTTACCGAGATAATCTCGCAACATACGTGGCACGTGAATACAACCTTCTTCAATAACAATAAAACCACTAAAACCTATTAACCTTCACTTATCCCAGACACAAAGCCGAACCGCAAAACAGAACATCAGACCGAAAATCCAAAACTCGTGTAACCTAATTTTTTTATCGACAGAATTTTCCCCGCACTTTTTTCTTTCGTTTCTCTCGTACTTAAATATACGGGCACATCTGTAACACGTCAGTAACAAAGTATGCTGATAAGATTTTTTTCGCCATTTCACACGGTGTTGTCACGTCTTTCTACCTTTTCGGTTCTGGAGAAATCTTTTTTTATTTTAGGTGAAAGTGGTTGATTTTGGACATTGTATTTAGTTTAGTTTGTTCAGTTTTTTTTGTAAAACGTTGAACTACACTAGGAATTGTCTATGTGGTGCCGGACTTAAAGAATAGCACCACCCCATACTTCCCGTGGGTGTCGTAAAAGGCGACTAAGGGGCGTACCGGAGAATGGGCAGCAGCGTTCTCTATGCATTCCACCAACATACCATACTGCGATCGCCAACCCGCCTGCCAAGCGTGGCGATTATGGCAAACCCCCCCCTTTTGGGGGAGGCCTATGTCCAGCAGTGGACGTCTTTCGGCTGAAATGATGATGACACTAGGAATTTCTCCTGTATTGTGGGTGCCTTTACAAACATTTAAACTCACAAACAGCCAAACCCGGAACAACTACTTGTAGGTCATACAAATATTTGTTCCGTGCGGGAATCGAACCCGCGATTGCAGCACAGCAGTCAATCGCTTAACCACTGCGCCAACGGTGCCGTCAACGTGTTCTTGGTACGTTGTTGATTTTAGAAGATACAATTTATTACAGCGTACGTCAATACGTTTAAACGTTGTAGTAAATTGTGTCTTCTTAAGTCAACAACGCAGTAAAATAAAAATACACGTGCTGTCTGTGCCGTGTGTGCAATATACTGTGCTGTGTTGTGTCAGAGCAATCCCCGACGAGCTCTCAAGGAATTCTAAGTAGGTACTTACCTACTACTATTCATATTTATTTTTTTGCTTGAGTATGTATACTTTTTACCCGACTGCGTCAGAAGGAGTGTTATGTTTTTCGAGTGTATGTATGTATGTATGTATGTATGTATGTATATTTCTTTGGCACGCTCTGTAGCCTAAACGGCTTGATCGATTTCAGCTTGAGAGGTGCCGTTAGATTCGTCTTAGTTGTGAGAGTGACACTGGGTATATCAAAATTGAAAAAAAATTAAAATGGCCGATTTTTGGCGCAATATGTCTTCAAAAAAAATTTTTTTTTCTCGAAACCTGTCGAGTGGGGTATCAAAATAAAGGGTTTTAAAAGGTGATTACAAAAATATATATAACTTATACGGTTAAAAGTAATTCGAAGTGACAAATCGTAAAAAACACGTACCAAGAACTAAATCGTTTGCGAAATCTTTCACATTTGTAAACTAAAAAGCTGGAAATAAAAAAAGTTATTTAAAAAATAAAACAACCCGACTGCGAAACTGAAAAGCTACAAACAAGCCCATTTTAAATTAAATAAAAGTTGGAAGCAGGCGGGACCCATACCATTTTTATTATATTTTCAAATTCAAATGGGTCCCGCCTGCTTCCAACTTTTATTTAATTTAAAATGGGCTTGTTTGTAGCTTTTCAGTTTCGCAGTCGGGTTTTTTATTTTTTAAATTACTTTTTTTTATTGTATTTATTGGTATATTGGCGTGGCTAGCTGACAGATGGCAAATAATGTTTAATGTTCTGTGTCTTGTAATGTTAATTACTTTGCATAAGTATTGTATACAATCAAGTATTGTCTAACTGAACAGACAGCTGTGCTGCTGGGAGTTTGTTGCGACACTTCTTCTCCCCAGCGAAAGTACTAGGTGCTGGTGATGGGTGGGCGTTTTGGGGGACTGTCTTTTGTAATTTTGTCGTTCGAAAAGTGCTGATTCTCAGCCTAGTTTGAATAAATGATTCTTGATTTTGATTATTTGACTACTGAACTTACTAGAACTCTGTAAGAAATCAAACAACGTTATAATTTCTCTACGTTTTTTTATCAGTCCAGCTATCATCATTTCAGCCGAAACACGTCCACTGCTGCACATAGGCCTCCCCCAAAAGGGGGGGTTTGCTATAATCGCCACGCATGGCAGGCGGGTTGGCGATCGCAGTATGGTATGGTGGTGGAATACATAGAGAACGCTGCTGCCCATTCTCCGGTACGCCCCTTAGTCGCCTTTTACGACACCCACGGGAAGTATGGGGTGGTGGTATTCTTTAAGTCCGGCCCCACACAGACAGTCCAGCTATATTATCACTGTTTTTCAAACAACTGTTTTTTGGGATGCATGAAAAAGCCTCCTCGTGTAGCGCAGTTTATTCCGCCAGTTACTCAACTGAGCCGAGCGCTCGGCGCATCCTGGACAGTCACACCCAACACCTTATTTGACTGGCCAATTCTTCCCTTGCGGTGGTAGTGCTAATGCCCGCCTGGTTTGGGACCCTAGTTTGCGGTCGATGCGTGGGAGTTCCAGTGCCGTAGGCATCTTCTGGGTACGCTCGTTTCATCACAGAGCTCATCCATCGCTTTCTATCAGGCTTGATCGAGGTCAAGAGGCCATTCAGCAATAAAAAAAGTAAAAAAAAACAAAACCGAATACGAGTACAAATATTTGACACCTCATTCTAAAGTGGCTTGACTGTTCGAATGCAACCAGAGTTATTTTATTAACAGCCTGCAATACATTCACTGAGCAGGTCACATTGCTCGCAGAACAGATGAATGGGTGCCGCTCGCAGAACAGATGAATGGGGCCGAAAGGATCTGGAGTGGCGACAGCGTACCGGATAGCGTAGCGTTGGAAGGCCTCCCACAAGGTGGCCCGACGACCTTGTGAAGGCCGCAGGAACCCGTTGTGTGCGAGAAGCACAGAACCGGTCGAAGTGGAGGTGCTTGGAGGAGGCCTATGTCCAGCAGTGGTCTTTCGGCTGATTCGTCTACGTATATTTTGCCAGTTATGGTATATTTTGCCAGTTCAATAAATGTCAATCTGCCTAGCCCTTTCCCAACCATGTTGTGGTCAGCTTCAAGTCTAACTGAATGCAGCTGGATACCGGTATTTTACATGGAGCGACTGCCTATCTGATCACCACAACCCAATTACTGGGCAATACGATATCCCTTGGTAAGACTGGTTGTCAGACTTTCGGGCTTCTACCGACCCGTAACGACTGTAAAAGATCTAGAAATAACAGCCGGGACCAACAGCTTATCGTGATTTCCGAGGCACGGAGGGGTCTTGGTATGTAAAGATAGCCACCCATCCATGGACCAACCGCGGCAAGTGTAGCTTAACCTGATCGATCGACCCGTGCGGCTGTGCCGACACAAGCCTCTATATTTTGCCAGTCATGGTATGTTATGTTTTATATTAGTAGGCGAGGCTATTGACATTAACCGGGTCGCATCACATTAACCTCATACGGTGATCAAACCTGGGACCGTACTACCTGTCTACAAAGTCATGACTCAAATCTAAGCTCAAACTGCGTCAACTATGATTCAACACTGCAGAAGTTGGCACACTTCCAAGTGGTGTCAACGTTTATACATCAATATTGATAGGCACTTCTAAACTAAGGTAAGGGAGAAAGGCAAACGTGGCTGTGCGTGTTCATTGAAAAGGCAAGCATGTTCAAGCGATCTGTTGACGCCTTCTTAAGGCGACTACATGTTCAAGCGATTTGTTGAGGCCTTCTTAAGGTAAATACATGACCTAAACCGCGGTATTTGTAGGACTGCATAGAAAAAAGAGAGAAGCGCGATGACACAACGCTGGTAAGTTATTGCAAAATATGAAGCAATTATCTATTTACATAAAATCTTTTGTTTGGACTTAAAAATTAAAACTCTTGTGTTTTAGTATGTTGCTTGTAGAATAATCTGAGAAAAAATCATAATGATTGTATGTATATGTCGCATCACCGGGTGGCCGAGATGCGATACATCGGGTCTTCTTCACGATCCGACATAGTTTAGATAGGTGTGGGCACTACAGTGGGTACTCGAACGAAAAGATTATTTGAATTTACAGTAACTTTAATAAACTAGCTATTTACAACAGAAACGCACACGTGCGTCGGAAACAAACACGTGCGTTGGTATTGAGCGTTTGCCGAGACTGTCCGAGCCCGACGGCGGTCGACTATAGACTGTCGCAGCACTCGGTCTCTCCACCAGTCCTCGCGGCATCCCCTCCACCGACGATCGTGTCCAAGCGGTAGGGTTCGCTTGCGTTTCCGATCACATGATTCTTCGTTTACCAAACAAATTGTTAGATGGCGCTGTTCACTATTCTGTGGAGTCATCTATCCACGACACGACCATCCCTGACTAGCACCCGTCCTCGGGTGTAGTACCTGCGGACCAAAAATACTCACAGAGTAAACAAGCTCGGCTATCCTGCCAATACCTAATAACTAAGGTAACTCGGCCTATCCTGCCAATACCTAATAACTAAGGTAACTGTATCTCATTGTTACTTTAATTTCTCTAATCTTAATTTACAATGCCTTGTTGTCAAGGTTTCACACCCTATACAACATTATTCATTAGAAAAGGTTCGATCATTAAGTTGAACCAAAGAAAATCAAAATTGTAACGAATCAGTTACTATTTACCAAAATCTGTGCAAAAACACAGTCCAGAATCACACCAATGATTCTTACCAGATCAGTTGTCACATTTGCTACTGCACATAAGGTGCGGTTGAGACTAGTCACGACATGTGCTTCCTACACATGAGGTGCTCTGTGCATCAACACAGACTAGAATCGACCCATTGATTCTCAGAAAAAGAATACTAGCGCAATATGTGCTACAACACATGAAGTGCTCTGTGCACCAACACAGACAGGACTCGACCGATCAACAAGTTGTACCATCACAATTGTTGTGACAAATCAGTTAGAACTTACTGAAATAAAATTCATAGGCAATGTATACTCAACTCATGAAACTTTTATTGTAAACTGTGCACCAACACAGACAAGAATCGCACCAACGACTCTTTACATATCTAGCGCAATATGTGCTACAACACATGAAGCGCTCTGTGCACCAACACAGACAGAAATCGCACCAACGATTTCTTATAAACCCATCGCCACATGTTACTCATGAGGTGCGGTCTTAAGTTTTGAGTTTGAGTGTACAAGCCATTCTTAATCAGAGGTGGTTTCACTACCACTGTCCTCAACTAGGACATCTAATTCTCGAGTAACTTGGTGATCGGGTACCCTCCTCACAAAATCATGAAAGTGTTCTTAGGTTCGCTCAGTCAAGCGCCTTTAAAACAATCATTAAAAGCAAACTTAGAGACTAACTTTACTTTAGTCAAATCGAATGTTATCGTAATTGCGTTTTTTAAAACCCTGTGTCACGTGGTCTACTATCTCATCTAAGTGAATATCAGTCAACTCATCATCAGTTGTCACTAAGCTAACCCAATACACTTTGACGCAACACAATCTTGGATGATAGAGCGACAGAATCATAATAAAATGGATGTGACTCACCCAGTATTCATCTGCTCGGATTGCTGACATATCAAACTTGAACCGTATCACTCGCTACTAGCCGCTGCTGCAGGCGCTGGCACGGAACCGCCTGGGACCCCCGCCATACTGGCACCTCCATTATTGCTTCGTGGACATCTCGAAGCAAAATGTCTGGTGTTGCCGCATCGAAAACAGATGCTGTGGGGTACTGCCATCCTGCTTGCACACGTTCTTGTGTGTTAATCTGTCAACAAACATACCCGCAAAGTATCACATAGCTCGGTCACTCCTGACCAAATATGGTACAGACAAAAAAACACAATGAAAATTTGAACAAACTAAAAAAATTGCAGAGTTCAGAGCATTATACTGAGAAAAATTTCCTCTGCCGCACTACGTAAAATAAGGACAAAAATCGACCACCATGACGTGTGTAACCCGGTCCATTACGCGTAAGTAGTCAGTCATACGTAGTCGGCATACTGACGCTCATCATGGAGCGGGTTACGTAATTTACTCGTGGTTGATTTTTGTACGTACGTACGTAGCCCGACATCCGGCTACGTAATACGTAGTGCGCAAGTCGCACTGAATACTCCTGAAACTACGACTGCAACACCCGTATACTATTGTTGCGGGCACAGTAGAACGCGGTGAACCTTACGTGTGTACCATGGCGTCTTACGTACGATACTGTAGCGGGCATAGTAAATAATGATGAGCCATATGTGTGCACCGCGGTGGCATACGCACTATACTGTGGAGGACACAGTAAAACACGGTGAGCCGTACGTGTGTACCACGGCGGCATACGTACGATACTGTGGCGGGCATAGTAAATAATGATGAGCCATATGTGTGCACCGCGACGGCATATGTACAATACTGTGGCGGACACAGTAAATCACGATGAGCCGTATGTGTGCACCGCGGTGGCATACGTACAATACTGTGGCGGACACAGTAAATCACGATGAGCCGTACATGTGTACCACGGCGGCATACGTACGACACTGTAGTGGGCACAGTAAATAATGGTGAGCCTTATGTGTGTACCACGGCGGCATACGTACGACACTGTAGTGGGCACAGTAAATAATGGTGAGCCTTATGTGTGTACCACGGCGGCATACGTACAATACTGTGGCGGACACAGTAAA
The DNA here is from genome assembly GCA_916614155.1 of Mesoligia furuncula. Taxonomy (NCBI): domain Eukaryota; kingdom Metazoa; phylum Arthropoda; class Insecta; order Lepidoptera; family Noctuidae; genus Mesoligia; species Mesoligia furuncula. The sequence continues at coordinate 22,761,233 of OU744814.1, read as the reverse complement.
TCACGATGAGCCGTACGTGTGTACCACGGCGGCATACGTACGACACTGTAGTGGGCACAGTAAATAATGGTGAGCCTTATGTGTGTACCACGGCGGCATACGTACGACACTGTAGTGGGCACAGTAAATAATGGTGAGCCTTATGTGTGTACCACGGCGGCATACGTACGACACTGTAGTGGGCACAGTAAATAATGGTGAGCCTTATGTGTGTACCACGGCGGCATACGTACAATACTGTGGCGGACACAGTAAATCACGATGAGCCGTACGTGTGTACCACGGCGGCATATGTACGACACTGTAGTGGGCACAGTAAAGAATGGTGAGCCTTATGTGTGTACCACGGCGGCATACGTACGACACTGTAGTGGGCACAGTAAATAATGGTGAGCCTTATGTGTGTACCACGGCGGCATACGTACAATACTGTGGCGGACACAGTAAATCATGATGAGCCGTACGTGTGTACCACGGCGGCATACGTACGACACTGTAGTGGGCACAGTAAATAATGGTGAGCCTTATGTGTGTACCACGGCGGCATACGTACAATACTGTGGCGGACACAGTAAATCACGATGAGCCGTACGTGTGTACCACGGCGGCATACGTACGACACTGTAGTGGGCACAGTAAATAATGGTGAGCCTTATGTGTGTACCACGGCGGCATACGTACGACACTGTAGTGGGCACAGTAAATAATGGTGAGCCTTATGTGTGTACCACGGCGGCATACGTACAGTACTGTGGCGGACACAGTAAATCACGATAAGCCGTACGTGTGTACCACGGCGGCATACGTACGACACTGTAGTGGGCACAGTAAATAATGGTGAGCCTTATGTGTGTACCACGGCGGCATACGTACGACACTGTAGTGGGCACAGTAAATAATGGTGAGCCTTATGTGTGTACCACGGCGGCATACGTACAATACTGTGGCGGACACAGTAAAACACGGTGAGCTGTACGTGTGTACCACGGCGGCATACGTACGGTACTGTGGCGGACACAGTAAAGCACGGTGAGCCGTACGTGTGTACCACGGCGTATGTGACTTTCGAGTGTTTAATATTCAAAATAAGTATCTGAACACATTTGTATGTACCATGCGCCAGCATAAGGAAAATACAGGTGCGAGTATCTTTCCTTATGCTGGCGCATGGTACATACAAATGTGTTCAGATACTTATTTTGAATATTAAACACTCGAAAGTCACATCCGCCGTGGTACACACGTACGGCTCACCGTGCTTTACTGTGTCCGCCACAGTACGTTCTTGAGCAGGCGGTCGAGCGAAGCGGGGCAGAGGGGATGGGCGGGGCAAGGAAAGAAATAGTGTAAAGGGCAATTTTAAGTAAATAGACATAAAAGATTCATATTATTTATTTTCAATCGTAAAATTGAGACACAAAAAAAAACAAGCTTAATGATTGTCAGTCACATAATTAATTGTCGGTCTCAATGCTGTTTAGCAATTCAGGGGAGGAGCGAGACAACCCCAACACAAGTGTTATTAACTACTTACTGGGGCTGTTTCAATCACATTTGTTATGTAAATCTAATGCCGACCATACACGGTACAAGTATACTTGCGCAAATCAAGACTTGCGCAAGTATACTGTTACGTGTGTGGCTCAATAAACAATTTATTATTAAGTAATCATACTATTCTAGAATTACATGGTAGTATAAACAATGTCTCAGATCTCAGGTATTTGTTACACGAGCCGGAGGCGGTTACCCGCCTTGCGTAAGAGCAACCTAGGATTTCCGACCAAAGAATCACTAGTAAGAGCCAGTCCACACGACGCGTTGCGTCTCCGTTGCGTCGACGCAGCGCTGCCGTTGCGTCATTTTACATACTAATAATCATAATTTACACACGGTGCGCTGCGTCGAAAATGGTAAGGTATGGTGGGTAAATAAAATGCTTGCCGCAACTGTGCGTCGCCGCTGCGATGTCGGAACGTTATTACTGCGCCGTCATGTGGACTGGCTCTAAGGGTACCTTGGCATCAATGGAGTCCGCGTGGTCGTCGCTGGAAACCAATATGCGTCTAGGCCTACGGTAAACTTAAAGGTCGTTCGCATACGAACGCTAATACATACGCATAAACCTAACTAGTTGCGGAACCTATGTCGCAAGGCCCGACTTTAAACTATAACCGGTATTCTACAAAAAAAAAAATACAAAATGTGGGGATCGCCCCGTTTTGGTAGCGATCCGAGAGCCACCTTTTGGCAGTAGGGGCGGTGCTCCCCTACCCCATGGCCTAGGTGATGGTTAAACATCAGTACCGAGTTTCGATATTTCTATTTTTACGAAATTTGACAGATTTTAAAAGCACACAATACGATGAAAGAATACAAACAACAAATGAAACTCAGTACTGATGTTTAACCTGAAGTTAAGTTAAAGAAACAAATTGGTGGTGGGCCCGTATTCACGCTTTTGCAAAATGGTAAGGTATGGGTTTAAAATAAAATGCTTGCCGCAACTGTGCGTCGCCGCACACTGGTCTACTTTGGCAAAACTATGGACATAGGAATGTGAGTCAGTGTGTATATTTTGAGCTGTTTTTTTTTTACGTATTCCTCTTTTGATTACAAACAACTATTTTCAGGAACGTTTTTTAAAAAAAGTTACTATTTCCGAGAAAAAAAATATTTTGTGTTTTTTTTTGTATGGGAGGGTATGTAATGCGTGCGTGGGTCAAAATAAAACTTAGTAGGTATACAAGAACACGTCATTCTCAAACAGAAATGACAAAGAAATGTTATTGTATCCCTGCCGCTTTTCGAGCTACGGGCGCTCAAAGATTAGAATAAAATAAAATATTTTGTTTCCATTTTAAAAGACTTACTGACAATGAAATCTGAAAATGACGTTCAAGAAGTTTAATTTTAAACATTGCAGCACCCAACACTCATTAAAATTTCTGTATGATATTTTAATTATGCAGAATCTTAATTTAATGAGTGTTGGGTGCTGCAATGTTTAAAATTAAACTTATCTTGAACGTCATTTTCAGATTTCATTGTCAGTAAGTCTTTTAAAATGGAAACAAAATATTATTTTTTTTCTAATGTTTGAGCGCCCGTAGCTCGAAAAGCGGCAGGGATACAATAACATTTCTTTGTCATTTCTATTTGAAAATGACGTGTTCTTGAATACCTACTAAGTTTTATTTTGACCCACGCACGCATTACATACCCTCCCCTCCCATACAAGAAAAACACAACATATTTTTTTTCTCGGAAATAGTAACTTTTTTTTAAAAACGCTCCTGAAAATAGTTGTTTGTAATCAAAAGAGGAATACGTAAAAAAAAATCAACTCAAAATATACACACTGACTCACATCGATTCCTATGTCCATAGTTTTGCCAAAGTGGACCAGTGTGCGCCGCTGCGATGTCGGACCGTTATTACTGCGTCGTCATGTGGACTGGCTCTAAGGGTACCTTGGCATCAATGGAGTCCGCGTGGTCGTCGCTGGAAACCAATGCGTCTAGGCCTACGGTAAACTTAAATCTAACTAAATGCTTTTTGAAAGATGCAGAGGAAATATAATGACGATAACACCCTTGTTCACCACACCGAAATCCGGAAAATCCTACCTTTAATTTACAGAAAGTTCGCACATGAGTTACAAGTAAACTCGGAGACACTGGCTTTTTTGCAATAGTAACAGGTAAACATTTTTAAAGTATTAACTCTAGATCAGTTAAAAGACTATTCACAGCCTGTGTGGGCCTGTCAAATTCAGTTTTAATATCGTAGAAACCCAATTGAATAAAAAGCCATATGTCTCCAGCTTCCTCCGGGTAGCAAGCTCCTAACGATTGAAATATTTTAAATGCACAGTCTACAGCTGTTACTAATTTGTTGAAACTATACAATGTGTCATTTATTACCACATATGCTACTTTTACCTCAGTAACGGTAGGGCCAACAAAAATTACATAAGGTTGAACTGTGCGGCCTAGCCTCTGCAGGTTCTCCTTTTTTTGAATGATCTTGTTGGTAACGTCGGCTTCAGAAGCAGCTTGCGATATATAGCCGTCGCATACCTCTGCTCTGGATGGCTTCCACGCTGGCTTTCCTTTCATTTTCCGTGCAGGTGAAATGTTGATGACATAAGCCAGCAACATCAAAGCAACATTGCTAGATGTCTCTGGTTCATCTTCTGTATTCAAAGAAAAAAAAAGATTCGGTTAATTTTTGAGACTTAATTTTACGAGGATATAACCTTCAACTAAAATAAAAAAAAAAGTCTGGACGTCATTTTTTCAATACACTAACTTAGCGGTTCAGTGCTGAGGGGAAGGGGGAAGTCACAAATCTGTGCGATTTCTAGAATGGGCGGGGACTGAGACTCCACTCCATAGTTAAAGGTTAATAATAAGAACTAATATTAGAGCAAAACTTCTTACCGTCAATCAGTGCAACTATATCTGCTATTTTTGTTCTCGTGTCTTGGTCTCTAATTTTTCGTAATTTTAATGAAGCATATTTTATAATTTCTTCTTTTTTGAGGGTGATGGAGGAAAATAATTTGTTTTCCTTTCCCGGATACAGACGACTAAAATCGTTCATTAGCTGAAAAAAAGAATACAATAAATGTACGGTACGTTATTTACACTGGTGAGAAAGGTCCGGATCGCTACCACAGAGGTTATTGGGTTGTTGAGCGAGAACTAGAATAGCTGGTCTCTTTTAGTGCCTGCACAATATTATCTCGTTTTGATAGGTTGGCAGCGCGCGAGTGTTGCAAGTGACTAGAGTCTGTGCGAAAAGAGAAGAAATCAGAAGAATCGTGGCGGAGTTTTGACAAGAGTATTCTACAATTTTTTTTTTTACATAATCCTTGTGAATTTTTATAGAAAAACCCCAAGGATTATGTAAAAAATAAGCGGCTGCGGTGTATGCTTACCAAGGTATAGCCTTGCGATTGTTTTAAGGCTGGGAAATCCTTGAAGTAATCCGCTATATCACCTTTTCCACATTGGATGCGATTTAGGCGGAGATCTGCAGTTTCTGCCCACTTTTCTTCAACAGATTTCCATGGATCAACATTGTTTTTCAGCCATAGTAATGTTTCTTCATAGACAACACCTGTAATTTATATGTGTATGGTGGGATGAGTCAACAAGAGGAAGGGCACCATAGTACAGTCGCCCGTGGTACATTTAAATCACGAAAAAGGTGACTAGCGATTATTTGCTTACCACTTTGCACAAATTCCAGGCTATAAATGTCATCATCTGTGATAGTTGGCGTGGATCTGAGCGATGATTTGGACGACTTCGAGGATGAACGGCTAGTTCTCGGCAACTGTCCACTTTCTCGCAACTTTCTTCTTCGAGCTATATAGCTCTCGTAGAGCTTTCCGCTAGCATTTTTTTTAGCTACTTTATTTGTAGCTGATAAATATGCAGAATAATACACCACAACGCGTTCCTTGTGGAATATTTCCACAATTTCGGTAGCTAGTTTATAAAACTCTTCACTGGAAATTTTCTTCACACAATTGTTTTCAAGTTGGTGGTGTATTAGCAGCTGGCTCAATTTCCTTCGGGAACCCTCCGTGAGTAAGCCTCCTTTTCCCTCTTTGAGTATTGCTCTGCCGTCTAAACTTTCCTGTATGTAAAACACAAACACAATAAGTTATTGAACAAATTGATAAATGAATGAGTAAATGGTCCAGTTGGAGTATAGCCTTCGGGGCTCTATGAGCAGTCAATAAACCAAAAAAAAAAATAATAGAATTGTAAAATATTTTGTTCGATTACCGATGATCCCTCCTTTTTTGCTCTTATTTAATTAAGGATACCCGTAAAAACAATTTAGGCTTTGTACACTTTTTTCGTAAAATGCATATTTTTCAAGTAATTTAACTTTGAAGATTTTTTTAAAACATCACGCCTGTAATCCCCGAAGGGTTAGGCAGCGGTGTACCTAATAGTACACCCACATTTCGCCACTACTTTTTTTTAAATAATAAAATATATCGTGATAATAATTAAATAACTGTGAGACGGGGACACATCATGCCCATAACATAAATTAATGGGGACAATGATCGAAAAACGATATAACTCAGTACCTAAAATGCATTTAACGAAAAAAAAAAACATAAGTTTAAACATGTTCCTAAATGTGCCCTAAATCGAATAAGAGGAAAAGTCATCAAAAAGTTTCTAAGTCTTTTTCCCATAGCGCCCTAAAGGCAACACTCCAACTTATTCCGACGAATTCAGAACGTCCTCCTTTTTAAAGTCGGTTAAATGCCGCGCAGTTATCGAGTTAAGCTGGCTAATGATAAATACTAAATACTATTGAATACTAAATATATACTACTTAGTAATGCAGGCCATACACGTTCAATTCGATCGTTCAATTAGCATGATACTGCTGATTGGATCCAATCTTGCTGTTCGTCCATATACCTACACCACACGATTAATTCTAACTGTCCAATCGGACAAATAAATAAAAAAGAAAAAACAAAATCGGTCTTTAAATATCGAAGATACGCGCAAACAATGATAAAACAAAATATAGGTATACAATCTAATTAAGAAACTCCTTCTTTTTTGAAGTCGGTTAAGAAAATCATACGATCGATCGCTCACTGCCATACACGGTCCAATCGGCATGATCCAGCCAAAAGAATTGAATTTTGATTGTTCTGTCAATTCAATCTGTCCTGCCTGCCGATCCACGGCCACATACGGTCAATTTGATTGAATCCAATCGGCATCGGCAGTGTCATGCTTGGTAACGCCAACATTAATTTACTTAAATTCACTCTTTTATAATATGAGGCAGTTTGAATTTCCCGCTCCTTTCCCCAACCTGTATATGCAGCGCTCTTAGCACCATCCAAGAACGTGAACATGAGAACGGAAGAACGAGAGAATGATCGCTGACGTCTGTCAGTTCGACGAAGAATTTGCACATGGACGCACCTGTGTAACGCCGCGCACCGCAAGACGAGCCTTTCTTGTCTGATCATCCGCGAAGAGACGAGGATCATCTCGAGCCTTTCTCTGCACCCTTCTTCAATACATTCCCGCTCCGCCAAACGCACCACTGTGTTTGACTACCCAGTGTAGTAAGAACATTAGTACTTTTCGAATTCTTATGGTCGCGCGACCCGCGTGGTGACACTGTGCTGTGCGACGGTCGAAGGAGATTGGATTCCTGCTGCGCGAGCCCGGCTCCCCTGGCTTGCTCTGGTGAGTGCTGCATGTCCTTTCTCTTATCCCCTCTGCCGCCTCGATTGTTGTAACTGCCTGTCACCGTTTACTTACACGTCCGTATATCGAAGGTTGGTTCTGATACTTTTCGGGACCGAATTTGTTGTTGGCGCGACCATAGTGGTCCTTCGAAAGCCGGATCTTTGATCCCTAAACCCTGGATCCTTCCGGCCGCCCTTATTAGGATTATTAGTAGCCCTAATAGGAGAAAAATTCATCGTAAAAACTCCATTTGAGTGTACCGCGTAGATCAACATTGTGTTGTTCTTTCTCATAAATAAGTGTTTACTCATCCAGAGAAACATATTACCTATATAATTCATCTTTATTTCAGTACCTAAAATACGCTAAAATTGAATATAATCGAATTTTCATTTCATGCAACTTTTTTATAAACTACCCCCCAATAAAAATTGTTATCTCGCTGTGGTATGTTAAAGTTGTAACAGTTCGCCATATTTGCGTACTTCGTTCATATTGTTCACACTCATTCAATTTTGTTCGGTCATTTAACTTATTGTTCAATCAATTTTGTACACTCTCTCAGTCGTTTATTCAGTCAATCAAGCACTCATTCGCAAAGGGAAATCATTCTTGTTCAATGTTAACCGATCAAAATAGGAAGTCATTCTCCGCTTAAATTGTTTCCGTATAGTAGTCACCTACATAATTTAATCGTATTATTGTGGTTTATCGTAGCCGCGGATCAGCTGTTTGTTAAGAGATTCGTTGAACTTTCGTAATTCATTATGCCTAAACAAGCTAAGAAAACTTGTGATTCGGGTTCTGATTATGACGATGCAGAAGATACGCAGTTACTTACGTTGCAAGCTAAACGCGAAGCTATCTTTGAATTTGTTCAAAAGATTTACGATCTTTCTTCAAACACCGATTTAAGGGAAAGTTTCCTTGACGAATCGTCACAAATAGATTCATTGCGCGATAAATTCCAACAGGTTCTGGACGAATATAATAATCGTTTATTGAAATCTAACCCGTCCGCTAAGCCTGACTATAAGAGTCTCATGGCTTTTGAGTCTCTGTATGCTAGGATAAAGCGAGTGCAGTCGCAGTGCTCGCCGCATAGCGATAGTGTTCCGCACAAGTCTAAACCTAGACTCCCGCCGATTGAATTAGTCCAGTTCTCTGGTGACATTCGCTCGTGGCCTATGTTTTATGCCAGTTTTAAATCGACCGTTCACGATAATCCATCTCTCACTGATGCCGATAGATTGTATTACCTATTGGGGAAGCTAACCGGCAAGGCTCAGTCTATATGCGCCGGGATATCTCCATATCCGGAAAATTATAAGCTATTGTTGCAAACGCTTATTGATAAATACGACGACAAGCGTACGTTAGTGTCTACTTATTTAAATCAAATGTTTGAGTTCAAACCCTTACAGTGCGCTTCAGCAAATAACTTTGATTTATTTACTGAAAATTTTTCTAGTGCTGTCGCCGCCTTAAAGAACCTTAAAATGGATAATCTGACCGATTTAATTTTGATTCATATCGCTTTACAGAAAATAGACCCTGAGACTGTCCGCGCGTTTGAGATTAAGTACTCCACAAAAATACCTACCTTTGATAACTTAGTCGAATTTATTTCAAATCGAGCGAAAGTTTTAGAACGTACTGAACCAACTCCTGCGAATAATAAACGCCCGGTTAACTCTAATCGGCGTTCAAATACCGCTCCACCGCCGCCGAAGTATCAAACTTATTTGAGTACAATGGCTGAATCCGCCAAGTGTCTATGCGCTAATATAGTGCACCAGCATTTGTTCAAGTGCGCCGACTTTAATAAAATGACTCCACAACAGCGTTATAAGTGTGTGAAGGATAACAATGCGTGTATTAACTGTCTTAGTTTTAAACATCGAGTCGCTAATTGCTCGTCTAAGTCAAATTGTCGCGTTTGCAAATTAAATCACCACACATTGTTACACTTCAACGAGTCATGCGCAGCTCGCGCCGAGTGCTCTGCACAAGCCGCTCCCGCAAATCAGCTGGTAGAACTAGCCACTGCGGCGCCCCCCACCAGCGCACCCGCACACACCTCTCCGACTGTAGCCGCATCTACGTCGCGTTCAGATGTTACGTTGTGTGCATCTGTTCACTCCCGGTGTCAGTATCAGTGTTCGAGTAATGCACTCACACATAACAAGCAGTCCACGACTGTTTTGTTATCAACCGCTCAAGTCGTCGCATACGATAATAAAGGGAATTCTCATATAATTCGCGCGCTTCTAGACTCCGCCTCACAAAGTGACTTCATCACTGGTGAGTGTTGTGAACGTTTAGGTATTCAGCCTCAAAACATGGACCGCACAGTCGTAAAGGGGTTCGGTGGGGCTGAAAAGGTAGTGAATACTAGTCCGATTAAAATTAAATTGTTTTCTCGCTTTGATAACAAGGTCAATTTTGATCTTTCGCCGCTTGTTGTTGATCGGATTACGGATCTACTACCAACCGCTGTTATCGACACTAGTCGTTTATCAAACCTAAATAATTTACCACTAGCTGACGAATCATATGGAGTGCCTAGTAAGATAGACGCGTTAATAGGTGCTTCCCTCTTTCCGCATTTACTTCTCCCCGACGTTGTCCATAATCGCGACACATCGGCGCCGCGCGCTTTGCGTACAGTGTTAGGCTACGTAATTATGGGCTCCGTGCCTACGTTACTTATCCACCAAGCCACCCAGGCCTTGACATGTTGCCTCGCTCAAGAGCCTGTCACTATTGACTCGTTAGTCAGGCGTTTTTGGGAGCTCGAGGAGCTGCCCTCCGCACCGCCCGTTCAACATCCCTTTGATGTTGAATGCGAATTATTTTATAAGTCCACGACAACCCGCGATCCCGTTAGTGGTAGGTACACTGTTGCGTTGCCATTCAACGAGGATGTTTATTCCCTCGGGAATTCTTTTGAAAAGGCCCGCAAGCGTTTCATGTGTCTTGAAAGAAAGTTAGAAGCTTCGCCTAAACTTAGGTCGGCATATGATGACGTCATCAAAGATTATCTCGCCAAAGACTACATCTCCCCCGCGTCTTACGATCCCAGCGATCCGACACCCATATACGTCATACCGCATCACGGGGTCGTGCGAGAAGATAAAACATCGACTAAGCTGCGCGTGGTTCTAGACGCCAGCGCGTCTACTTCTGGTGGCCGGAAATCATTAAATGATATTTTGCACTCAGGTCCGAATTTGCAAGGCGATTTATTTACAATATTGTTGAATTTCCGCTTACACGCGATCGCATTGACCGCGGACTGTCGCCAGCAATTCTTGCAGATTATCATGCGCGAAGCCGATCGTCGTTATCAATGTTTTCTCTATCGCTTCGCTCCACAAGACCCACTCCAATTGTTTAGGTTTAACCGCGTCTGCTTCGGTTTAAAATCCAGTCCCTACCATGCATTGCGCACGGTGAGACAGTTAGTTGAAGACGACGGCGCTCGCTACCCTCTCGCCAGCAATTTCGCGACTACGTCGCTTTTCATGGACGATCTCGCTTTCTCTGTTCCCAGCGAACAAGAAGCGATTTCTGCGTCATGTCAATTAATTGACCTATTTAAAGGAGCGCAGTGGGATCTTATAAAATGGAACAGTAACAGTCGAGCTGTATTAGATAATCTTCCCGCTTCGCACAAACTCCCTACAGAGGTTGAGTTTGATAAGACCATGCAGCATAAAATACTAGGCCTGCATTGGTGCATCGATGATGACGAATTTTATTTCAAAATTTCTGTCCCCGCTGATGTGAAGTGCACTAAGCGCTCCATCCTCTCTACAGTCGCCCGACTGTGGGATATAATGGGCTTCGTAGCCCCCGCAGTCGTGTATGCCAAGCTACTCATTCAACAGCTTTGGCGTCTTAGATTCGATTGGGATGACACTCCTCCGCTACACATTGTAAAAATGTGGAAGCAGTTCTGCGATGAGTTACCGGCTCTTAACCATATACGCATTCCGCGTCATGTAGGCGTCTACAACGACTGTACTCTCACTCTTCTATCCTTTTCGGACGCAAGTGAATATGCTTACGGTGCCGTTGTATATGCTCATGTGAGCGCCGCCTCCGGTAACACTGTCCAGCTTGTCTGCGCGAAGTCCAAGGTCGCTCCTACTAAGCCTATGTCTATAGCACGCTTAGAGCTTTGCGGCGTGTTACTCATGTCGAAACTGCTACGCATAGTTTTTGAAAATTACTCGTGTCATCTCCCAGTCAAGTTATTCGCTTTCACCGATTCTAAAGTCGTGTTATATTGGATTAAAAGTTCGCCACATCGTTGGCAAACCTTTGTTGCAAACCGCGTTGTTCAGATCACGGAAAACATCCCTGCTGACAACTTCTACCACGTCGCGGGTACTCAAAACCCTGCAGACGTTCTCTCACGTGGTATTACCCCTCAAAAATTAACCGCGCACCCTCTGTGGCTCCACGGGCCCCAGTGGGCTACATTAGATCCTTCTGAGTGGCCTCTCAAGCCTCTTCACAGTCAAACCATTCCGCATATACCGGAAGAAAAAATTCTTACACACGCTGTGTACACGCCTGTAAAGCATTGCGCTTTATATGAACTCGCTACCCGCATCTCCTCATGGAGTAAGCTGCTTCGTATAACTGTATACATTTGCAGATTCGCAAAATTGTTGTCCCGCCGCGACACTATTGCAGTGTCCGCTGATGAATTGAATTTCGCTGAAAATAAAATTCTTCGTGCCCTGCAAAGTCAATACTTTGCAGAGGATTATTCTAATATTAAAAATAATAAACCTTGTTCGCAGGCTTTCAATCGCTTGAGGCCTTTTATTGAAAACGGTTTGATCCTCGTCGGAGGTCGACTCGTTAACTCCGCGCTGGACTACTCACAAAAGCATCCAGTAATATTACCGCGCAATGATCCCGTGGTGAACTTGATCATTGATTTCTATCATGTAAAGTATTTACACGCCGGACCAGAACTATTGATGTCACTCCTACGACAAAGGTTCTGGATCTTGTCCGCACGCCGCATTGTGAGACAGCGCGTCCACATGTGTAATAGGTGTTTTCGTTTAAAACCGCGTCCAACTTACCCGCTGATGGCTGACTTACCTGACTATCGCACGCGTCAGGCCGCTAAAGCTTTCACGCACGTAGGCTGTGATTATGCCGGTCCTTTGCCGTACGTCCCTGTGCGCCGTCGTGGCGTCCACAGCGAGAAGGCTTACCTGTGCATTTTCACTTGTCTTACGACTCGCGCCGTGCACATCGAAGTCGCCACGGACCTCAGCACTCCCAGTTTTCTAGCTGCGCTGAAGAGATTCCTCGCCCGTCGAGGACCGATTCAGATCATGTACTCTGATAATGGTACATGTTTTAAGGGTGCTAACTCTTACCTCCGCGACTTGTACAAGTTCGTCAATACGGAGTATCGCCCGAAGCTGGAGGAAGAGTATGCTGAGAGTCGGATAACTTGGAACTTTATCCCTCCCAACTCTCCACACTTTGGAGGCGCTTGGGAGAGTGTCGTGAAAGTCGTAAAAATGCATCTTTTCCGAGTTGTTGGACAGCAGCTTCTATCGTACGAAGAACTCTGTACTGTTCTCACTCAGATTGAGTGTGTCTTGAACTCACGCCCGCTGACAGTACTGAGTTCTGATCCCGCAGAGCCCGCGGCTCTTACGCCATTTTTTGCATACTGCGCCTCTACTTTCTTTACCCGCGCCTGAGGTCAACTCTGACCCTGTCAGTTTACTTCACAGGCACTCGCTACTGGATAAATTGGTCCAGTCGTTTTGGAATCGTTGGAAGATGGAATATCTACACGGTCTTCAGGTTAGGCAGAAGTGGAACACGCAATCTTTTCCTATCACACCGGGAACCATCGTGGTTGTAATGAATGATAACTCACCGCCCCTATCCTGGCCGCTAGCGATTGTAGAGAACGTCCATCCTTCTAAAGATGGCGTCGTGCGCGTTTGTACAGTTAGAACCGCCAAGGGAACTTACCTTCGCCCGGTCGTTCGTTTGTGTCCTATTCCAAGACAATAAAATTTAACCGCACTCCGCATTAGTTTAAGTTATTTTTAATACCGCTTCGCTTTAGTAATGTAACGTAACTTATTAGTTTATCCCGCTTTGACTCTACGGAATTATTACGAGTATCTTTACCGCGCGCATTGAGCGCTCCTAGAGTCATAGTCTTATCTTTTCCTTTCGTCTTATTATCGCTTCTTTAATGGTGACCCATTAAGGGCGGGTGGAAATGGTAACGCCAACATTAATTTACTTAAATTCACTCTTTTATAATATGAGGCAGTTTGAATTTCCCGCTCCTTTCCCCAACCTGTATATGCAGCGCTCTTAGCACCATCCAAGAACGTGAACATGAGAACGGAAGAACGAGAGAATGATCGCTGACGTCTGTCAGTTCGACGAAGAATTTGCACATGGACGCACCTGTGTAACGCCGCGCACCGCAAGACGAGCCTTTCTTGTCTGATCATCCGCGAAGAGACGAGGATCATCTCGAGCCTTTCTCTGCACCCTTCTTCAATACATTCCCGCTCCGCCAAACGCACCACTGTGTTTGACTACCCAGTGTAGTAAGAACATTAGTACTTTTCGAATTCTTATGGTCGCGCGACCCGCGTGGTGACACTGTGCTGTGCGACGGTCGAAGGAGATTGGATTCCTGCTGCGCGAGCCCGGCTCCCCTGGCTTGCTCTGGTGAGTGCTGCATGTCCTTTCTCTTATCCCCTCTGCCGCCTCGATTGTTGTAACTGCCTGTCACCGTTTACTTACACGTCCGTATATCGAAGGTTGGTTCTGATACTTTTCGGGACCGAATTTGTTGTTGGCGCGACCAATGCCCATTGGACAATCGAATTGATGGTGTATGGCCTGCATAACTATACGAGTTGTAATAATACGGGTTTTAATAACATTTTTGCTGGTTAAACAATATACCTAAACTACGTATCTACTAGCACACTAACTTTGACTAGTGCCTTCTAAATACTCATAAAATCTACTAAAGAAAATAACATTACATTTAATAGTTTCAATACCTGAAACAAAAAAAAAACGTAATCTTAGAATTATTACAAACATACACAGGTACGGGTTCCGTACACCTCAAAAGGAAAAACGGAACCCCTTATAGGATCACTCGAGTGTCAGTCTGTCTGTCCGTCTGTGACAGACATTTACTCTGAAAATACTGGACCTATCGAGTTGAAATTGATCGTACTGTACAAGGCCTAAACTTTTCAAGAAAATACAATAAATAGTTCTTTGCCTAATAGATTACAGGAAAACCTATAAGAAAGCCATAACAACAACCAATAAATTAAAAAAAAATAAAGGGGATCGCCTACTACGGTGGTGCGGAACCCTTCATGCACGAGTCCGACTCCCACTTGGCCGGTTTTTCAAGCCAGGCCACAACGCTGGTGAGAATAGAGCGCCCATCTATTTTTCAAGCCAGTGAGACTGGCTGCCAGCGATGGCCTTGTGTAAACAATGCTTTTGGTCCATATCACAAACATTAAGTACCTACCAAATTAAGCTACAAAATGAAAAATTAAGTGAGTACCAAAAAAGGGTAGGGCCGCCTGTCAGTATTGTATTACAATTACTGTAAACTATGGAAAAATGGACTTAGCAGGTTAACGAATTAGGCCGACGAAATACATTTTGTTATCAAGCTGAGTAATGTTATAATTATGAGTAACTCACAGTGTTATTATCTGCAATGACTGCAATAGTACAATCTGTAGAGATTTTTGCATTATCACTGACATCAGTGTCCCGTACAGCGTTTTGGGTCGAGTCGTTTAGTAGCTCAGCATTCTTTATTTCAAGGTTCTAGAAAAATAATTTAAAAGCTTTATTACAATGCATTACAAAAGTATGCGGCTTCGGTCCAAGAGAAAAAAACAAAGAAAACATTTTTATTAGCTAAAATACAAGTAAACAAGTAGGTACGTACATTGACACGGGTCGCTTTTTGATGTTGTAGTAGCCAATTTTTAAATTTTATTCTGGGGCCAATCTTTGGAATCAGTTCTTTCAAATCTTCATCGTTTAACAGAATGGCAGTTTCAAGCGTTGTTATATGATTGTCTGAAAAATACAACCATGTACAAAACTTGTTATGTAAGTAGGTACCTACCAAAGCAAAAAATAAAAAATTAACATTTTAGTCCAGCTAATTCCATTGCCATTAATTTCGAGTTGTATGACGCCGCCTGAACAGTGTTGATGAATGTCTTAGACTGTTAAGGACCTCTTGGAACTGACTTCATTACAACATAACAGGGATCTGGAGTTGATCTAATGATGGAGACGCCATCATCAGATCCGTGAGTTGTGGTGTCATCATACATCATAAATGTTTGGTTAATTTCAACAGAATCGGTTCACAATTGAAAATTTAGTAAATTAGTAAAATTATCAATAATCAATAAAAACAAAACCTACTAAAACAATACAAGTACCTACCTACTTGTCAAAAATACGTCTGTGTGTTGTTTGTGGGTGAAAAAGCTATCAAACAAGTTCAAACATGCCACACCAGAGAAAAAAAAATCTTGACTAAATAAAACCAAGCAACTGGCTTACCTACCTTCAAGGAATGGTATTATTTCATCTAAACCGGCGTTTAATATCTCTTCCATAAATTCCATGATGGCTACGCTCCGACGCGTTTTAAAATAGCACAAAATCACTCAGAAGACGCGACCGCGGCGACCGCCGCGCTGCACACACGAATCACACAACTGCGAGCCGGCCGGGGTGGGACCGCCCGCGCCGGTGGGCGGGGGGGGCGTACATCTCCAACACATTACCATATTTGGTTCGTTTCGCGATGTTTCTAGTATTCTTTTTTTTTTCTTACCCTTGCGGGAAGGCAAAGATAATAAGCACATGCAGCCTATCTTATGTTATTGATTAAAATATTTTGTAATCAAAGGCAAAATGAAAAGTCTTCTATTTACACGTTTTTTTTACGTCTTAGAGACGAACTTTTAAAGATATCGTTATTTATGATTTTGTCAATAAAAGAAAAATAATAAATTGTTTTATTGTTTAACTTCTATAACGAGCTGTTTAAAACTCATGAGATAAAACAAAAATATATTCATTCTGATCATTCCAGACACATCAGGCCACGGTGGTCCATACCACGGGCGTAGCCAGGTTTTAGATTCGGGGGGGGTTCAGGAAAATAAAACGACTAAATGTGCCTGCAGTGTCTTATGTAGCCTTTTCTGCGCCCTGTGCTAGTTGGTGGAACAATTCATTATCTAATATTTTGGAAGAAAAATAGAACTGATGTGGGCCATACACAGGGGCGGTCCCAGCCTATGATTTGAGGGGGGGTCACAAAGAGCCGAACTTATGAAAACCAAAAGTTTACTTATGCAAACGTGCAGATGATCATCCTATGGTTTTGTGTGTCGATGCATGCAAGGAGTACCTACTTTGTCGAGCACCCAGAAATTTGATTCTTTTCATTCATTCACCTCGGATACGATGATCGCTTCAATTTCGGGGCGAGGGGGGAGGAGGTTTCCCGAGATGAGTTTGATTTCAAGCTCTAAATGAAGATAATGCAATAGCGAGCGAAGTGAGCTGGCCTTCGATTACGTTAGGGTCTTATGGTGCTTTCATACAGAAACACGATTACACACAGTAGTCGTTTGCCATCACGCCATGTATTTTTTTAGTCAAAGAGGTCAGAAAAATGATCGGATAGCCTGGACCCAGCCCAGGGCGGGGTGGTCATGACGCCCATGACCACGTTTTATAATAGAGTAGTAGAAGATTCACACGAAAATGACTGATATCGGTTACGGTCAAGGCACAATCGGACAATCTTCCGAAAATTGATGTGTTTATGATGGCCACGTATTTCGCATCAAATTCGGATTTTACGTCTACTGAAATAAAAGGAGTGAAAGCAGCAAGGTAATTACACAATAAATATTATGTTTATTCGATCTTCCACGCCTTTGGATAGTTTTTACCTGTGTCAAGAAAAAGGGCATACTTATCCTTAAAATATGAATGAAAACTCAAAGGATGGAGGTTATTTCATGAAAAAAAAAACATTATTTAAAGCATAAGCTCTTTTCAGCATGAAGTATTATAATGAGCCCAGTGGATTTGGCCACCAGTTACTGTTTTAAAGAGCCTGGATACTGAAATAAGGCGGCTGTATAACGTCGTACGTATAGCGCATACATATTTTATGTTACGGGTTAAGTAAATTAT
Source organism: Mesoligia furuncula (assembly GCA_916614155.1). Lineage (NCBI taxonomy): Eukaryota > Metazoa > Arthropoda > Insecta > Lepidoptera > Noctuidae > Mesoligia > Mesoligia furuncula. The sequence goes on along the minus strand of OU744814.1, from coordinate 22,743,681 downwards.
ACGTAATTTACCTAACCAATCAATCAATGAACCGCATACGTAAATGTTAACAGTGCGCCACAGTAATTTCATGATGCGGCTGACGTCATAAAGATTATACGCACCGAACACAGTCAGTAAGTAAACGGAGTTCGTAACATGAACCAGGATACGTAATAACTGATGATGTAGGCGGAAACATTATTAATTATCCAGTGTGCGTAAAATGTATCGGCATATCCCCTACTCTGCTCATACATTATGTACGTAACCGGAACCATTACTTAATGAGTCGGATTCAGTACAATGATTTGGCAAGCAGTTACTGTTTGTCTCGACATAACAAATAATTGGTTTTCTTGAAATCTCAACTGACAATTTAAAAGCCTTATTTTAAAGACACAATTTTTCATAAAAACTTATAAGTGGAGCTCAAACGTTGTTAAAAATTGAAAGATATTATCAAATATTTAAGAAAATTAGAATTTGCCTCCTTGCAACATTGACTAAGTGTCAAACTTGTCAAGTGTCAAGTCAAAGGTCTTGTTTGTTATTGTTGTCATTGGAAACCAATATTTGTTGTGTTTCTGTTTTAAATGGTAATTTCTCAAGCATTCCTCCAAGTTACTTACTCTGTGCATTTCTCATTGATAGCCAAGAGTACAGCACCTCTGCTAACCTCTTTCTGGCTTAAGCTGCGACCCCGCCGGATATACTTCATCATTGAAGTATTTAAATTATGTACGAAATGATGGTGGAATTCGACAAAAGAGATAGCTGAAATAGAGTCGAAGATATGGCTGAAATCAATTTTGTGTGCAGAATGTGATCAATTCTCTTGTTATTCCGTCAGGATACGGAAATAAGCAAAATCAAGGGATTTTTCCGCTGAATGCGTGTGATGTATCGAACCATACCAAAACTATCGGAGGCAGCATGTAGCGAGCTGTTCACACTACAGGAGACCTCCAAGGAGCTGGGGACTACGGTAATGGAGTGACGAAGAACAAGCAGACAATCAAACTGAGTGAAATAGTGTAGTGTGTGTAATATTGATCAGAGTTTTTCAATACAATATGTGTGTATTCGCTGTGTTCCAATATTCGATATTACCATTATAGTTGTAGGGCACAGCAGAGCTATCACGAGTTAAACGGCACAAAAGAAATGCTTGAGTGCAAGATAATTCTAAAATATTCAATATACAAATGTTTGAATCTTGTCAACCCATCTTCAAATCACAGAACTTTTTAACTAAAAGGAATAGAAGAGGCCTTCTATTACATTTATAAATTATCCAACCTTGTTAAGTGTACAATGAAACTCTTTTAAAATAGAAATAACTCAAACATCTGTGAAGTCACTCGTAGAAATACCCGTACATAGAATCTAAATATTTAGAAGTAGTACCATTAATTCTCTCTATGCATACAACTACTTGCCTTACCTTTGCAAGTAGTTGACCTATCCAATATTTTTTTTTGAGAGAGGTAATTACTAAGTATTTCAACAAAATTATTACATGTCAAGTTCCTGAAAAATACTCATCTCATTCTTTCCATTTTAAAAATGCATTGTGAAATAGAATTTAATTGTTGATGTTAGTATTTCAAAATTTGTTAATTTTGTTTTGTTTGAAGAAAGTATTTGTGTTTATTTATTGTTTTTATTAATGTAGATGTTTGTACCTATGCCGTGTTCAGTTGAATTAAATGTGTAAAATGTTTTGGTGATAATTATTGTATGTACGCTTGTATATTAGTTTACAGTTTTATTTTTTTCTAAATGATGTGTGTGTATTAGTTGTCTTGATTAAAATGTTGACATAGGATAAGTATACCGTAAGAGATATTGTGATTTGTAATTTTCATGCCATTGTCTTATGAGTATGACGGAATGTCTTCTGCACTGAAATAACTGTGAGTAATGTCTCTTTTACTTCACATTATAGGCAAATAAAGATACATACGACCATCATTAAATGTTTAATAAGGACATTTACTTTAAACAGGTGTAACTTAGACAAGATGATTCTGATTAATATTAATAAAGTTGAAAATAGGAATCGAATAAAGTTGTGTTATTTGTAAGAATAACAGTATTATTATATTCGTAATATTTAGGTTATCCAATTGTTATTATTTGTACCGGTGACGAGTATCTGTCAGCTGTCATAGACACGTAAACAGTCTTATATTTTTCGTCTGGTAACATTGACAGCTGACAGATACCCGTCACTGAACTAGTAATCGACTAAGCGAATGAATGTTGTTTGGCTGTTGAGAGTTGAGACCTCTGCCACCAATTGTGACAGTTTTTAACTTTTGCACACGTTCGAACGACACTGGCGATTGAACCGTCGAACAGAGCGTTGATATTTACTTTATTAATTAAATCGAAGAATATCTATACAATCGTTGTTTCATTTCTGAGTTGAGGTCGAGTTCCTACAACTCAGAAGTGGGATAAATACAACACACCCACAAGTTTTGGAAAATACCAGTTAAATATGGACCGTGACAGTAACCAATCTCATAGGAGCCGGTCCCGTTTTACTCCAGCCGTTACGAGCATCGAACGTAAACGTTGCCGCGATAATGAAGCCAGTGAGAATCGCCTGAGTAAGAAGAAACGTCGCAGGCGGCTTATTACGCCTAGCGAGTCGAGTGACCAGGACGAGAGAAGCAGACCTCGAACGCGGACTGATAGGCGGCATCGACGAAGTCGGAAACGCAGCCGCGAAGACGAGCATCGCTCGAGCCGAAGCCAGATGAGGAAGCGGAGTGACCAGGACAAAAGGAGTCGACCTCGAACACGGACTGATGGGCGGCGTCGGCGAAGTCGGAAACGTAGCTGCGAGGATGAGCATCCCTCGCGCCGAAGCCTGACGAGGAAGCGGAGCGAGCAGCGGCATACCGGACGCCGTAGGCGGTCGTCTGACCGAAGTAGCTCATCAAACACCGCAGTAAGTGATGAACCACGCGGAAATATTCAGGTAAACAAATCTATATTTGCTAACAGTGAGACTCAGTTATTTTTGAACGAGTTAATTAAATCTTTGTCGGATGCGAAGCCAGAAGGCAATAAATTCCCAATGTTAGGTAATGTTATTCCCGAATTTGACCCCATGGTTAAGGGCCAGACGGTCCACATGTGGCTTAATAAGGTCGATGAATGTGCGAAGCTGTACCGTTGGGGTGATGATCAGGTTATACACTACGCATTGCCCAGACTTGCGGGTGTTGCTCGTACATGGTACCAGGCTTTGCCTTCAATGTCATTTTCGTGGCCTGAGTGGAAAATTAAATTGATTGATTCCTTTCCTAGTAGTGACGACTACGCAGAATTACTTACCGAGATGTTAAATAAACGTGTGAAATACTCTGTGTAAATCGTTAGAATTATATTATTATGAAAAGTTAAATCTATTGAATCGATGCGAGATTTTTGGGAAGCGTGCCGTTGATTGCTTGCTCTATGGCATTGAGGATCGTTCGTTGAGACTTGGTGCTAAAGCAGCCAAGTGTCAAGAGCCTGAACAGGTTCTTAATTACTTTCAGTCTATTAAACAAAGTCGCGATTTTGACAAGTCTAAGATTAGCCAAGATAAAAAGACTTTACCATCAAGTAATATGAATTCGAGTACTAAGCAGTCCGTTGGGAATGATTCAAAGTTATCTAGGTCACAATCTAGTACATCTGTAACTTGTTTTAACTGTAAAGAAGTAGGTCATTTTAGTAATAAGTGTACACAAAAGCTGCTGAGATGTAACATTTGTAAAAGGCTTGGCCATGTAACGATCGATTGTCCGCAGCTGTCCAACGAAAAAAGTAAAGATGCTTCTAGTACTGAAAAAAAAGTTATGAAAGTCGATGTTGATGATACGAGTAATGAAAAATATATGATCTCGCTAAAGGTTAACGGTGTTCTGGTTAAAGGGTATGTAGATTTAGGCAGTCAGTGCACATTGATACAATGTAGCGTAGCAAAATCATTAGGAGTTAGTTGGTCAGTAGGCGAATTACCCGTTATGAGAGGATTAGGAAATAATATCGTTGTACCAATGGGAATGGCACATGTAAAAATAGATATTAATAATATCGTAGAGATGGTTGACGTTTATGTAGTTGAAGATGGCATAATCAAATATCCCATGTTAGTTGGTCACAGTTTTACAGAAAAACCCGGAATCATTATTACAAAAACTACAAATTCCTTAATCTTTAGCAAGGAAGAGATTAACAAGCTACGGTTATTTCTCAAGGCGGATGTTGAAATTCAACCAAAACAAATGACTATGATTCCTGTTTTTTCCGATAGAAGCTACTCTGGGTCTGTATATGTCAGGGGTTCATTAAGAGGTCAGCCTGGTAAGGAATTTTACTTATTGCCAGGTGAATACTACCTTGAAAATAGTTTTGGGGCACTTCTAGTCCAAAATTTTAGCGACCATTTACTTTTACTAAATAAAGATACATTGGTTAGTCGAGTTTATAGATCTGAAAAAGGTTTTGAAATCAATATGCTAGATTTTAGCAACCATGATACGAGTTCCGATCTGAATTATGGCGGTCACTTATCTGATGATGAGATATTTAGATTGAAGTCTCTACTAAAGAGGTACGAGGGTTGTTTTTCCTCTTGTTTAGCTGATTTAGGGTATACTAACATAGCACAGATGGAAATAGAATTGAATGACGCGAAGCCAGTGGTTTACCGACCTTATAGACTCTCATATCCGGAACGTGAATTGGTTCGAACAATGGTAAAGGAAATGATCGACGCCGATATCGTTTGTGAGTCTAACTCACCCTATGCGAGTCCTATCCTTCTGGTAAAGAAGAAAACTGGTGAGAAGAGGCTCTGCGTCGATTACAGAGCCCTAAATAACAAGACTCGTAAAGAGCACTATCCTTTACCGCTGATCGACGACCAATTAGATAGGTTGTCAGGCAATTCTCTTTTCATTAGTCTTGACCTTGCATCTGGGTACTACCAGATTCCAATATCAGAGGGTACACAAGAGCTCACGGCTTTTGTAACACCCGACGGTCAGTACCAGTATAAAAGAATGCCATTTGGGTTAGCGAATGCTCCTTCAATTTTCCAAAGGGTAATGAATAAAGTTCTCTCTGATTTGAAATACGTTGTTATTTACATGGATGATATCCTGATCCCCGCTAGTACATTTAATGATGGTTTAACACGTTTAGAGGAAGTTCTCCAGCATTTGGCCAATGCAGGGCTAACTCTCAAATTAAAGAAGTGTCATTTCTTCCAAAAGGAAATAGATTTTCTAGGGTTTTGTGTATCTGGAGATGGCATACGTCCCGGATCGCGTAAAACAATTGCAATTTCCAATTTTCCTGTACCCAAAAACGTACATGATGTAAGGCGATTTATAGGACTTGCAAGTTTTTTCCGTAGATTCGTTAAAAACTTTGCAATAATAGCATGCCCATTAACAAATCTCTTAAAATCCAAATTTGAGTGGAAATGGACCGCAGAATGTATATCCGCTTTTAACACGCTCAAAGAAAAACTTGTAGAACGACCCATAATAGCCTTGTTTGATGCGCGACTAGAGACTGAGTTACACACCGATGCATCAAAGATAGGCATCGCAGGCATTCTTATGCAGCGAGGTAGTGACAGTCAGTTAAGGGCTGTAGCCTACTACAGTCGGAAAAATTCAGAAGATGAGCAAAAACTGCACTCTTTTGATCTCGAGACGTTGGCTGTCGTTGCTTCCTTAAGTCGATTCCGTGTTTATTTGCTGGGACTACAATTTAAAATAGTAACTGATTGTAATGCGTTAAGAACAACTTTGACGAAGCGTGACCTCATACCCAGGATCGCGCGATGGTGGGTGCAGCTACAGGAGTACGACTGTACTATCGAATATAGATCAGGATCACGTATGGCTCATGTGGATGCCCTGAGTCGTGCTCCGGTAGCTGAACACACTACTTCTACACATGTAATTGACGTATTACAAGCAGAGACTACCGATTGGATTGCGACAGTACAAAGTAACGACGAAGAGATAAAGCGAATTCGAGAAATTCTTCTCGACGATGAAACGAAATTCGTTGCCGATGTACGAAAGAATTATCAGCTGAAGGGCGACTACGTATACCGTATCCTAGATGATGGAATTCGTTGGGTGGTACCGAGGGGTGTTAGGTGGCAAGTTTTGCGCATGAACCACGACCATGTAGGGCATTTTGGCTTTGACAAAACGCTGAGTAGGTTAAAAGCAACATTTTGGTTCCCGAAGATGCGACGATTTACAAAAAAATATGTATCATCATGCTTACAATGTGCACACCATAAGGCACCATCAGGCCAAAAGGAAGGGTTATTACACCCTATACCAAAAATAGAAATCCCATTCCATACATTGCATGCGGATCATCTCGGCCCGTTTGTTCGTTCTAGGAGGGGCAATATGTACATCTTAGTTATTGTTGATGCATTCACGAAATTTGTTAATATACGTGCCGTGAAGGATACGAAAACGTCAACTGCTATCAAAATATTTCATGAGTACTTTAGTTACTTTGGTGCTCCGTCCAGGCTAATTACAGACCGAGGTACGTGTTTCACTAGTGGGAAGTTTAAAGAGTTTACAGAAAAATTGAACATAAAACACATATTGAACGCGGTAGCTACTCCTAGAGCGAATGGGCAGGTCGAGAGGTTCAATCGAACTATATCTGATGCGTTGAGCACCAAATGTCATGGCAACAATGAAAATACATGGGATGATTATGTAGGAGACATTCAATTAGGTATTAATACGACTGTGAGTAAAGCGACAGGCAAGAGTCCATCAGAATTATTATTCGGGTTCAAATTAATTTCGACATCGGAAAATATATTGGGAGACGCTATTTCTGAAACAACTCAATTAGTTAGTGGCGACGATCTAATGCAACTGAGGTCCGATGCTAAAGAGAAAATTGATAGGGATCAGGAAAAGGCGAAGGCTAGGTTTGACAAGAACAGAAAGAAACCGAAATCTTACAATATAGGAGATCTTGTTAGAATTGAGAGGACAGTCATTGATAAGGAGCATCTAGGTAAATCTAAAAAACTTATACCAAAACTTCAGGGCCCGTACCGAATCGTAAAAGCTTTACCCAACGATAGGTTCTTAGTAGAGGACACCCCACTAACTAGAAAAGGAAACAAACGATACGAAAACATAATAGCAATTGATAAAATCCATCCTTGGCTTAATTTTAATGATTATTCCAGTGACGACGGCAACGAAAAATTAAATAATGTAACGAAAAATTAAAAAATATTAAATAATGTATGATTTGTTAAGATAATTGAGCGTAGTTTGCATAATTGTGCATTGTAATAACTATTTGATTGTCGATATGGAATTGATTGAGTCTGAGACTTGGAAAGATTCGTGCAGATGTTGAATGGAACTGTGACATAGTTCCGCACAGATTATGATCGTAGATTGAAATAGTAATATGAGCACAGGCTATGAACAATCAGTACAGAAACGAATGGTATCAATTAATTGGTATCGTACAGATGATTGTAGACCGTAGCAGACCGTGCAAGATGTGTATGTGTTAGAATAGGTTAATGAGCATAGACTATGAGCAATTAGTGCAGAAACGAATGATATCGAGTACAGATATCGCACAGATAGTTGTATATCATAGTGGATCATGCGAGATGAGAGTTTTAGGCATAAATAAAAAGAGAAGATTACGTGTCTTAGATGATTGTATTAGAAAGTTTGATATAGTAATTATGTAACCAAATTAATATGTTTATAGAATTATTATTGTATAAGTACTAAAGTTTGTTTTCAAATTTTTTTTTCACTCTTTTGAAGTGAGGGGACTCACTTAATAAAGGATGGCCGAGCTGTAAGAATAACAGTATTATTATATTCGTAATATTTAGGTTATCCAATTGTTATTATTTGTACCGGTGACGAGTATCTGTCAGCTGTCATAGACACGTAAACAGTCTTATATTTTTCGTCTGGTAACATTGACAGCTGACAGATACCCGTCACTGAACTAGTAATCGACTAAGCGAATGAATGTTGTTTGGCTGTTGAGAGTTGAGACCTCTGCCACCAATTGTGACAGTTTTTAACTTTTGCACACGTTCGAACGACACTGGCGATTGAACCGTCGAACAGAGCGTTGATATTTACTTTATTAATTAAATCGAAGAATATCTATACAATCGTTGTTTCATTTCTGAGTTGAGGTCGAGTTCCTACATATTTTTATTTATGAATCCTCTTTCTACCAATGAAACTAATATCAGCGACGGTTCACACATACAACGTCCGGAGTCCGGAACCTATTTATAGGTTAGGTACGGCTTACGGTCTTATAAGGCCGTAAGCACAGCATACTTCGGTAAGAAATTCCATTATGGACCGTTGATTTATGGGGGGGTGGGGGTCGGAGGGGGAGGGGGAGGGAGGAGGCTGCCCCCCTAAACCATCGCCACATCTCGGAGCCCCATGGTTATGGAGATATCCATGGTTGAAGTTTTTAGGTTAGAATGAATTTTGAGGTTATGTTTTCCGGGCTTTCGTAATGTTTTGGCCATTATAAACCTGATTTATTGGAGGAGAGAGTTGGGGGGAGCCCCCAACTCTACCGTAACCGTACTGTACCCTACGCCACTAACGTAACGAACGGACTAAGCGAGGCGCAGTCGAGGCTTCAGCCAGGTCGACGGAGCCCCGCTGCGCGGGGCTCCTACTTCTGAATGGTTTATAAAAAAATAACCACGAAGGGGAAAGCGGGGTCTATTCGCTCGCTTCGCTCGCTCTTACGACCCCGCCATCCCCTTCTAACCTAACCTGTCCGAGTCAGGGTGCCCCAAGTCCCGAGCTCGCTTCGCTCGCTCTTGCACTCAATAAAACATCTTTTATGTTTATTAATTAAAGTAATAAAAAAAGTTAATACTTTAACTTTTTTTATTATTTTAATTTATAAACATAACAGACGCTCTAAAACAAAATGGCGTCGCTACACGTTTCGTTCCACATAGTGTAAACTAAAAAATTCGTTATTTTTGTGTAAAAAAGTTAATGTAATTGCATAATACAACAATTATTATGCACACTTATTACACACCAAATTATTATGTGAATATAAAATTATATTTAAGTAAAATGTAACATAAATTGAATAAAATACACCTCGAAGTCGTCAACGGAACGTGAAATGTCAACTTTGACCTTAGACAAAGAAAAGTATAGACAGCGGGTAGCTCCATTTCATTTCCACAAGAAAGGGATAAAGTATTGAGTTATTATAAGTAACAGAAAAGGATAAAGCTATACTATTTCCGTCTCTCACTGCGTGCCAGTTTTTTCAAGGCAGCTACTTATGTAGTCGATGTTAGTTAATTTATTTATTTATTTATTTATTTATTTATGTACTATGGATGACTTACAGCTAAAACAAACAGAATAAAAACTAGCACGTGAGACTGACAGCCAATTACAAGTCATCACTTCTAAAAACAGATTGGAAAGAAAGAGTGTGAACAACACAACAAAGCTACCAAAAAAAGAAAGAGAAAATAAAAACAGTATAACAATCAAGCATAAACTAAATTCACATTTCATAATCACTATAAGAATAAAAACCTGAACATACAAAAACTTAATTAAAAAAGCTAAGGCTCAGGCACTTTCTGGCCGAGGATACACTCGTTATGAAAGGATCAAAATCATGCTGTTTACATAAGTCATTAAACTTACTACTTGCGCGCACTATAAATGAATTTTGCCTGTAATTCGTAGAGGTAAATGGAACACGCAACGGTGCGTTCCATCGCTTTGACCTTCTAGGAACGTTAAAATAAAATTTGGATAGAATATCGGAATTGCTAATAGAATTATTGAAAATTTTAAATAATGAAATACAATCAGAGATTGCTCGCCGATTAATTAGGGGTAATATATGATACTTCTTACAGAGGTTGTGGTAATCTTCAGACCGGTAGGGCACTTTCTGATGATAACACAAATACTTGATGAACCTTTTCTGGATGCTCTCTATACGATCAATGTACTTGTGATAACATGGATTCCAGATTTCAGACGCGTATTCCAAGTGACTTCTAACAAAGGTACAGTAAAGAATTTTTAAAGTTTTGGCTTGAGTGAAGCACCTGGATAGCCGCATTATGAAGCCTAGTGCTTTAGATGCTTTAGCGACTATGGCATCGACATGAAATTCAAAGGTAAGCTTAGAATCGTGATATACTCCCAGATCTCGGATGCAATTTGTTCTAGGTAGTACTTTATCCCCTAAGATATACGATGAAGGTATTATTGAGCGCTTTCGAGAATATGTTAGAACCGAACATTTAGCAGGGTTGAGATCGAGCTTACTCCCACGACAATAAGCCTCCAGACGATGTAAATCATCCTGAAGTGCAATCACGTCCACATGTGATGATATTGAGGCATAGATTTTCATGTCATCAGCAAAACATAACAGTCTGGACGAAATCAAGCAAGAGTTGATGTCGTTTATATAGATAATGAAGAGTAATGGGCCAAGCAATGAACCCTGAGGTACTCCACTGGGGACAGGCACCCAACCCGACATATAATTGCTTAATACTACTGCTTGGGATCTGTTCTCCAGATAAGAAGAAAACCATCTGAGTAAATCACCTCGTATTCCCATACCATATAACTTTGATAATAGGATCTCATGGTCAATCCGATCAAAAGCTTTACTGTAATCAGTATAAATGACATCAACCTGCTTACCATTATCCATGGCATCAGTAATAAAGTCATTTAGCAGAATTAAGTTGGTGACGGTAGACCTTCCTTTCAAAAAACCATGTTGAAAGGGACTAAACGAATTTTTAAGAGCACTATACACCTGGTTATAGATAATCCTTTCAAAGATTTTTGCCACAATACAGAGCTTGGATATCGGCCTGTAATTTACAATTTCGGTTTTGACTCCTTTTTTGTGAATAGGCGTTATGAAGGCCGATTTCCAAAGTTCAGGTACAACGCAAGTATCCAAGGATTTCTTGAAAAGAATCGAGATAGGTTGGGCAATCGAAGATGAACATCTTACAAGAAATTTGGATGAAATATTATCTGGGCCAGCCGCTTTAGAAGTATCCAACTTGCGAAGCAAGTTAGAAACTTCTTCAACGTTCACTACAATGCTACATATATCAGATAGGCTAGAAGATTCAGTAAAAATAGGGGGTGAAGAAATTCCATGACTAGGGCTAGTATCTAGAAATGTAGAATGAAAGTACTTAGAAAATGCTTCGCATATTGTTTCTCCGGTACGCAACGCTTCGCTATTATAGTTTAAAGTGCTAGGAACTGCATTGGATTTGTGTCGTTTTTTAACGAAGGTCCAAAAATATTTAGGGTTTTCTTTAATGGATTTTTCGGTTAAATTTAAATAGTTTTCATAACATTGCGATTCTAATACCTTGACCCTTTCACGAAGAAGCTTAAATGATGACTCATCAGCTATATTGCCGTATGTCTTAAATTTTTTTAAATATTTGAACTTTTCTTTAATTGTTTTAATTAATGCCGAATTGTACCATGTTGGATATGTTTTGCTACGATGTAATTTTTGTGGAATGTATTTTGAGTGTAAATTGAGAATAGCCTGATTAAAAAAGTTTAATGATTCATCAACTGATCGTGTCGCAAACTCTGATTCCCAGTCAGTCATGAAAATTTCTTTATTGATAGATTCATAGTCACCCTTGTCAAACAGATATTGCGTCCGTGGCGCGCACTCTAATAAAGGAGCTTCAACGAAATCCATATTAATTAATAGTGCTGGATGGTAGGCGTCGATGGGGACCAGGGGACTTGAACTTTCGACCACATTAACTAATTGGTTTGAAAGTACCAAATCTAAAATTTTACCATACCTATTAAGAACACCATTGTATTGACCAAAATCTAGGGTATATAATTCGTCACTAAGTAGAACTTCGTCAGGACCATTCGGGTTCATTGGGATGAGCGATAGATTGTCAGATAGGACCCAGTTAATACCGCTCATGTTAAAATCACCAATGATAAGAAAGGTATCAGAAGAGTTACTCATAACTATATGGTTTAATTTTGTGAGGTAGTTGCGAACTTGCAATGAAAAAGAAAGGCCTAAGTTTTGCTGACATAAATAAACAACACAAATATGCAAGGTAATATATTTACGTGTATTAGAATTTTTCAGTCGTATACTGAGCCATAAATCCTCTGCTGTAGAGTGGAAGGTAGGTTGGCATATAACTGAAAGTTCCCTACGTGTAGCAATAAGCACACCCCCACCACGCGACTGCCCGGTCAAAACATAATCTCGATCACGACGCCACACAATGTACCGTTCATCAAAAAATTCGGAACTTAAAATTCCATCTAATAACCACGTCTCTGTAAGAACAATAATATCATACGAGTTTAATAACAATTGACGGTAGAAAGTATCACTTTTAGTTCTAAGCCCGCGAACATTCTGATAAAATATATTCAACTTACTAGCCATTAAAAGCCCAGACTAATAATTGAGTATAAATCTGTATAATCCATTAAAATATAGCATTTCATTAAATAACATTGTAGAATAATATAAAGTATAATTAAATAAGTATAATGAAGGTAAAAGGCAATAAAATTTGCGCAAGCGCAAGAATCATACGATGTTAAGTAAACAGCTATGCGAAAAAGCAAGCAATAGTGCGTGGTACATGCAAGTGCGAGTGAGTAAAACATATTGAAGTGCGGCACAGCTTTAAAGTAAACAGCGCGATTACGAACACAAAGCATACAATTAGCTAAACAAAAGAGAGGTGACGAAGTCATTAGTACGGCAGAGGTGTTAAACATTTTGCAAAATGTTATTGTAACACAAACAGTATTGAGCATTTGGAGCAATTGAAGCAAAATATAATAGCAAGATAGGAAAGTATATGTAATAATTAAGAGGCACATTAGACAATCTTGTTTAAATCTGTCTCCTTTCTTATAATAAAAACTTTTGATTGGTTATTTTTAAGTAAATGAATTTTACCATGTTTAACCCATACATACTCATAATGTTTATCCTTGGCAATGATTTTAACTTTGGATAAAAGCTTTTTGTACTCCACGCTTAGGTGATCGTTAACATACACACGCTGAGATGAGCCTTGAAACCCGATGTCACAAGCGGATAGGTCCTTCTTGGCACGCGCAGCCGCAATGAAATCTTCCTTTACATACCGGTTTAGAAAACTCACTATTATCAGCTTTTCATTGGAACCAAAAATAGGGACCCTTGAAATATAGTTGACCTGGGCTTTGGGACAGATGTAGTTAACTTTACGGCCGATAGCGTCAATAATAGAGTACAAATTCTCATCCTTCTTTATAGGAACTAGGAACCCCCTTGATTTCAACGTTGTTTAGCCTGGATCTCTGATCATAGGACGAGAGTAAATACTTCGTGCTCGCCAAGTCAGTCTGTAAACAATTTACTGATTCCTGAAGCTTTTCAAATCCAGACACTTTAGCTTCCAGTTCCAAGAGTCTTGTGTCAAAATTGTCAAGTCTCCCACCAGTGCCCTCACACGTCAGCTTAAGCTCAGCCAACTCATCCTTGATCACGCGAATGTCATCTACTAAGGTCGGCAAGTTCAGTAGCTGCCGTTTCATGTCACGTATCTCGCTTAATATGGTATCCAGAGACGCAGGTTCAGGGGCTGGCACAACTGGTGACGAGGTTCTGCAAGTTGGGCATTTCCATTGTGCCATCCTATTGGCCCCCAGCTTTCTCCATCCGGTTTCTGAGATGTTTGCACATCCGAAATCCAGGTGTTTCTTGCAACTGCCACACTGGACACCATCGTTGAACTGCACGTTACAAACTGCGCACGATTTCATTTTCAAAATTCAATAGTTTGAACCGAACTAAAACGTAAAAAGGTTGGCGATCTATTTCTTTTGAGTAGCGCGTACTGTTCGTATGAGTGTCCACACACGAGTGAGTTAAGTTAGTTTTTTGTCTCATGTGTGGCCACGCTACCCGATGCTCTATAGCTTTCTTACTCTAAGACTTTGACGGTTACCATGACAATTAATCCAACCTAAAAATATACAAATGGCGTGCTGTTTTCCAATTTGTATGGAAACTTTAAACAAATATATCTCGTAAACTGTGAACGTCCGAAACTTGAAAATTTGTAAAAAGCTTTCTATTTATGAGTACTATCTACAAAAAAAATATGAACTTCCAAATCAATGGTTCTTATTGGAAAGTCTATCCCATACTTCGCTTCAGACAATAGACCTTCGAGTACTAGGCCCGACCGGCACAATTTTTGTCAATAATCCCGTAAAAATCAGCAATAAATTAGCTTACGATGCTACCGAATCACTTAGCGGGCTGTCAAAAACTGTCTACCGAAAATATTCGATAAGTTTGCGATGACACTAGATAGTTTTGGCAGTAGAGACTACCAAAAATCGTTACAATCGGATCGTTAGGACTTATCGACCGAATTTTGTCGTAAAGCGATCGCTATCTTTGTCGAAACTGCAGGCCCAGGGCCTGCAGTCTCGACAAAGATAGCGATCGCTGATTTAAGGTGCGGATTTAAGGTGGACGTGAGCCGGACGCGACCCGCCGGTATTAGCTACCAACTTAAATCCGCATCGTTATAGCTTTGCGACCGAATTTTGTCGTAAAGCGATCGCTATCTTTGTCGAGACTGCAGGCCCTGGATACTGAAATAAGGCAGTTGTATAACGTCGTACGTATAGCTCATAAGTACATATTTTATGTAACGGGTTAAGTAAATTACGTATGCTGCTCTGTGCGGAATCAATGAACCGCATACGTAAATGTTAAGAGTGCGCCACAGTAATTTCATGATGCGGCTGACGTCATAAAGATTATACGCACCGAACACAGTCAGTAAGTAAACGGAGTTCGTAAAATGAGCCAGGATACGTAATAACTGATGATGTAGGCGGAGACATTATTAATTATCCAGTGTGCGTAAAATGTAGCGGCATATCCCCTAATCTACTCGTACATTATGTACGTAACTGGAACCATTACTTAATGAGTCGGATTCAGTACAATGATTTGGCAAGCAGTTACTGTTTTAAAGAGCCTGGATACTGAAATAAGGCGGCTGTATAACGTCGTACGTATAGCGCATACATATTTTATGTTACGGGTTAAGTAAATTACGTATGCTGCTCTGTGCGGAATCAATGAACCGCATACGTGAATGTGAAGAGTGCGCCACAGTAATTTCATGATGCGGCTGACGTCATAAAGATTATACGCACCGAACACAGTCAGTAAGTAAACGGAGTTCGTAAAATGAGCCAGGATACGTAATAACTGATGATGTAGGCGGAGACATTATTAATTATCCAGTGTGCGTAAAATGTATCGGCATATTCTCTACTCTGCTCGTACGTAACCGGGACCATTACCTAGTGAGACGGATTCAGTACAATGATTTAGCAACCAGTTACTGTTTTAAAGAGCCTGGATACTGAAATAAGGCGGCTGTATAACGTCATACGTATAGCGCATACATATTTTATGTTACGGGTTAAGTAAATTACGTATGCTGCTCTGTGCGGAATCATTACACCGCATACGTAAATGGTAAGAGTGCGCCACAGTAATTTCATGATGCGGCTGACGTCATAAAGATTACACGCACCAAACACAGTCAGTAAGTAAACGGAGTTCGTAAAATGAGCCAGGATACGTAAATGATGATGTAGGCGGAGACATTATTAATTATCCAGTGTGCGTAAAATGTATCGGCATATCCCCGACGCATGCTCGTAACCGGAACCATTACTTAATGAGTCGGAGTAAGTACAATGATTTGGCAACCAGTTACTGTTGTAAAGAGCCTAGATACTGAAATAATGCGGCTGTATAACTTCGTTCGTATAGCGCATACATTTTTCCTGGTTCCGGGTAAGTAAATTACGTATGCTGCTCTGTTAATACATATGCGGCATCATTAAACCGCATACGTAAACGTTAATAATGCGGGCACAGTAATTTCATGATGCGGCCTCATTACAAGTACCTTGTTTACATGGTCTTTACAGAGCATTATGCCGCATACTTACTTAACATGGTGTCGTTTCATTATAAGTATGGCTCTTATAATTTTCATGTGAAAAGCACATTATACGTATCTGGCTGCCGGTACATTACAAATATGCCAATTTTAAGTAGCCCGTTTTTCTCAGTGTACTCATTATTTGATTCCTAAATCTCAAGATCACAAAGTAAACAATCAACTAAGCCAATAAAACATACTTAGAGCATCTCAAAACACAAAGCAGGAATCTTATTCGTGGCCTGTGGCTTTTCATCAAACCCAACAAACCTCACGTTTGTTTCTATGAATTCCTCTGAATTCCGAGTCCCACGGACTCTATGGTCTCTACAAGACTCGACCTCCGCCAGAGCCACCCGCGCACCGCGTATCCACGGACTACTAAAAGCAGATACCGACTTCTAACGGACTACGGCTACGAAATGGCTACTGGTACGGTTCCGACCAGCCGACCTAAGATTCACCACTATCACTCGACTTAATCTCTACTCTGTTTCATCAACAATACTTTTACTTGGCTTTCCGTAAATTCGTTAGTAATACTCTGATTTTCTGGCATTTTTCGCAAACTCCCATAATTATGAAGACTGATGAGATCATTAAACGGGACTCGACTCTTTAAAATCTGTTTTATCAATTTGCAATAAGCATTCAAATTAGAAATCAAAAATTAGGCTAATCTAAGAATTTGAACTATCTAGTTTCGAGATTACCGAGACCAAGTACAACGTTTTCACACTACGTTAGTCAAAGAAAACAAAACCTCAGGTATCCCATTCACGGTCTAACACATTTGTCACATGCGCACTTCCCGCAGGAATGCAGTCATCCTTGACTCTACGGTCTTGGCTTCATGGCTAGACCCGACCATACTACCCAGAGCTACCGCGTATACCACGTACTCACGATACTCTAGTACGGTCTCCGACCCAATTAACCGAGAACCCGAGTACACAAACTAAAGTGATGCCAGCTCATCATCCATTTCGTCTACAATCTCAATTGGTACTTAGCCCTCGGGCATCTTCCGAACACGGTCATAGAGCGTATTTGTAAGTACGCACCTAAGTCAACCTACTGACCAAAGAAACACCAACCAGAGCCATGTACCATCGTTATCCACATTACAACAATAATCTTTTTCACTAAGAGCCTTAGACACCTGGAAACCCACACACGAGTAAACCACTCTAACGCCACGGCTCTCCGGCCGACTAGCAATCGCATTGCTCTCACACATCCAGCGCATGGATCCGTGTGCATCACCCTGTGACTACACACTTTTTACTACGGCCGATAGAGAACCCCTACTCGTGTGGTTCCCACTACTTAGGCTTGCTCATCACCACTGTGATCACCATCTACTCCGACTGGTACATGACCTACTGGCATCATTCGTAATCTATAGTGAGCGTCTTTAAAAATTGCATTTTAAACTAGACTGGGCTTTACTTCTCAATGTAACTGTTTTTGCTGTTGTTTACAAGGGAAGCACTCAGTACCCGAGTCATAACAAAATGAAAACGACTCACCAGATTCGGTAGACAATAGATCTGTAGCTGGCTTAATGGTACAGATATTCACTCGTTGTCACTGCCTCCTTGGTAGAAATCGCGAAGCTTCTTGCACGGAAAACACCGTCCTTGATCAGCGATTATTCATACAGGAGATCCACAGAGTGCAGCGCTCTCCGACACTACCATTCTGCTTGTACATGTCCGTGTGTGTTAACCTGTAACCACAAAAACAAACCAACAGCAGTACATGTTCCACTTGGCCAATTCTGTTTACACATTTTTATCGAAACGCATTACTTAATTTTGTAAAAATGATAGCAATAATCGACAGCAAAAGATTCCTCTAAGCCTTAGTAATAACAGGGACAGGTCAGGAACTACAGTGAAACCTGGTTAAGTGAGACATCAAGGGACCTGCAATGTCGTTTCACTTATAGAGGTATTCTACTTACCCAGTGTCTCAGATATACAGGTATAAATAAATATCTGTCTCATTTACAGAGGGTTCCATTAATAGAGGTGAGAATACAGGTTATTTCAGTTATACAGGTGCGATCATACATACATACATAATCAGCCTATAATGTTCCCACTGCTGGGACACAGGCCTCCTCTCGGTGAGAGGGAGTGGGCCGTAATCCACCACGCGGGCCCAGTGCGGATTGGCAGATGTCACATGTCTTCGAATTTTTGGTTCTAGGACATGCCGGTTTCCTCACGATGTTTTCCTTCACCGGTTTGAGGGCAGTGGTGATGAAATAATTTACACAAAGTAAAGCGCCTGTCTGGGTTCGAACCTACGACCTACAACTCGTAAGTCGCGGCCGTTACCACTTGGCCACCACTGCTCTCACTTGGCCACCACTGCTCTCTTTGTGCGATCATTAAATAAAATAATTTGTGGGTAGAATAAGAATGAGTAAACAAACAATGTTATCTCAGTTACAGAGGTTTATGCATATAAAATTTACTCGCTGTCTCAGTTATAGAGGTAACTATGATGATAAATCGAAAGAACAAATCCCAGATATAGAGGCTTACCTCGTCCCACTAACAGAGGTAATTCAGTGCCAAAGTGTTGGGACCTCAGCATGAGTTCCAGTTATGGAGGTTTCTCACTTATCCAGGTCCCACTTAACCAAGTTTCACTGTATATCAATTTAGATCACATACAACGCTCATGGCCCTGCTGCCGCAGCAGCAAGTGACACTCATGCCACCCATATCGTCATCACCTCAAGTGATACGATCAACATACTTCACTTTACATAGAGTCCACAACTCCCAGGTCACTACAAGACCAACACAACAATAGTCTCCATTGAGACACTGGTCCCCGCTGCACCACCAGCTGCCCATCGCTCCCTGAACAACTCACAAGCGAGTTCCTGTTTCGACTACAGACAAGTGCGTACAGTGCGACCTAACCATGGTATGTGCTCTAACTACTCGGTGGAAGAACTCTCATCACCGTCTTCTACGTTTAAATCGTTAGGAACACTACTTAGAGGCATCTTTCGTATGCGACCGTGAGCATACTTGTAAGTACGGTTAGAATTTAAAGCTAACGTATGGGGTCACCGTCCAAAACATCAACTACCGTAAGCGGACCTCTGAACTTCCGATCTAATTCTGATGATCTGATTTTGCTACTCATTTTCTAATAACACTAAATCGCCAATGTTGTTATAGCTGCCTTTGTTCTATCATAATGTTACTTTGCAAGTAAATGTCGGGTAGAAAAATAAAACCTCAAGTTGTTGCTAGCTAATCGCAACGCTACACATGATTTGTTCTGTGCTGAATACGCGCGTTTGACCCATGCCCGTCAACACAACAACGGTATTAACTCGTTTGCCACTTAATTTGGCTGCACAACTCGCTTTTACTAACGAGCATTCAGCACCAGAATCGTAAACAAAACAATACAGCTCACCTTTATTTTGTAACGTGCCTGAGGGCAGATAAACGTCATCCACTCGCCCTTCACTACTTCCAGCACGTTGTCTACCATCAGCTTGGCTGCCACTGCTCGTGTTTCACAGCACACGAAGGGTTTCACTGACGGCTGCGAGGCTGCTTGGCTCGATTCTCAAAGTCACTCCATGTCCTTATCCAGGTGAAATCCAGTCAAAGAAATATCGCACCGTGACGTCAACGCTCAATTCTCCATAGTTTTTTCAGCTCGAGTGTATCCCAGTTCTGATGTCGCATCACCGGGTGGCCGAGATGCGATACATCGGGTCTTCTTCACGATCCGACATAGTTTAGATAGGTGTGGGCACTACAGTGGGTACTCGAACGAAAAGATTATTTGAATTTACAGTAACTTTAATAAACTAGCTATTTACAACAGAAACGCACACGTGCGTCGGAAACAAACACGTGCGTTGGTATTGAGCGTTTACCGAGACTGTCCGAGCCCGACGGCGGTCGACTATAGACTGTCGCAGCACTCGGTCTCTCCACCAGTCCTCGCGGCATCCCCTCCACCGACGATCGTGTCCAAGCGGTAGGGCTCGCTTGCGTTTCCGATCACATGATTCTTCGTTTACCAAACAAATTGTTAGATGGCGCTGTTCACTATTCTGTGGAGTCATCTATCCACGACATATATTATTACTATGATTTTTACTGTAGAAAGAAAGTTTTTAGAGGTATCTTCGTGATTGTTTTCTATCGTATCAAATCAATTATATTATGTTTTCAACACACTATCTACCTAGCGTATATGCTAAAGAATATCACATATTTTTCTGATTTTATTTACTGTAGTCGGTCATATACTTTTATTGTTTCTAAAACTTGCGTTTATTGTGTTTAGGTCCTGGCCACACTGACGCAGGCCACGACGGGTACGTATTTGAATATCGAAGATTAAAATACCTACGCTTAAAATACCAATGTTCAAAACATCGAAAATTTAAATATCTTTTATATCAAAATGTCGAAAATTGTTATACCTACGCTTAAAACGTCGAAGATTGAAATGCCGAGTGATTAAAATTTCGAATGATTCAAAATATCGAATGACATTATGCCTATGTTCAAAATATCAACATTTAATACATCTAAGTTCATAATATCTACGTTAAAAATACCTACTAGTTAAAATACCGAAAAAAATAAATTATTTTGGCAGTATGAGTGATACGTACAATTGCGTACAAATGTGTTTTATTTTGGGTTTTTATTATGTAAAAATAATTAAAGTACATTGAGGTTTTCCTTGTTTTTTTTTTTTTGTAACCCACCTAGTAACTGATTACCATCTAGCAAACAAGCATGCAGCAATCATGCAACATGCAAGCAAGCATGGTTTCTGTCACGACTCCGGCGCTGCAGGGCTCCGGCAGTCCCACGCGAGCTTAACGTCGCAGATGGTCTAAACGCTCACCACCGCAGCCTCGGCTTGTTGGCCGGCTTCGCCGGCTAGCCTCAGCTGCGGCGGCGGGTGTTAAAACCACCTGCTCCTCAGCTCGCGGACTGCCTCGCCCCTCCGCGCCTACGCGATTCTAAATTACACTCTAGGGGTAGGGCAGACAAGACTACGTGGAGTCGGTTTTGAAGCGATACGTTTCTGTCACAAACTTTAGTAGCACACCATATTGACTTTCAAGAAAATATTTTAATTTAAAGACTTAAATAATACCTTCACGATTGACCTATGCTTGTACAGTGGGCTGCATCAATTGGGTACCCCATTTGTATGAAAATTTTAATACAAAGGGGGTACCCAATTGATGCAGCCCACCGTACACTGGACACTGATTTTCATGGATAAAATAGGTCGAAATTGTTCCAAAACCGAATTGGGGCACCCCGAATTTACGTAGTCTTTTGGCTGTTACCCCTAGAGTGTATATAAAAATCTGGAGGCGCGAAGGGAGGGCAGCCTCGCCCGCTGTAACAAACACATCCGCAGCTTCGGCTTGCTGGTCGCCTTCGGCGACCAGCCTCAGCCGCTACGGCTCCCACGGGTGCCTATGCTTTGTTACGCAAGGGCGAAGGGGTTGCACTTTCCGTAGCGCCGGAGACGTTGCAGAAGCAACCTTTTTCCACTCATACTACTTATATTAAAATTTGTTCGATATTTTAACTTGTACGTATTTTTAGGGTGAATAAACGAATGTATTAAATGTTGAAAATTAATCCATTTTTACACGTAGGTATATTAATTTTCGATGTTAAAATAATATTATGTACCCATCGATATTTAGGACGTTAGATAGTTTGTACTTCGATATTTAGGACATTCGATAATCTGTATTTCGATATTTGGATTTTTCGATGTAATTTTTATAGATATTTAGATTTTAGATATATTGGTCGTAGGATATTTAACCATTCGATAATATAAACTTTCGTTATTTTAAATTTCGGTTTTATGGTCGTTCGATATTTCCATTTTCGATGTTTTGAACATTGATATTTTAACAGTAGGTGTTTTAATCTTCGATATTCAAATATGTACCCGCCACGACTGTGCGCTTTGATTATATCCATTGTCGCTATAAGGCGAACTACTATTGTGAACGACACGCACACGAAGGTGTGTGAGAGAGAGCGTGAGACGTGTAGTTCGTCTTATCGCGACAATGTGGCGGCAGCATTATGGCCAGGAAGTCCCCCAGACAATTGAGTTGATAAAATCGGTGCGAGCGATTTTATCCCCGCCTGCTTCCCGAGTGGGATGAGTCTTTGTCACTTTAGTTTAGTCAGAGCCCTTTGCTTTCCAATGACTAAACTCAAACTCAAAGCATTTTTTTTTTTAAACCAATTACGGTTTCGGTCAGTTAGAAAGATGACTTTTCCAAAGCTTAGTTCTTATGGGGAAGAACAGGCAAGAAACTCCATAGACTAGACTCTCTTTTAAATCAAAATGTTGTTATAAAATATTGAATACATAGTTCATGTTGACATTAGGTACCTGAACATTTACTAAAAATAAATAAAATAGCAAAACAAAAAAGCAAAAAAGCTGCAAGTACAAGAATGAATTGGCGCGGGACCAAAATCGGAACTAATTATACCTCCATCTTGTTTTCAAAACATTTCCACCCTTTCAGCATTCTGTTTTGAAACGTCATCTTGAAATTGGTTACCATAATCAGCCTATAATGTCTGCGTAGCTAAATAATAAGAACCGCATAGGTTGATCGATCAGGTTAAGCTACGCTATCCGCGGTTGGTCTCTGGATGGGCGACCATCTTTACATACCGTGACCCTTCCGTGCCTGAGAAAGCACGTTAAGCCGTTGGTCCCGGCTGTCATTCGTGGATTTGACAGTCGTTACGGGTAGTAACAAGCCCTAAAATCTGACAACCAGTCTTATCAAGGGGTATCGTATTATCCAGTAATTGGGTTGTGGAGGTCAGATAGGCAGTCACTCCATGTAAAATACTGGTATTCAGCTGCATCCGGTTAGACTGGAAACCGACCCCAACATAGTTGGGAAAAGGCTAGGTAGATGATGAATCAGCCTAAAATGTTCCCGCTTCTGGGACACAGTCCTCTCTAGATATGGGCCGTAATCCACCACGCGAGCCCAGTGCGGGTTGGTAGATGTCATCATCACGAAATTTTTGAACACAGTGCACAGTGGTGATGAAATAATTTACGCAAAGTAAAACACCTGTCTGGGTTCGAACCTACGACCACGTAACTCGCGGCCGTTTCCACTGGGTCATCAGCATTGCTCTCTGAAATTGATTAATTACGACTTTTAATAACAAAACAAATGAAAATCCCTCCCTTTTCCCTTTTGAAATAGCCGTTAAAATTGCAAGGAAAAAGTCAACTGTTTTATTCGTTTAATATTCGTCCCAGCGGCCTCTAAATTTGGCAGCGATGTAATTAAGCTCATCGGGTGTCGGAATAAATCTGTCAAGGGCGTTCGACGCGACACTTTTCAATGGGAATGAAATTGGTAATGATCGGATAGGGCCGCATCCACTGGGAGGGAATAATTGCTTCGATGGGCCTGTGATGATTTTTTGTATGGTAGATGAAATTAATTTTTTTTGATAACATGTTTTTTTGTGAAAATGAGAAAGTAAACTGCAATAATTTTCTCAAAAAACAGTATGTTATTTACATATTGTATACTAAGAAAGAAAATACGTCCATTTGCGGCAAACATGACCCAGAGAAAAAAAATGGCAAAACAATGTAGGGTTTCGCAGTTGGAATGGATTTATCCCAAGAACAAATTTAGCATTGTAGCTGAAAAACATGTTCTCCCATACATTCCAACTGAAAATGTTAGTTTGTACGCACAATATTGAGAGATTTACCATGTCGTTTTAAGATCACTGCCTCCTTATAGGTTTTCCTGTAATCTATAGGTGTAGAGTAGTTGTCTGTGTGGTGCCGGACCGACACCCACGGGAAGTAAGGGGTGGTGCAATTCTTTAAATTGCACCACCCCTTACTTCCCGTGGGTGTCGTAAAAGGCGACTAAGGGTCTTACCGGAGAATGGGCAGCAGCGTTCTCTATTTATTCCACCATCATACCATACTGCGATCGCCAACCCGCCTGCCAAGCGTGGCGATTATGGCAAACCCCCCCAAAATTGGGGGAGGCCTATGTCCAGCAGTGGACGTCTATCGGCTGAAACGACGATAGGTGTAGAACTATTTTCTGTTTTTTTTTTTTCAAAATTTTAGGCTCAGTAGTTACGGAGATAAGGGGCTCCCCCCTTATCTCAATGGTCAATTTTCATCTATTTTCTTAAATAACTATAATACAATTTACTTTAAAACTATGAAAAATATATTTGAGATCCTTACAGTAAGCCCTTTCATTTGATATATCACTCTGTACAGATTGCGAAACTTTGTTTTTTTAATTTTCTATTTGCCCCCCAAAAATGACCCCCATATTCAAAATTCATTTATTTACCTACGTTACACGTCTGTATATGGGTCACAGAGATTCATATGTGTACCAAATTCAATTTATTTGGCCCATTAGATTCGGAGCAATTTGGCTGTGACAGACAGATGGACAGACAGACACGAGTGATCCTATAAGGGTTCTGTTTCATCTATTGAAGGGACCCGTTAGGGCCGAAGCCTGCCGGGTCAGCGGGATTGTCCGAAAGGATTACCGCTGGCCCGGAACATAAAGGGCTAAGGAAGGAACACGGGTGGGTTTTAGTCAGTAAGAGTCTGACACTCCCATGTCATCATTGATGATTTCCCACAAGCAAAAAAAAAAGGGTTCCGTTTTTTCCTTTTGAGGTAGGGTAACCTAAAACGCAAAAATAACAAGTTGGGGCAAAATATGCGTCACATTCACGCATCATAATGCTACGACCCAATGCGAGACAGACCCAAGCGCTAGTTGGTACTACGTCAAATTACAGGTCATGACCCTCGTGACTTGTAATTTTACGTGTTTTCCCTCCCAGACGTAAAAATGTGACCACTTTGCAATCTTTAAACTTGAATTTACTCGAACCCCATGGATTTTCGCCTAGACTAGAGTTATGGGGTGCTTAAATATTGTAAAAAAGTTTCTCTATGACATCCTGGGCGAATTACAAGTCTGTTTCTTTGTATTGGTATGTTTAAACTACAAGGTCAAATTAAATAGCTACCAAAATTCTGCATATCGATACCCATCACGTCTGCGGAGCTTAAAGAAAAGAAAGAAATTGCGTTCAATCGACGACGTTCGTTCGTTTCGTTTTGTTTTTGCGTTTCGTTCGTTCGTTAATTCGTTTGTTTGGTATGTTCGTTCGTTTTAGTTTCGCTAGCTAATTTAATTTCATCCGGTATAATAAATAAATATCCCCCTATTCAAATGAAGACCATCACAGTAGAATAGTAAGACACATTCTACAAAAATCTTTTAAAAAAGCAACACGAAATCAAAACAAACGACTATCATTTTACAAGTTCAAATACATCATCTCACCTACAGGCTACACTCTCACTCACATTATACTTACACCGACTCGTACACACATTAAATTAAATTTAAGTTAATGTTAATTTATGTAGTTTAACTCCCTTACTAATAAACGTACTATTATATAAGATGAATAGTTACACACCGATTTCTCTCTTTCAGTCGTCAGTAATTTGACTTTCAAAAGAAGAAAACAAAGCGATGTGTAACTATTCAGACGCTATACAACGTTTATTAATAAGGGGGTTAGCATAAAAATTATACGTTTTGCTTTTTGTATAACACGTCTTTCTATGGAAGAGCGGACTCTCCTAACACAGGCACTATCTGCCTAAAAGGAGGATCCAACCAAAAAATTTTTATTAAGTATACCTAAACTTGTTTTAACAATAAACAATTTTTGTTTATTTATTTATTATCTACTCAACTATCACAATGACACAAAGTAACCTTGAACTCCATAAAGTACCTACTGCAATAACTTGCACAGTTTTGTAAGGAAGATCGCAACAATGTAAAGGTAATCAAATCAAACCGGCAAGAGAAATCGACACCGTATCGCCAGGTTGCGAGGTGACCCTAAACACAAAATACAGATAGTACAGAAGGCAATCACATGTATGTACTTCACTTTTCATACCTACGCTCGGCGGTCGCGCTAGGGTTGTCAACTTTGTCTTATGCAAAAAAAACTAGTGTGGTAGTGGCACTCGTATCTTGTTGTTTGATTTATTGTTGAGGTTATTCTAAAATATTAAAAAAAAAAACAATAAACATAGTATTACAATACAAAAAATTTACAGAACAAAAAATTTACATTTGTCAATTTTCACTATCGAAAATCCCTAATAACTTCAAAACGGATTACCCTATTTACACAATTTATTTTGCCCTATCCGTTTTAGATCTAAACCTATCAAATGACAATAAAAACAACACAATATCTACACAAACAAAAAATCATGTTTTCAACTTACGTAATAGTTGGTGCGTGAATTTACCATACAAAGTTACTTCGTTTATACTGATTCAAAATAGGAAACTATTATATAAATCGAGCTTAGATAGGCATTTTTTGTTGCACTTCATAGATGCGTGTCCCAAGCGGATGGCACCCGCGCTCGCACTACTCCCAACCCGTCCGAGATAACGTGTCCGTGAGCGGTGTCTATGTGTGCGTGGCTCGAGCGCACTTTGTATGAGATTGCCTTCTGCACTATCTGTATTTTGTGCCCTAAGTCACCTCGCAACCTGGCGGTTTATTCTGTAAAAATCTCACCTTGAAAACTGAAGTGAAGTGAGTTTGTATTTTACCTAAGTTTGTATTGACACTATTGACAGTTCACTCTACGCCCACTTCACCTAAGTTTTCATGCTGAGATTCTTACAGAATAGCACTACTGTTCGTTGGTTTACTGCGCAGAATTGTTACTCTGTGGTTCCAACACCGAAACCATACCAAAATTGATGACGGTAATGAATCTACATAATTGATGTTGTACGTCTGTACCAATCTAGGATTAATATTTACTCTGTGTGACTTGATTTGTTAAGTAATAGTTCCTTATCAGACGTTCGTGTTTGGGGAAAAAACTTTCGACGACGCTGATTGGACGGGGTTTTGAAAATGGCGGACAGAAAACGAAAAAACTATTTTGTTTTTCGATTTTTCTTTTACAAGTAAGTCTTTTATTTGTTATTTTTGACGGCAGTTCACCATCTAATTACTGTTTTTTTTTTTTTTATAATTACAAAAGGTTTGCAAATATATTTACGGAAACTAAGTATGTTTTTTAATGAGCAAATAAATAACATTAAAAAACCCTCGAAAATAATCTCATTGAAGTCTGTACTAATAATAAAGCTGAAGAATGTTTGTTTGTTTGAACGCGCTAATCTCTGAAACTACCAGTCCATAACCATAATCAGCCTATAATGTTCCCACTGCTGAGACACAGGCCTCCTCTCGGTGAGAGGGAGTGGGCCGTAATCCACCACGCGGGCCCAGTGCGGATTGGCAGATGTCACATGTCTTCGAATATTTGAAACTACCAGTCAGATTTGAAAAATTATTTTTGCATTTTATAGCCCAGTTTTTGAGAAAGACTACAGGCCATTTTACATTACGATACAACCCTTAGGAGCCGAACAAATAGAAAAAGAAGTCAAAAAGCAGAGCTAAGAGACTCATTGGCGACGTAGAACTGGTGGATGCCAAGCTTCACAGCTTGGCTCATCGCCGCAAGGTTGCCTGCTTGTCGGTCTTCTACAGATTGTACTTCGGTGAGTGTGCCCAAGAACTCCACGACCTCATTCCACCGGCCCCCTTCTAACTTCGGTCATCCAGACACACTGCAAGTTACCATCCCTGCCTAGTTGCTATTCCACCAATTCGCACTAAGCGTTTCCAAATGTCTTTTATAATGCGCACAGCAAAAGAGTGGAACTCTTTACCTGCGTCTGTGTTTCCGAGCGCATACAACCCGAATCTCTTCAAAGTAAGAGTGAACAGGCTTCTTCTGGGTAAGCACACTCCATCATCGACTTTGTCTCTTGACCTGACCTAGACTAGAGTGAAGAGCAAACCCATTTCAAAAAAAAAAAAAAGAATGAAGAGGCGAAAACAAAGTAATTTATTTAT
This sequence comes from Mesoligia furuncula, assembly GCA_916614155.1. Taxonomy (NCBI): domain Eukaryota; kingdom Metazoa; phylum Arthropoda; class Insecta; order Lepidoptera; family Noctuidae; genus Mesoligia; species Mesoligia furuncula. The sequence goes on along the minus strand of OU744814.1, from coordinate 22,715,469 downwards.
TTATTTATCCATTTATTTCAGGCATCAAGGCTCATATAAACACATATAATACAATATTAATATCACTTAAAAATACTATAAATACATACAACATTATATTTACGCTAAAAAACTAACAACTAAAAACTAACGCACACGAAGTGTCTGCGTCGTGTTTCACTGACTGGTGTCATGTAGCCGGCCACGAAACCGGCGGTACACAACACCCTTCGGCCAGAACTCTTCTTTGAGGAACTTCTCGAGATGATGTGTCGGAACAGGCACCACGAACAACTTGTGTTGTGACGCGACTCCAACTTCTCGACCTTCAAAGTCCAGTTGGTCTTGACACGCAAGTACTCCACAATCTCCTCAACCTTCGTGGAGTGATGCAGTCTGGACACGTACGGCTGCGTCGTCGGGATTGCTGGACGCAGTAGCATGTTGGGTCCCGCCAGCGCGGTGCCGCACTGGTTCCGACAAGGAGGCTTCTTCTTCTTCTTCTCTACCTTGATGAACCCATACTTGTCGCACTAATAACGCGAATAATAGCGTCGTAATAGTGCGAGTTGGCGATGCGGGGCGACGCGCGACGATGCAGACGGGGTGCTTCAGGGAAACAAGAAATTTTACTCCGACGAAGTTGTGGGCAGAAGCTAATTATACATATACTCGAAATTATTAATACAATATTATGATTTGTGATTAATTAACGACGATTAAACACATGTAATTTCGGAGAACAATCGATATGTTGACCTGTACTGACCTCCGCTATTATTATCGTTAATGGAAGCCGAATAGCCCATTTAGATATAAATTAATTAACCGGGAGCAACCCACGTGTTTCTATTTATATACATATGTAGCGAAATGTACAACGCCGCATGCAAACTACGCGTCATACTGACGTCACGCAAAATCCTGCATCTCGCAAGCAGAGTTTACCGCGCAACTGGCATATAACGGCTCGACATGAATCATCGGGCAGTTGCCCGCCAGACACAACACGCGTCTGTTCGGAGGATCCTTCCTTTTCTTTGAAGGATCAGTGAACTTCACACCCTGTTTCTCATACCTCTATACATACATACCCGACCGGACCGGACCGGACCGGACTGCCCCGTTGGTCTCGTGGTTGGAAGCGCGACTGCTGAGCGCCCACGCTCAGCAGTCGCGCTTGCAACCACGAGTCCTGGGTTCGATTCCCGGGTCGGACAAAGTGTTCTTGGGTTTTCCATTAGAAATTTCTTAGTAACAGTCCGGAGTTTGGAAGTTGGCGGTTTAATACCCCCGTGCCTCGGAAAGCACGTAAAGCCATTGGTTCTGCGCCTGAACTCTCCCCATACTCCCCACTATAATAGTGCACAAGTGTGTGCGCAAACACAGGTGCACTCTCTGTTCTTTAACTCTCATAGTCCGATGGGACGGCAATCCGACACGACCGAAAATCTCCTGCGTATCTCGTGACCGAAAAACGGTCGGGGAGGCTATTATTATTATACATATACAACATCACGCCTTCTTTCCCCGAGGGGTTGGAGAGAGACGTAAAATTAAACACAATGTAATTTGGGAGATCAATCGATAGGTATGTTGACCTGTACCGACCTCCGCTATTTTTATAGTCAACTAGCTGCTCCCCGCGGTTTCACCCGCGCAAATGTCGATCCTGGGAGAATATCGGGATAAAAAGTAGCCTATATGTTAATCCAGGGTGTCAGCTACCTCCATACAGAATTCCATCAAAATTGGTCCAGCCGTTTGAGCGTGAAGAAGTAACAAACATATAAACACACACACACACACACACTCACAAACTTTCGCCTTAACATCACGCCTTCTTTCCCTGAAGGACTGGACAGAAGGATGTGAAATTCCTAATAGTCCTTCAGACCGTATTTCAGCCATGGCGGCTAATCTTGACGGAGACTGGCCTTCGGTGCGGGAGATGTCCGTGGCTTTTTTTTTTTTTGCGGATGGGAAATCATCAAATGACTCCTCCCGCTCTGGGTGGAGCGGAAGGGAGTGTCAGACTCTTACTGACTAAAACCCACCCGTGTTCCTTCCTTAGCCCTTTATGTTCCGGGCCAGCGGTAACCCTTTCGGACAATCCCGCTGACCCGGCAGGCTTCGGCCCTAAGGGGCCCCTCCTCGATGCTGACATCTCTTTGAGGCGCGCGTGGAACACGTACGCGCCGTCCGGCACGGGCCTGGTCCTGATCGGACGGTGAGCTACCCATTACTCTCCGCCCGCAGGCCCGCGCCTACGGTGGCCGGGAGTCGTCACGCGGCTCCCGACGCCCGGAGCGTCTCCCGCGGCGGCTGGGACGGGAGGCTCTCTCCCTGAGCCGTCCCGCCACCTCCTTCGCTAGCATGACTGCTTCGCAGAAGGAGGTGACTGCCTCCCACTCCCTCTCGCCCCGGACCATGGCTTGCACCAGGGCCGGACGCGAGAAGTCGCCGTCGCTGCCGATCGCCTCTACGAGGACACGGCGGTGCTCCGCCCAAGCGGGGCAGACCTCCACCGTGTGCTCCACCAGATGTCCGTGGCTGGCGTGAATATGTTGACATGTCTAAAATTGCAATTTGTCAGGGCAGCCATTTTAAAAGTTTGACTTCTACTGGTAAATTAGTTTAACGTATGTGTTTTAGGAATGAGGAGATCCGCAGAAGAACCAAGTTAACCGACATAGCCCGAATCGCCAAATTTAAGTGGCAGTGGGCAGGGTACATTGCTCGCAGAACAGATGGCCGGTGGGACCGAAAGGTTCTGGAGTGGCGACCGCGTACCGGAAGACGTAGCTTTGGAAGGCCTCCCAAAAGGTGGTCCGACGACCTTGTGAAGGCCGCAGGAACCCGTTGGATGCGAGAAGCACAGAACCGGTCGAAGTGGAGGTGCTTGGGGGAGGCCTATGTCCAGCAGTGGACGTCTTTCGGCTGAAATTATGAGGATGATGTGTTTTAGTTGTTTTAAAGGTTATTTTGTGCCATCTTTTACACGAAATTCACCATAGTTTGCATAATAGCAGACGGTCTTGTCAAGTTAGTCACCAACGAGTACCTTAGTAACTTATTCACCGAGTTGTCTTTAGTTGGCCATACCTTGACATCTCAATTTTTTATTTTTTATTAGTTTATTTCGAAATATTTTATGGGTATAAGTTGAGATATCGAATAGCGAATATATTTTTGGTTACTGAGTAGGTTGATAGAACAAAATATCAATGTTTGTTCACAAAAACATGTGAACCGTTGATTTGACATGAGAATTTGTCAAGTTATGCTAAAATGCGAGATGTCAACATACCAAAGTCGATTGCTCTAAAAATTATGTATATTTAAAACTGTAATTTTTTTTCATATAAATCTCTAATGCGTAGGAAGCATTAAGCCAAAAAAAGAAAAACATAGAAGTCGACATGTCAATGTATTCACGCCAGCCACGGATATTACAGTGCACAAGTGTGTCCGCAGACACAGGTGCACTCTCTTCCCGTACTCTCATAGTCCGACGGGTCGGCACGTAATCCGACACGAATGGACGGAGATGTACCTAATTAAAGTTCACCCTCATAAGGCCAGTTAATTTAAGTCCCATTTAATATGCGGCGAGCCTTTTTCCATCATCCGGGAATAAATCCAGCCTGGTTCTGAGAAATTCATGATGAAAAACCCAATAAAACTTTGGCCGATCCTAATCGAACCCAAGACCGAGAATATTTACACAATTATTGAAAAAATATTAATATAGACGAAAATGTCGTGAGGAATGTTTTGAGTCTAAATGGGGAAGACCATAGAAATGTAAAAAACTGGGGAAGACTATAAGAGTAGGGATAGACCCACGGATATCGAGGGATATGTCATGGAGGCGTGGCACATGTCGCCTCCATCCGACCAAAAATTTAATTGCGTACACACAATCAATAGCAATGGGTTTTGTCAGTTCAACAACATTCATTGCGTTATTGACGTTGCTGATTAGACACATTTTTCGAACATATGAAGCAATGGATTAGCAATATCTTTAAAAAACCGGGCAAGAGCGAGTCGGACTCGCGCACCGAGGGTTCCGTAACATCCGGGTTTATGCGTAAGGTTTATGTTTATGAAATTAAATGTTTTTTTTTATTTTTGAGTCGATTGAATGAATGGTAAATTGTGGTTTACGATTTATGACGTATTAAAAAAAAACTTCTTACTAGATCTCGTTCAAACCAATTTTCGGTGGTAGTTTACATGGTAATGTACATCATTTATTTTTTTTAGTTTTATCATTCTCTTATTTTAGAAGTTACAGGGGGGGGACACACATTTTACCACTTTGGAAGTGTCTCTCGCGCAAACTGTTCAGTTTAGAAAAAAATGATATTAGAAACCTCAATATCATTTTTGAAGACCTATTATGATGAAAAAAAAATTTTGAGTTTCGGTTCTAAGTATGGGGAACCCTAAAATTTATTGTTTTTTTTTATTTTTGTGTGAAAATCTTAATGCGGTTTACAGAATACATCTACTTACCAAGTTTCAACAGTGTAGTTCTTATAGTTTCGGAGAAAAGTGGCTGTGACATACGGACGGACAGACAGACAGACAGACAGACGGACAGACAGACAGACAGACAGACATGACGAATCTATAAGGGTTCCGTTTTTGCCATTTGGCTACGGAACCCTAAAAATGATTCAGATTGAGATTGATAGTGTGTTACGCAGTGCAGAGTCGCATGTGTGCAATCAGTGACTGTATCTATACTTTCTAGTGCCCGCCCCTTTTGAGCATTTGTACAAGATAGAAGAGCATTTGTTTATGATAGCACAAACGTGTTTTTTTTTTTGGATGGGGAATCATCAAATGACTCCTCCTGCTCTGGGTGGAGCGCAAGGGAGTGTCAGACTCTTACTGACTAAAACCCACCCGTGTTCCTTCCTTAGTCCTTTATGTTCCGGGCCAGCGGCAACCCTTTCGGACAATCCCGCTGACCCGGCAGGCTTCGGCCCAAAGGGGCCCCTCAATTTATGCTGACATCTCTTTGAGGCGCGCGTGGAACACGTACGCGCCGTCCGGCACGGGCCTGGTCCTGATCGGACGGTGAGCTACCCATTACTCTCCGCCCGCAGGCCCGCGCCTACGGCCCTACCTTACCTTTAGAGCCCGTTTTTAGGGTTCCGTAGTCAACTAGGAACCCTTATAGTTTCGCCATGTCTGTCTGTCCGTCCGTCTGTCTGTCTGTCCGTCCTCGCTTAATCTCTGTGACCGTTAGCACTAGAAAACTGAAATTTTGTAGGAGTACGTATATCAGTTACGTCAACAAAGTGGTAAAATAAAATTTTGGAAAATATTTTTTTTTAGGGTAGCTCCCCTACATGTGAAGTGGGGATGAATATTTTTTTCATCATCTACCCCATCGTGTGGGGTATCGTTGAATAGGTCTTCTAAAATGGCTTAGGGGTTGCTAAAATTATTTTTCGATTTAATGCTCCATTTACGAAATATTAAAGTTTAAAGTGCAAATTTTTGTTCCAGTAGGGCGTCCCCCCCCCTCTAAAAGCTAAACTACTAGCTTGAAAAACCTGGAAATATTCTCGATGAAAGTGCATTTCATGAACTTTAAAGGAAAAGTATAGCGGTTAAGATAACTTTATTAGTTTAGCAGTAATAGTCGTTGAACTTGGGTGTTGGATAATTTTGTACCAAATACAAAATCCTTAGCATTAATCCTTTAAAGTGACTAAGATGAAGCAGTTGCTTGTTTATAATGGTAAAGACTTGCATTGAAAACCAAATTATGTTTTTTTTTTTACCTATTCAGAATAGAGAACAACAGAATCGTACTACATTGTGATAACGGGCTACTACGGAACCCTACACTGTGCGTGGCCCGACACGCACTTGGCCGGTTTTTTAGTAAAGATTGACAAAGTTTTTGATTTTAAGCAAAACATCCGCATGTAGTCAGTTTCGTCAAAATCTTTTTTGTACGCCTACATTCTTGTGGGTGTGCCAAAAAAGCATGATGTGAGCTATATCTATTTCTTTTGTTTTTGTGTATTTCAGGAGTGGGAAAAAGGTGGCGACATTTGAACTCAAAAAAATATAGAGTGAAGGCATATTTCTCGGATATCTATGAATAGACCAAAGAAACGAGGGATGGACTGTGTGAAAGATAAACTATGGCTAGTGAGTGGGTGACCCTGACTTCATCAACATCATCATTTCAGCCGAAAGACGTCCACCGCTGGGCATAGCCCTGCCCAAGCACCTCCACTTCGACCGGTTCTGTGCTTCTCGCTTCCAACCCTTAGACTACTAGGCCGCAGGAACTATCCTGCGGCCTACACAAGGTCGTCGGAACACCTTGTGGGAGGCCTTCCAACGCTACGTCTTCCGGTACGCGATCGCGACTCTAGAATCTTTCGGCCCCATCAGCCATCTGTTCTGCGAGCAATGACCCTGACTTATTACTTACTACTTATTACTTACTTTAACCATATTTGTAAATGTGAGCACCATGTAGGTATCTATCAGATAATTAATGTCATGGTTTCATTTTTTTATTTTTTTACCTATTGTGGTACCTATAGTAATTTTATTTTAGGTGCATCGTCTTCACATATTATTATTATATAATTAATGTATGCAAAATATTGTAAAACATTTTAAAAGAGTAACGGTGGATTTTTTTTTCCATACGAAAACTACCTTTTGGAAGGAGCGACTAGAATCAATTTTATTTTATTGTAATTTTTGACGTTCAAAATTGTCTTTTATGTGCCTACTAGCTGCGCCCCGCGGTTTCACCCGCGTAAGTGTCGATCCCGTGGGAATATCGGGATAAAAGTAGCCTATATGTTAATCCGGGATGTCAGATACCTTCATACAAAATTTTATCAAAATTGGTCCAGCCGTTTGAGCGTGAAGAAGTAACAAACATACAAACACACACACACACCCCCACACACTCACAAACTTTCACCTTTATAATATTAGTGTAATCTGAAATAAATTATTTGACTGACTTTTGTCATTGACAACTGTGATAAAATTAGAAAATTGAAAATATTTTATGAGTTATTCCGGTCTGATCCCCTGAACCCTCCTGGATCGTCTTCTGTTATAATCTTTGTCTTATCCACATTATGTATGTTTACTCTTTATGACAGGTAAGTACAGTCAAAAGAAATTAAAAGTTTCATGATTTACGTAATTAAATAAAGATTCTGGCAATACAGTAAGCAGGTTCACCAAGTTGAGAGAAAGAAAGAAAGAAAGAAAAAGTATTTATTGCGACTCGTACAGGAAGATCACAAACATTGAAAACAAGAGGACATATTTATTCATAACGTTGCCTAAAGTTAAATACTGATTAGCGACTGCAGCATAATCACACATTCTGACGTTTAAACGTCACTTAACTTCACGTCATCCATACTAATATTATAAATTCGAAAGTAGCTCTGTCTGTCTGTATGTTACCTTTTCACGCCTAAACCACTGAACGGATTTCGATTAAATTTGGCAGAGAGATAGATTGCATCCTGGGAAGGACATAGGATAGTTTTTATAGACATACCTCGCGGGCGAAGCCGCGGGCGAACGCTAGTCGTTTATAAATAAACTCCGAGTAGTTTAAAATATTACCTTCAGCTAGGTTACAATACAGGGTGAAAGGGTGAACCTGTTACCATGAAGCCGGTACATGATTCGAACCTGATTCTGAATCATCTGCCTAGCCTTTTCCCAACTATGTTGAGGTCGGCTTCCAGTCTAACCGAATGCAGCTGAATACCAGTATTTTACATGGAGCGACTGCCTATATGACCTCCACAACCCAGTTACTGGGCAATACCCCTTGGTAAGACTGGTTGTCAGACTTTCGGGCTTCTGACTACCCGTAACGACTGTCAAAGATACACGAATGATAGCCGGGACCAACCGCAGGGGGAGTTTGTAGCGCCACTTCTTCTCCCCAGAGAAAGCACTAGGAACTGGTCAAGGGCGTTTTGGGGGACTGTCTTATGTAATTTTGACGTTCGAAAAGTGCTGGTTCTCTGCCTAATTTGAATAAATAGCTTTTCATTTTGATCTTGTTACACCTCTACATAAACCCACGGCGAGATTTTGTATACAGGGTGTTTGTTAGAAAGACCGACACAATTTTTGGGGATTGGGGATGTAATTTACAGACACAAAATTGTTTTATGATTCGTTTTTATTATTAACTAGCGTCCGCCCGCGGCTTCGCCCGCAAGGTATGTCGATAAAAGCTATCCTATGTCCTTCCCCGGGATGCAATCTATCTCTCTGCCAAATTTTATCGAAATCCGATCAGTGTTTTAGACGTGAAAATGTAACATACAGACAGACAGAGTTACTTTCGAATTTATAATATTAGGTTTTTATTATGATTTTTTTTTCTTCTATCTATAACACAATTTTACGACTTTAGAAGCACCCATGTAATTTTTTAGAAGCAATTTTACAGACGCCAGCACATCAAGCTACTACAATCTGTCAAATTTCTTTAATAGATTTACAACTTTATCGCTTAAACATAAGGTTCAAAGTTGTTTGGGAAAATTTGACAGTTTCGGGTAGCTTGATGTGCTGGCGTCTATACGTAAATGTACCTACATTGCAGATTACAATAAAAATATTGCGCTTTATCACAACTACAAACAAAATAAAGTTGCGTCGTTATTACGGGTGATTAAAACGAAACATTATTATCTCAATTACTTACCGTGACACTTAAGACCGGTGTTATGGGTGAAAATACTAGGATAACATGACAGATCCTGTCCCTATGAAAATTGTGTCGGCCCTTTACCAAACACCCTGTATATTAATTAATCAACATTTATAAATCAATCTAAATAATAATGATTTAATGCTATTATTATCCCTCTAATTTCATAGCCCCAAAAAAGTAGGGGTCAATTTAATTAAATCGTCCAAACGAACCGCTTTCGACGGTTCTAAATAAATCATGGTAGGCTTTATCGGTGGTCCAGTTGAGGTTCTATTAATGAGACCCCTGCTGCGGAGGATTTTAACGCCTTTAGACATCTTCGGTCTTATTACAAAAAAATGCTTAAGTACTGGTTTAAACCAAGACTAAAAGGTCTAGGTTTGTGACGGTATTAAAGTTAGTACCAGTATCAAAGTGTGTTCCGATTACAAAACAAAGACTATCCGAGGATCTTTTAGTACCAAAGAAGGTCCATGGTTCAAATAATATCCACAGATAAGAAACAAAAATGGCATTCTTTCGTTCGTTCCTACAGGCTTTATTTGAAGCAACGTTCTGTTTCTATAAATATTGATATTATAATAACACTTGAAATGATTAAATAATTATTTATCATTACATAAATATGTCATAAATTGTTCTTTGTTTAGGTTACAATATAATGAACAAGCACAACTTGTACTTTTGACGCGCTTTTTTTAATCAAGTTGCCATATTTTTCAACACCTCTAGCTTGAAATGGAGCGAATTACATTGGGCCAAAGACTACAATATAATGCGGTGTAATGTCCGCGTCAGTTTGTAAACACAGACTACAATATAATGCATGTTTGCGTCCTTTTGAATAAGTAAATGCACTTCTTATTTATTAATATTATTCTTAGTATTTCTGTTACTAACAGTCTGTTAGTTGGTTTGTGCGTGAGTTGTTGTGTACACACAACAACTCAAAAAAAACTCAAAAAATATGTTTTACTAACTTTTTCTTCAGAACTCCAGAAAAAACTGAAAACTGTGTTGTGTGTGTTGTGTGTTGTTTTGTATATGTGTTGAAACTGTTTCAGAGAAAACTGGAGTTCTGAAGAAAAAGTTAGTAACATAATTTTTAAATTATTATTACGTAAACAATGCCTTGTTTCATCTTATTTCGACTACATAACGCGGATGTTCGTAATGCGCAAACCACTTGCACTCAATGGGCATCCTCGAGGGTCGTGGGATAAATCCTCACTTAAAACATCCACTATTTTTTCCTCAAAACGTTTTGTGAACCTATACTTATATTTAAAATCTTCGTCACTCAATTCAAAAGGATTTACACGATGACGATGTCTGTAAGATCGCTGAGACTTCTCCAGCATATCCAAATCATCCAAATCCATCCAAGTCAATCATATTAATATCCATTTTTTTACAATTTGCAAATAAAAAGACACAATAATCATCAAAGCTAACCTCAAAAATAAGTTAGTACCGATGTTAAACTAGGGGTCTCGGCGGACTAACTTTAGTACCAAAGATAGTTCAAGAACTAGTGATAAACTTGATTTTGTAATAGCGTTTTATTTAGTCATGGTTTAAACCAAGTAATAATCCCAGTACTAAATTTAGATCGTGTTTTGGAATAAGGCAGCTTAAGTTTAATCCCTTTTAATGAATGCTGGTTTGCGTTTTGTTTGGTTAGCGTAAAAACGGTTGACTGTCTTTTGGGGTTCGGAAGAACAATCCGATTTGTTGAGGAACTCGGAGAGTTTTTGAAGTGAAAACTTCTTTAAGCCACTTTTCGCTCTTTCTGAGCCGTGAACGAAAATGAAGGGTTATACGCTCTGGTGGGTGACGCTGAATCGGCTACAGTCGGTCGGCGACGCTGAATCAAGTATACTCGGCTCCAGTCGATCGGTGACGCTGAATCTCGTATGCTTGGCTCGTATATGTTTTCATTTCTGTTGTGTGATATAAAATAAAAACACACCCTGTTTTTTTCTGGTAATTGTGTATTTGGTATGAAACGGGCCGTCTCCTAATCGAAAACGACTGTCGCACTATCGAAACATACATCCAGAAAAATGGACAAAAATTCTAAGACCTATACAGGGTTATTGGGAAAACATTAACAACTTCTTAAGAGGTCATTGTACTCATCATTATAAACAACTTTTACTATGGGACCAAACCTGAAATCACACATACATTTTGACGAGTTATACGAACATAAATGTGGGGAACAGCTGTTTTTTAAAATTATCTGTATACATGTAGGCAACAAGGAAAATCTTTGCAAGAAAATCAAGTAACAAGACGAAAGTTGCATTGTTACATAACTCTGGAAGCCCACAGCTATCAAACAAAACCAATAGATAGATACAGAAGGTCCACACGCACACATAAACACCCTTTTTTTATATTTGTAATGGGTTTGCTCTTGACTCTAGTCTAGGTCAGAGGTGTCAGAGACAAAGTCGACGATAAAATGATAAATGATTTATTTTCTGTAAGTAGGTTTGTACAAACACTTTTACACGTCAATTATATTTTTTTAAACTAAATGAGGTCGGCGTTTCCTATTTGAAACAGATGGAGTGAGCTTACCCAGAAGAAGCCTGTACACTCTTACTTTGAAGAGATTCGGGTTGAATGCGCTCGGAAACACAGACGCAGGTAAAGAGTTCCACTCTTTTGCTGTGCGCATTATAAAAGACATTTGAAAACGCTTAGTGCGAATTGGTGGAATAGCAACTAGGCAGGGATGGTAACTTGCAGTGCGTCTGGATGACCGAAGGTAGAAGGGGGGGCTTCACTTAGAGTGCAAGTGCACACGCGACTGGCAGTTGTTTAGGGCTTAACCTTTCACACGTTTGCCCGTATACCTGTCGACACACATGTGTCGGAGTAGTTGAATGGACGCAGTGAAGTCATTCTTTTAACAATGACAATATAGTTGTGTACACTTGGTGTGCCGTTGACGTTTCGAGCTATTTCTCTTAAGTACTCTAGGTGTCTCTTGTACTCTTGGTCTGTGTGGTGCCGGACTGTCTGTGTGGTGCCGGACTTAAAGAATACCACCACCCCTTACTTCCCGTGGGTGTCGTAAAAGGCGACTAAGGGTCGTACCGGAGAATGGGCAGCAGCGTTCTCTATGTATTCCACCATCATACCATACTGCGATCGCCAACCCGCCTGCCAAGCGTGGCGATTATGGCAAACCCTCCCAAAATTGGGGGAGGCCTGTGTCCAGCAGTGGACGTCTATCGGCTGAAACAACGACTCTTGGTATACAGTGGACGCTTGAGGGGTTAAGACCCTTTCTAAGCAGCACTGTTCCTTTACGGTACGGCGTGTAAACCACGCCGTTGGAAAAACGTGTCTATCAATAAGCTTCCATAGTGATTCATACGACACTGACGACAGTGTCAACGCACGGCGAATAAACCGTACTTTTTCACGGTAAGAAAAACGTTTGTGTACAAAGGCCTTGCATAGTGCAAGTTTCTAGAACGTCCAAGAGCAATAATCGCATGCCATAAAGCAAGCTCAGTTACTGCCGTGCAAGAAATGCGACTTCTGTTTACACCATGCAAGGCAATTATTGTACAGCGGTTACTGCATGCAAGTTTTGTTCCGTCTTACCACCTAGTTGCACGTCCTGTGCATTTGTTTAAGGAATTCATGCCTCAAAAGAGCAAGAACGATTAACACACCTTCAATTAACGCTCTCATGTTTGAATGATAGAAAATTTTCATGCCAGATTATTGAATGCGATTTTATTGCACGTGCAATTTTATTGTACGTGCGATTTTATTGTACATGCTGTTTACACCTATCATAAACCAGTTTAGAACGACAACAAATTTGCCAGTTGTGCTTGTTGTATAGATGGTGCCAGTCAATTGTTGCTTCAGTTTCATGGTATGCCACAAACAATAAACTTGCACCGTGCGAATGGGGGTTTTGCGATCGCCGTACGATGTGTTCGTGCGCCCGCTCGTTGTACGGAACTGACCTTCTGTATATTCTTGGCTCCAGCTAACAACAAAAAAGTAAGTTGCTTTCATGAACTGCAATTAGTAGTTGTTTAAGACAAGTTGGTAACAAGGACGATGATAGTCCTTAGGTTATTACTCTCCGTGAATGTTTTTATAATTTTATTTTATTTATAGTTGTACTGCCCGCTGATGTTTGCATCAGAAGTCAACGAATTTATTTTTCGCATTACAAGTTTTTGTTTTCGTAACTTAAGAATTTCTTTAATCAGGATACCATTTTGTTACATGCATATTATTTTTGAATTATGTAGAAAACGGTTGGTTAGATTTGTTGCAGCTCCAAAGTTAGTCTGAGTAATATTTTCATTCTCATTTCTTTTGGACGGAAATCAAAATATGGAACAGCAATTTTTTTTAACAGTTTTACCGACGTCACGGCTAGGGACATATTTATTTCGTGTTTTCATAACAGACTAACCGTCTAGAGCCGTGTAAATTTGCGCATGTACAGACGCCAGCACATCAAGCTACTACAATCTGTCTTTCTTTAATAGATTTCAACTTTGTCGCTGAAGTATAAGGTACAAAGTTGATTGGGAAAATTTGACAGTTTCGGGTAGCTTCATGTGCTGGCGTTTGTACATTACTAAGAAACCATGTGATCCAGTATCCTATTGCACTCACAAAATGTTTACAATGTGTTGTTGTGTTGTGTTGTTTACAATGTGTTGTCAATGTGTTTTGTTTTTGTGTGTTTGTGTGTTTTTTGTTTGTTTGTTTGTGTGTGTATGTGTGTGTTTGTTGTGTTTTTTGTGTTTGTGTGTTGTTTGTGTTTAATGTTTGTTTTGTGTCCTATAAACTTATAGGTAAAAAAAAGTCGCAATCAAGTCGTATCCGGTACGCCAGCGCCATCTGGTGGTGCTCAACAGAGTCTAACCTGACGTTTGTGCAAGTGGACGAGGGCCCTGGAGAGAGCAGCGTGGTGGGGCTTTTGATCATTGGACATCGTACGGACAACATGTGCTCAGGAACTGTCTCGCATTCCGTATCGTTGAGTTGTGTACCTACAGTGTGTATGATTCGCAAGAGTAAATAATCAATTTGTTCGTAAATTATAATCTGAGCTGCAAACGGTTTTTCTCGCCCACAGTAATTAAAATATGGCTGATGAGAACGAGACAGACATACCTTCTCCGTCAAATATATTTCGAGACCGTCTCCACAAGTGTGTGCGACGGCGCGCCTCTGGACACATACGGCCTTATTACAAAACAAGATTTATCTTTAGACTCAGGTTTAAACCATCCAGCCATTTTTAAATTTCAAACTATAATCCGACGAAGCTTAAGTTCTTATTACAAAAACTGACGTTAAACCCGAGTCTAAGTTGTCAATTTTGCATTAAGAACTTTACGTTTGTCGGAATAAAGTTCAAAATAGAGTAACGGGCTCGAAGGTTTAGGCTAGGCCGCATTATATTGTAGTATTTGGGCTAGGTCTAAAATTAGACCTCGTTTTATAATAAGACGGTGGACGTTTTTCTCTATACAGCCAGTCATGTAGTGTCATACAGGTTTCTTGACTTGTTTCTTTACGGCTGTACGGCCTGATTATGTCCAGCCAGGGTCTGCTTTGGGCTTTGGATGCACCATCCGCAGGTTTTGAATAAAACGCAGCAACCTTGTTTTTTTTTGGCATTTGGCAAAACTAAATTATTTAAGTCCAAAAGGATCTTATATAGTAGTCTCTTAGTTTCGACGGAAAATCTTAACACCGCGAGCTAAATAATTGTTCAACGCCATCTATCGAGGCATCGAGAACTAATTTTATAAAACAGTTTGCAACTTAGTTGACAAAGTGCGTGCAAGGTTATACAACGGCAGCATTATTATGTATGCACATTTTTAGGGTCATTTTCAGAATGTAAGCTATATAATGCCCGTAAAAGAGTTAATAACCGGAAAAAAAATTAAACGCAGGGGGTTCGGAATCATGTGCTAAGTTCATGGTCTTAGTTTGCCCCTGTATACTGTACTGAGATGTTATTTTTTACCAAGGCAAGACCAATTCGTATTTATTTCTACATTTATCCCCTTACTAATAAACGTATTATACAAGGTGTAACGGAAAGGGGTATTAACCCTGAAGGAGGTGAATGTGCTCATGAAACTGAACAACTTTCCCCAAAGAACATAGGTCGAAAAATCATTGATTTGATATTACTATGGGAGGTCCAAATTTTTTTTTCATATTTCGACCTATGTTCTTTGGGGAAAGTTGTTCAGTTTCATGAGCACATTCACCTCCTTCAGGGTTGATACCCCCTTTCCGTTACACCTTGTATTGACTGCCCCGTTGGTCTCGTGGTTGCAAGCGCGACTGCTGAGCGTGGGGTACTGGGTCGATTCCCGGGTCGGACAAAGTGTTATTGGGTTTTCCATTAGGAATTTCTTAGTAACAGTCCGAAGTTTGGAAGTTGGCGGTTTAATACCCACGTGTCTCGGAAAGCACGTAAAGCCGATGGTCCTGCGCCTGAACTCTACCCGGTCGTGTCGTATTACCGTCCCATCGGACTATGACAGTAAAGAAACAGAGAGTGCACCTGTGTTTGCGTAAACACTTGTGCACTATAATATCTCCTGCGTAACTGGCTAATCTCTATTGAGGTTGGCCATCGTGACCGAAAACGGACGGGGAGGCTATTATTATATCAAATGAATAAGCAACGATTTCTCTCTTTCAGTCGTCAGTAATTTGACTTTTGAAAGAAGACGCTATACAACGTTTATAGGGAGATAATTATACTTTATTCTTCTACAAGCGTTCTGTCCCGATACGAAAGAATATTTTCTGTCAAACGTAAACTTCCTTATTACAACCTCTCCCACCCCACTGTTACTCGGCCCAAAATTCCTCATTTCAAGCAAAAAAATTGACCCACATTCCTAAAAAGCATTAATTCGCGAAATACGAATCTCGTAAAATAAACCGTTGCCAGTCAAGGAAGTGATTAAATACGGGACGTAAATCAGCGGGCAAAGATAGACTTACATCCATTTAGATTTGTTACTGTCATCCAATTTGTAGGGCTGTGGTTGGCTCGATCAATTGATCAGGTAATTGGATGGGTGGTTTGTCAAAAAAGTCTTTCTACTATTTTTAGGAGGGTAATTGCGTTGCATTCGTTTACATTTCGTAGGGGCGTTAAACTCAAATCAAGCGATTTTTTTATTTTTAGGGGCTTACATGAACTAAAGCGCGGTCGGCCGGTCGCTGTCGCACTGCGTAGAAACGAAAGAGAAGCGCGATGACACAAAGCTGGTAATTTATTGCAAAATATGAAGCAATTATTTAATTACAAAAAATCTATTGTTTGGACGAAAAAATTAAAACACTAGTATTTTAGTATGTTGCTTGTAGAATAATCTGACAAAAAATCAGAATGAAACCATACTATATTAATTAGTATGGTTTTTATTGTAAAAAGAAAGTTTTTAGAGGTATCTTCATGATTTTTTCTATCGTATCAAATTAGGTGTATTATGTTTTCAACACACTATCTACCTAGCTTAAATGCTAAAAAATATCATATATTTTTCTGATTTTGTTTACTGTAGTCGACCATTTACTTTTATTGTTTCTAAAACTTGCGTTTTTTGTGTTTAGGTCCTGTAAGCCGCATAACACGAAAACAGTATTTTCTTCGATTGAAGGTAGTAATTTGTTTAAGCAGTTGGAATAAGCAGTAATAATCACCAAGCTTAAGAGGAAATGCTGGTGGAAATTTGAGTTTGAGTTTTGAACCCTCAAAAAAGGCCGATTTAAACCGCTGTCTACAAAGGCCTAGTGTACAAATTTGACAACTATTAATGAAAAAAAAACACAGGAACACAGTGTAAATCCTTCTTATTCAGTTTATGCAATATATTTTAAATTGGTCCAATATCGGAGGAGGAAATAGGCGAGAGCCAAACCTCGATTTTTTAATTAGGCTTTTTTAAAAGTCTCTCCCACCGCATTTCCTCTTATTAAATGGGTTGGTGATTTAATATTTTATTTTTAACCAAGTGTGGTTATTAGTTACTAGAGGGGCTTGTGGCTAAGTAAGAATAGCCACACGGATCGATTGATTAGATTAGATTGACAGGTCACAGGAACAACTTGCGACCCACGGATGCCCCTCAAGTTAAAGAGGAAAATTTATAAGTCCAAATTTATAAGTTCAAGTGAAGAAGACGGATGAAAAAAGATTGCATGCAGCGGAGATGAGAATGTTGAGATGGATGTGTGGAGTGACGAGAATGGATAAAGTAAGAAATGAGTATATAAGAGGAAGTTTGAAAGTGGCGCCAGTGACAGAAAAGTTGAAAGGAAATCGTTTGGCTTGGTATGGGCATGTGATGAGAAGGGATGAAACGCATGTGACTAAAAGAGTAATGAATACACATGTTGATGGATGGAGAGAGAGAGGAAGGCCGAAGAAAAGATGGATGGATTGTGTGGGGAATGATATGAAAGAGAAGGGAGTGAATGATAGCGTGACGGCTGACAGGGGAAAATGGAAGAAGAAAACGTGTTGCGCCGACCCCAAGTAACATGGGATAAGGGCAGGAAGATGATGGATCGATTGATTAGGTTAAGCTACACTTGCCGCGGTTGGGTCGTGGATGAGTGACTAGTCATTCATCATCGAGACCCATCCCTGCATCAGATAACACGTTATGCTGATGGTCCCGGCTGTCATTCATAGATCTTTGATAGTCGTTGCGGGTAGTCAGACAAAGTCTGAAAACTGTATGGAATAATATCAGAGGGGCAATTCTCTTAATTTTAAGAACGTCTGGTCTCAGTCTCAATCTGTCAGAAATACCTCTAATTTCTATACATTTTTGACAAGTTTTTGACATTAATTGTTGCTGAGATGAGATTGCGACAAGATTTTGAACGTATTTCATTACGGGAAATGGCCTTCAGTAATTTTTACAAAAAAAAAACAAATTTAAAGTAGTGTTGCCTACCCTGCACCCGTCTTAACTAGAAAACGATCGAATACCTACAGGTTGTCGCCATTCATCACTGAACTAATAAAGCTATTAGCTAGTAGCAGCTCGGATGCTTAATCTTTTCTCTTGCTTAATTGCCATCTAAGAATTAGGACTAAGTAGTCGGACTTCAGACCAAAGTTAGCGCCGATTTGAATAATTACTACCTAATATAATATGTACTAGGTGAAAATTGTGGGACCACTTGCATATCTAAACTAATAATTGTCTACCTGAAAACCAGTCTTTGTCAAAAACACATTTGTGTACATTTACCTGCTTTTTACCCCCTTACTTCCCGTGGGTGTCGTAAAAGGCGACTAAGGGTCTTACCGGAGAATGGGCAGCAGCGTTCTCTATTTATTCCACCATCATACCATACTGCGATCGCCAACCCGCCTGCCAAGCGTGGCGATTATGGCAACCCCCCCCACCCCAAAATTGGGGGAGGCCTATGTCCAGCAGTGGACGTCTATCGGCTGAAACGACGAACGACAACCTGCTTTTTAGGGTTCCGTACTAAAATGGTAAAACGGAACCCATGGTGAGACTCAGTCTGTCTGACTGTCTGTCGGTCTGTCTGTCTGTCTGTCTGGCTGTCTGTCTGTCACAGCTGGATATCTCAAGAACTACTAATGGTATCAACTTGAAATTTGGAACAGTTTTAGATGACGTTTGCCCAACTATTTTGCAAATAAGAAATAAATAAAAATATTGGTATATTTTTTGCAACAGAGACTGAAAGGGGGTCTGAAAAATTCGAAGTGGGGCCACTAGGGCATGTGGGGTATCCTATGAAAGAGCGCAGTTTGCACATTCTCAAACATTTTTTATTGTTTTTAGGCCGCATAGTTTTCGACTTTGATGAAAAATGTAAAAAAAAGTACCGTTCCCCCTTAACTCCGAAGTTTGCAAAGAGAAAAATCTGAAATTATTCTATGTGATAAGTTTATGTAAAGATTACAGAAAAAATAAAAGGAAGTCTAATAATACAATAATAGCATACTTTTTCAGAAATCATCAACAAAAGTTACATTAGTTCTACTATCGGTCAAGAGATGGCGCTGAAATAAAACTGCAATATTCAACACCGCAGTGCATAGTGTTAAAATTCTCTGTCGAATATGGGCCTCACCGATGGAAAATTAAAACTTGATGGTACGGAACCCTCGGTGCGCGAGTCCGACTCGCTTTTGACCGGTTTTTTTAAATTATTAAACAGATTTTAGGGTTCCGTACCTACAGTATTACATATAGTTACCGGCACGGATCTTGAGCGCTCGGCGGCAGAGTGGGGATCGCTTTGCGCATCGTATACTTATTATAAAATAATATTATTATTATGAATTTATATATCTCGTAAATTCATAATAATAAGGTTATTTAATATTATGTTTTATTTTGCCATAAGTATACGATGCGCAAAGCGATCCCCACTCTGCCGCCGAGCGCTCAAGATCCGTGCCGGTAACTATACAAGCGCTTTGCTTGTGTTAATCAAGTTTACAAACACGCTGTGAGTGTGTGTGTAAGCGCAGGAGCTCTTGGTACCTTCCGAGACAATGCCGAAGTCGGAAATGTGAGTGTTAGTGTGTGCGTGTGACTATTATGTGCTGATACAACTCGATTTCACGCACACATTTACAGCGTGTTTGTACACTTTGTTACCACAAGTAAATCGCGCGTCGCTTCGTGAAATAAAAATACTGTAAATGGTATTATTAAGCCTACGCTATTCAGACTCACGCATATTAATTCGCCAAAGAGAGCCGTTCGAAATTTTCAAATTATTCAAACGGTTATCTCTGGCGACCGGTGTCAGATGTTGTGGCCTTTTTCATAGCAAATTAAAAAGTCAATAGCCTCGAGGGCTCACCATAAAATAAACAAAAAAAAATCATTAATTTTCAAACAGAGTCCATTCAAAAAACATACAACGGGTATAAAAATCACACTTAAACAACAAAATCGTACTCAAATATTTCAAATCAAACAAAATTTAAAAAACATACACGTGTCATTTAAATATATACAAAAATGTCTATCAAAACAAATATTGAACCGTTGTTTCTGTTCTGTCATGGCGATATTATTTGTTTTTTTTTGTAAACAAACAAACAGATTATTTATCTCAACAGTATTAATACAATAAACTCGTTTCCCAACTTTGGTTACAGTTTGAAAGCGACACTTTCAATTGGTTGGTTCCTCAGAGGATCTAAACTTGCACGAAATTCTTGATTCGATTCGAATTGCCTAAGATTTTGGCTCTAAATTGTAATTGTGGGTGAAAGTTAATATTGGAGCGATTGAGCAGTTTAGGTGTTGTGGTGGCGTTAATTACTTGGAACTAATTTTCGTTGGTATTGTTTTTGGATTAATTAACGATATTAAACTGGGTTAACTAGCCGTTAGTCAGTCCTTCCGAAAGGTTTATTTAGTAAGTTGCGCTACCCGAGGTCAGGTCGTGTGAGACGAAATCTCCTGTGCCAAGAAAATTAAGCCGTCCTATCCAGTTATCTTAAGTATCAACGAAAACCAAAGAATTAGCATTGCCATTCAACGTGGCTGTGATGTACTATTAAATGTAGCACACAACTCAGTGGCAACACTGCTCGAGTCAGTCACGGCTTACCCCCGTGTCGACTGGACGTGCCCGTTGAGTGGTTGTCTACTTACTGATAATCTGGTAGTTTTACTTTAAACCCTAAGCCCCAATAAGAGATTAAAGCCAGAACACCACATTGGCGACGAGTAAAAGCGCAGTAAGTAAAATGATTGCTTAAATTATGTACTTACGGAAATTGGTCAGCAACAAAGTATAGTTTTATTGCGCAAAAAGGAAAAAAGGAAAAGAGAAAATTAGTGACCATGATCTAAGCGAAAATCAGTAAACGTATTTGTTATGCTTAATTTCGATTTACATTCATGTGTGTCTTCACCTACCCACAACAAATATGTATTGTTGACTGTTGAAATATGGTTACGATATCTTAATTAATATATGCCTAAATACCTACCTACATCAAATATGTATTGTTGATCAAATCCGTATGTAAATAATATCAAGAAAATGTAATTCGATCAAATAAAAAAAATGTCCCATCGAAAATATCGTTAATGTACCAGTTTTAACAGAAGTTCCACTTCGGTGAAATCGAAGTAAAGTAATATCTTTCTGTTAAAACTAGTGTTATAAAAAAATGTATTGTCGAAAATATCGTAATGTACCAGTTTAATAAAAGTTCCATTTCGGTAAAATCGAAGTAAAGCAACAAATAAAATTATTATCTTACCTACTGTTAAAACTAACTAGTGTCATAAAATCTGTTATGGTTAATGATTGAACTGATCTTAGTCAAATCAAATGCATTTTGCACTGGCTATTGTAATCAACAAAAGAATTCATAGAATTCATTACAGTGTTGTAATATCAAGTGAACGGTTGCTTTAAGCACCTAGCACACGTCGTCAAAGACGACTTGCTGGCTAGTCAAATATGAACGGCAGTGATTTAGTTTAAAATAAACTTTAATTACAATTATTACAATCATAGGAAAAAACATTGTGCGACTTTACTGGGTATGGCACAACAAGACATATTTTGATATACATTAAAATATGTGCGTGTGTGTGACACAAATGGAACAAGTTCCTACAAAACAACCTACTGGTTGCGTGTGTGTGTGTGAAAGACACAAATGGAACAAGTTCCTACAAAACAACCTACTGGTTGCGCGTGTGTGTGTGAAAGACACAAATGGAACAAGTTCCTACAAAACAACCTACTGGTTGCGAAAAACACAAATGGAACAAGTTCCATCAAAACAACCTAATGGTTGCGAAAAACACAAATAGTACAAGTTCCAACAAAACAACCTTATGGTTGCGATTAATACTGGCAAGTTAACGAATGAGGTTTTATTTAGTTAACTAAGTGTTTCTCCAAATAGATAGTGGCAAAATATAGCATTATTGACTATTTGGGAAACACGGGACGTACTGGTGTTATTTCCGGGAACATGCGAGCGTAAAATCTAATAATTCTAAATTTGCTTGTATCTCGAAAACGGTGTGTCCTATCGCAAAAATAATGGAAAATTCCCCCCCCCCCCTTTTAATAACCCCCCGTTGCGAAATTCTCGAAAAAAAAAAAAAAAAAAGAGAAGTAAAAGGGACTAGTGAGTAGGTTCCTAACCTATTTATCTAAGCGTTCCGCTTTTATGAATGTGTGTCACTTGCGCTGTGAACAATGTATTTAAAGCGTTCGAGTTGATAATAGTATTTGATAACTACTCCTACCCTCCCCTTACTTCCCGTGGGTGTCGTAAAAGGCGACTGTTGGCGCCTGCTCATTTTGTTTGGGCAAATCATCATCCGCGTGTTTTGCGTCTACATGCAATTATTTTATTTTTTTATTTTTGTTGGTGTGTCGGTAGACGGGAAGAAAAGACTTTATACAGATTCATTGTCCGGCTCCGCTATAATGTTAAAAAATTATCAAAATTATAGAAGTTTCAATTTCTCCATGAGTTTTTCTAAAGAAATTCCAATCTTGTGCTTAAACAAAGATTATGGCGACCGTGACAGGACACGTTCAATGGAAAATTGAGTAATATAGTAGAACTCAAGTTGCGTCATACTCGGCGATACTGAAGAGCCAAAGGAGAACGAAATTGGAAGCTACTACAGTACAAGCAACCAGTCTGGTCTTCCCTGCCAACGAGTCAGCTAAAGATCGTAACGGGATTCCAGGAATTCATCAGTATCAGCAAGTTAAGTGCCTCCTTGTGTTCCGTCCTACCTCACCAAAATACAACCAATCTCCAAATTCCATACATAATCCTTTCTAAAATACCTCTACTCCAATAACTAACCTTTATTTGTGCTATATTCCTTAATCTTATCGGTTTATCGTGGCAAAGAAGTATATAGGTAAACTACCTACTTATACTCACCGTCCACTATAAAATCATATTGAGTTTTTCCAAATTCAATCCTTGCTCAATAGATTATTCATTTGCAAAACAACGCACCTACACATAAGTAAATAAGTCTTAATCTAAATTGACATACTCCTACCTCGATACATTCGGTTTTTCCCTATATTTAAACCGATTTGCCGAAATTTTCAGGCGTTATCCTGAGGTTCAAGTCGTTCGACTGAGTTTGCAGCCATCATTGCCCGCTTGCTGAGTGAGGCACTGCAGCCATCCGAGGTCAAGTTCCAGGAGATTCCACCGAGAGGAGGAGCGTGAGATTATAATTATTTTATTCCTTTTTTGAATCAGTTTAAACGTTGTCGATATTCAATTTCCATTGGTTTAAGTATAATACTAAAATTATAGGTTTTACTCACTTTATCTTAATTTCTATTACTATTTATATTTTATAATGCTGCAAGAAGGTGGCGATAAATCCTCTGCCAAGGGGTCTTTAAAGGAATTACTAGTAAAACGTAGTTCAATTAAAGGACAAATTACAAAATTTAAAAACTATTTGGTCAAAATTAGTGAATTACCCGAGTTATCAAACATAGACATTGCGGAATTGGGTTTAAGATTAAATAAGTTTCAAGGATTATCGACAAGGTTTGATGATTTGCAAACTGAGATTGAAGTTTTAAATGCTCCAAATATTCAAGTAGAACTTGATGAGCGAGAACGCATTGAACAAGATATAGTTCAAAATATAGCTATAGCCCAGACGGAACTACAACAATATAGTAGTGATGATGATGTTAAGCGTCGTCAATCCATCTTGGTAAATGCGGATTCAGATCATCAAAACGTGGGTTTCAGATTGCCTCAAATACAGATTTCTAAGTTCGATGGATCACACTTCCGCTGGCTCGAATTTCGGGACACATTTCTTAGTCTGATTCATAAAAATGAGCGCATTCAAGATATACATAAGTTTCATTATTTAGTTTCTTATCTGGAAGGCGACGCTGCGCGTGTTATATCAAATCTCGAGGTATCTTCGGCTAATTACCAAGAGGCTTGGAGACAGGTTTGCGAGCGTTACGATAACAAAAGGATTCTTATGAATCATCACCTAGATTCTTTAATAAATATTCAACCGATAACGCGTGAGTCAGATAAGTATCTTCGAAATTTAGTTGATAATGTCACTAAAAATCTAAGAGCCTTAAAGAGTTTAGGTCTACCTACAGAGCATTGGGATATGTTGCTAATATTTATTTTATCGCTTAAATTGGATAGTCGTACCATACTAAAATGGGAAGAATATCGCAACACAATAGATTGCGTGAATGACTTGCCAACTTTAGAGCAATTTAATAAATTCTTAATTGACCGCGCTAATGTACTAGAATCATTTAATCAAAATAAATCTATAAGCAACAATAACAATACTTCTAAATCACAACAAAACCCACGTCCCTCATCTAATCAATCTCAATCAAATAACAATAAGCCTTTTTCTAATAAATCAAGCCGTAACCAAAATACCAATGTCTTTGCATCCACTTCTCAATCTCGTAATAATTCTTCAACTGTTTATCTGTGTGTAGTATGCAATGGAAATCATAGGATCTATGATTGTCCAACCTTTAAGTCAAAATCCATTCAAGAGAAAATGTCTTGCATAACCCAATATAAATTGTGTATAAATTGCTTGCGCCAAGGTCATCCTGCGTCTGAGTGCGGCATGGGTACGTGTCGACAGTGCAACCAAAGGCATAATACTCCTCTGCACGATCCTAGCGTACCAGCTAACTGTAACACAATAAACGCAAATGACGATAGTAAAAAGGAGACCGTAGTGGCTTTCTCTCAACAAAATAATGGTCATGTATTTCTGTCTACAGCTATAATAGAAGTTTACAATCCTCAAAATAACAAAACCGAAAGGGTTCGCGCGTTGTTAGACAGTGGCAGCCAGTCTACTTTCATTACAAAATCCCTGCAACAAAAGTTAGGTTTAATGTGTAATCCGTTAAATGCATTAAATGTTATAGGAATAGGAAACAATAAATGTGACACAATATTACAAAGTTGTGTTACTCACTTAAAATCAATCCATGGCACTTACCAAGTTAAGTTGTCTAGCTATGTTCTTAACCAACTTACCGGAGACATTCCAAAGGTTTTCGTCGATATAAATCACCTGAAAATACCAACGGGTATTATATTAGCTGATCCTAAATTCAATGAACCTGCTGCCATTGAGATACTCATTGGTGCAGACATCTTCTGGGATATAATAGTCAGTGGCCAACGATCCCTAGGTCCAAATAATCCTAAATTACAAAATACTAAATTAGGTTGGATTATAGCCGGCCCTATCAATGCACAAAAATGCAATCAAAATATTCAATGCAATCATGCAATTGTTCCAAAAAACAATTTTGATGAAATGCTCACTAAATTCTGGGAACTCGAGAACCTCCCTCAAAGAAAGATTCTCAGTCCCAACGAAATAGCATGTGAAAAACAATTTCACAAAACCACAACTCGTTTGAGTAATGGCAGATTTAGAGTGAAGTTACCACTAAAGGACTCACCTGACTGCCTCGGTGATTCTTATAACCAAGCTAAAAAACGTTTCAAAAATCTCGAAAAAAGATTTAGAAAAAATCCGACACTAAAGTCACATTACGTAGAATTTATACGTGAATATCAACTCTAGGACATCTTTCAGTGTCACCTGTTGCAATACCAAATCCTTCTTACTTCCTATGTCATCATGCTGTATTTAAAGAGGACAGTGAGTCCACCAAGATTCGAGTAGTGTTTGATGGCTCCACTCCTACAACCTCTGGCTACTCTCTAAATGACATCTTAATGGTTGGGCCTAATCTGCAGAATTCTCTATTCTCCATTCTAATTAGAGCACGTCAATATAAGTATATTTTGACTGGAGACATAGCTAAAATGTATAGACAGATTGCTATGGATCCACATGATTGTGATCTTCAATTAATATTATGGAGAGAAGATGAGTCGCATCCTATTCAAACTTTGCGTTTAGATACTGTCACTTACGGTACTGCAAGTGCCAGCTATCTTAGCACTAAATGTCTGTGGCAAGTAGGAGAAGAGTGTGATGATGAATTAATTAAAACTATAATACAAAATGATTTCTTCGTCGACGACGTCATTACAGGCTCAGACAATGAAGATCAACTTTTATACATACAAAAGGCCCTTTCTACTGCTTTAAACGCTGCTTGTTTTCCCCTACGAAAATACAAAACTAATTTATCTAAATTATTCCATAATATAGAAATTAATACAAAAGAAAAACTTACCTTGAGTGAATCCTCCAGTACTCTTGGTCTAGGGTGGGATCCAAGTGATGACACGTTCAATTTTCCTGTAAAAAATAAAGACATAAATAACACAATAATTACCAAAAGATTTATAATGTCGCAGTCACTTCGCATCTTTGATCCACTTGGGTTAATAAGCCCATGTATAATTCAATCTAAAATATTGATTCAAAGGTTGTGGGTCCAGGGAATTGACTGGGATCAACCTGTACCTGACGAAATACAGGAAAGTTGGAATGAAATTTCACAAAACTTACCTTTACTTGCAGACTTTCATATTCCACGTAGAGTAATTGGTGACTCACCAAAGTCCATAGAACTGCATTCGTTCAGCGACGCCTCACAAGTCGCGTACGGGGCTTGTATCTACATGAGAACGCTGAACGAAAACGATGAGGTGACAGTAAGTTTGTTATGTTCGAAATCCAAAGTTGCTCCCATAAAGCCCCTCACCATACCTCGCCTCGAACTGTGCGCGGCGTTGTTATCAGCTAATCTATGTCGAGCTGTTACTGAGTCCTTAAGACTTCCTCCTACAAAAATAACTCACTGGTGCGATTCTAATATCGTACTATGCTGGATAAAAAATGACCCAAGTAAACTAAAAACATTTGTTGCAAATAGAATAGCTGAAATTTTAGATGTTACTAATGGCATGGATTGGCGTCATGTTCCCACTGACGTTAACCCTGCTGACCTAATTTCTCGAGGTGTAAACGCTCGTCACCTTCGTGACAATTCGATGTGGTGGCGAGGCCCGTCGTTTTTATACAATGATGAATCCAAATGGCCAAAACTACATCAAAATCAAAACATTGACTTACCTGAAATAAAAAGTCATTATATTAATTTACCTGAATCAACATTTGATTTTAAAATATTTTCAACCTTTTCTAAATTACAAAGAACATTTGCATATATTTTACGCTTTTTACACAACTCAAAACGATCAAATAGGCTTAGTCGCTTAAAATCTGGCCCTTTAACAGTGCAAGAATTAAATAATTCCTTTATTTTCATTTGTCGAGTTGCACAAAAACAATCTTTTCCTCTTGAATATAAAAGAATTCAATCAGAATCATTATCGCCTAAATCTAAATTATTATGTTTATCACCTTTCTTTGAGCCCACAACTAATCTAATAAGAGTGGGTGGGAGATTACATAATTCTAATTATTCGTTTGATAAAAAACATCCATTACTTTTGGATTCTTCTCATTATGTAACAAAACTTTATTTTGTACACGAACACGAAATTTACATGCTGGTCCACAGCTATTGCTAGCAACGGTCAGACTCTCTGTGTCGCCTATAAACGGCAGAAGGTTAGCTAGAAGCGTTGTAAAGCAATGTGTTACTTGCGTGCGTGTTCGTGGGCAAACCATATCCCCAAAAATGGGCAACTTACCAACAAATCGTGTTTCAGTTGATTTTCCTTTCAAATCTGTTGGAATTGACTACGCCGGTCCCTTCCTTATATTATATCGCAAAGGACGTGGTGCTAGATTAGTAAAATGCTACTTATGTCTATTTATTTGTTTACGTTTCAAATGCGTTCATTTTGAACCCGTTAGCGATTTGACTAAGGAAGCCTTTATTATGACATTTCGTCGATTTGTTGCCCGCCGTGGCAAGCCAGCGGAGGTTTGCTCTGACAACGGACGAAATTTCGTTGCTGCTGCTAAGGAAATTAGTAGTTTTCTAAAACAAACTAGCGAATCTCTTTCTCAGTTTGCAGCAGGAGAAGGGATAAAATTTTCATTTATACCTGCTTACGGTCCTCACTTCGGTGGAATCTGGGAAGCTGGAATTAAGGCTGCTAAATATCATGTCAAAAGAGTCATGGGAAATTCCCATCTTTCCTTCGAAGAAATAGGTACCCTATTCGCACAAGTAGAGGCAGTTTTAAATAGTCGCCCCTTGTGCCCTATGTCTTCATCCCCTGACGATTTCCTATCCTTATCCCCAGGGCACTTCCTGATTGGCAGATCACTCAATGCGCTGCCAACTCCAGTTCAAGACGATTGCAAGACAACTCATCGAAACCGGTACGCTCGCCTTGAGCAAATAAGGCAAGCATTTTGGAAGCGCTGGCAAAGGGAATATATCTCCGAACTTCATCAACGCACTAAATGGAAGACTGATGCTAAATGAAATGATAAATGATTTATTTTCTGTAAGTAGGTTTTTACAAACACTTTTACACGTCATCATATTTTTTAAACTAGATGTGGTCGGCGTTTCCTATCTGACTACTCTGAGAAGAAAGGCCGAAACAAACTCAGAGGTCACAGTCTCTTTTAAAGTCCAGACAAAATCTTGGTCAGATCGTGTGAAGACCATGTAGATTGATGTCTGAAATGGTCTTTTGAGGAAAGAACCACACAGATTGAGCGGACCTGTCCAATCAGTGCACGCATTTGTCAAAAATCGTGCAGCTCGACTCAGAAATGAGGAGCTCAACGATTCGACGAACAATACCAAAGAAAGGACATTTGGGTAGGCCGCGTAAATTACTCAAACTGCCAGATCATGATTAAAACTAAGAAGGAACACAGAAAAAAAAAAATGACCCACATAGTCCTCACATTCACAATAATTAAATGAAAAGAAAAATAAAAAATACTTTACAAAGTAAATATTCATGTCATTGTCTAAATAAAATTCATCAATGTCAATGTGTATATAAAAATCCGGACATAATCTTTGAGGACCATGTAGATTAGTGTCTGAAAAGATCTGCCGCTTATCAGCGGCTCCGCTATAAATGTTTAAAAATTATCAAAATTATAGAAGTTTCAATTTCTCCATGAGTTTTTCTAAAGAAATTCCAATCTTGTGCTTAAACAGCGACTAAGGGTCTTACCGGAGAATGGGCAGCAGCGTTCTCTATTTATTCCACCATCATACCATACTGCGATCGCCAACCCGCCTGCCAAGCGTGGCGATTATGGCAAACCCTCCCAAAATTGGGGGAGGCCTATGTCCAGCAGTGGACGTCTATCGGCTGAAACGACGACTCCTACCCTCTTGGTTTAAGTAGTAAGCGATCAACGGCTGGTACTAAGCAAATTATTTACTTGTCAACAATGATATTTTACTGTAATATCATTGCTTGTCAAATAATGATTGTACTGCAGTAATTTGACATTGAGTAAATATATAAAATAACAGTATTAAGCCAAAATTAATATTTGGCTGGTAATAAAGATAATTTGTATTATTTTGACGGAGTAGTAAATTGACAATGTCAATTAGTACCTACTAATAAAAAAAAAATAAAAAAAAAGCAAGTTAAAGTGTTTAGTTATGCTTATAGCAAGTAGTAAACTGGCAATGCAGTTGGTACTATCTATAACATTTTATTTGTGCACCAAGTAGTAAACCGGAAACGTCGGTTGGTACTAACAAAATACTATTACATTTTAATTGTGCACAAAGTAGTAAACTGACAACGTCGGTTGGTACTAACAAAATACTATTACATTTTAATTGTGCACAGAGTAGTAAACTGACAACGTCGGTTGGTACTAACAAAAGGCTTAGGTTTAAGCAATCACCAGATATAAAGAAATATAACGCCCAAAAAATCGTAAGTACTTACCAGAATTTAATCCCCATTTTAATATGAAATTATCACCAATAAACGCAAAGTCTGATATCCTAAAAAATGCAAGTATCTTCAGGATAATCGCTGAGCTACCCAAAAAGGTCACGCATGCACCAAATATGTACTCGAATTTTATTTAAAAATTTCATCCAAATATGTTACACAATTTTATCCTAATAAAGTAAATTAATATACAAAAATCATTGTTTACCCTAAAAATATAAATGAAGTTCTAAAGGTTCACCGATTCTACCGTAAATTTTTTACTAAAGGCTGAGCTTCTTAGAGCTTTCAATAAAATAACGGCCACAAAAAAAAATAGTTTATAAACCACATGTTTCATTTCTAAATACAAATAAACTTAAAACTTAATAAGGCAGTCCTTAGTGTAATTTTAAAATTTTAATGAAGAGTGGATCTTCAAAAAACTTAATCTTAGTGATAAATGAGTCTTCAAACAACCAACATTAAAACAGTCATTTGTATAGTCATAATTATTTTAAAATATTAATGAAGAATCAGTCTTTAAATAACATAACATCACGCTCCTTTGTATGGTAACAATTGTTTTAAAATCTTAACGAATAAATCAGTCTTCATAAACATAAAATACAATTATTTTGTGTAGGTAGTTATAATCATTGCCATCAATATAATATACTTGGTTATTTGCATACATTTTATGGCAAACGTAGTGATATATTTGGGTAGTAATGCCACAAAACTTTGGTAGTTAAAATTTGGTGCACGTGTGGCCTTTTTGGGTTATGAAAAGTTTCTGTAGTGCAGGCATGACTTAAATAGCCCGAAAGATTTTGGTACAGGTTTCATTTATTTGTACATATTATATTTTTTTTGGATGAGGCTGTTTAGGGTAACGATTGTTTTTTTTGGTGGTCATTCAATTTCATCCCCTAACAAAATACTATCACATTTTAATTGTGCACAAAGTAGTAAACTGACAACGTCGGTTGGTACTAACAAAATACAATTTAATTGTGCACAGAGTAGTAAACTGATGGTTGCTCATCAAGATCATACATTGGTATAACCGACCAGTGTATGCAATTTACAAAATAAATCATGGTGAGACATCAAAAGATTTTGATCTCTATTGCCAATACCTAGGTATGGCAGTAAGAGTCACAAAAGTGATCAAATTTCCTGACTTGTAATTAATGCAAATTGCATAAAAGGGTAAAAGTTTCCTGCCCTGTAATTAATGCAAATTGCATAAAAGGGTAAAAGTTTCCTGCCCTGTAATTAATGCAAATTGCATAAAAGGGTAAAAGTAAAAGATGTAACTTCAGTAAAAATCACAAAAGAGTTAATAGTTAAAAGATAATAGTTCTTTGCCCTGTAATTAATCCAAATTGCATAAAATATGATTTCAAAGATCATTTCCTAAAACACTACAGAAGAAGGGTCCATAAAAGAAAAACCTGTAACGTCTCATTACATGAATTAACAACAGAGCTAAAAAAGTTTAAGAGACAATATTTCCCACATCAACAACGATGCAATAAAAGACTGTCAAGTTTCTGTCAAGCGGATGAGGTTAAAATCAAAGTGCTCATAGATTCCAGTCGTAGATCTAATATGACAAAACTTGGGAGCTCATGAAACAATTTAAAGTTATAGTCTCAAATCAGCAAACTTCTCCAGACAAAACATTCATGGCTTCTGGTACAAAGCATCTACTAAAAGTGTTTGGTTATCTGTGCATCAAGCCATCGACCAACAGACCTGAGATAAAATCAATCAAAAGATCTCAGTGAGCTGACCATTTTTCGATAAGGTTATTCAATTCAATTTATCCACAAACAATTTACATTGTTTGAAATCGTTCCATCCATAATACAAGTACCGAACACATTTAAAAATTAACAACATAACTCACAATATCACCATCAAAATTAACACCATGATGAAAAAAAAAAATTTCAATGTCAACTCATTAAGAATTTAAGATTGGAAAAAGAAATCATTTAAATATCATAACCAAATAGAAAAAAAAGAAATAGTTCAATGTCAACTTAAATAAATAATAGAAATAAATTCAAAGTTTTCTAATAAAGCACAAGAATGCCAATCATGGCATTTTGGCAAAGAGAACAGGAAATGAACATTGAAAAAAAGAAAACTTAAAATAATAATAATGTTTATTTCCAGTAAAATGTTCACAAAGGTTACAAGTACAGTAATATGGTACAACATAAAGTGCATTGAGTATTATACATATATCTCCTGGCACCCAAACTAGGTTTATAGCCTGTGACTTGGGGAACAGTGATTCCATAAGTGTAGATACTAGATAGATGAACAAAATGTTTTAGTAAAACTGTTTTCATCAGCAACATGAATTAGAATGACATAATATTTTCTTATGATATGATGAATAGGTATTGGTAAATCAATATTGTTTGAGAAGAGAAGTTCCCTTCTTGTTGGAGTTTTGTGTTAGTACCTTCAAAGGTCATTAAGTTACAGGTGCCATGTAACATTATTTGAAAACCAAGACAATAATGTACTTGTAACAATAAAGATTGTTTACCTATACATAGGTTTATAAATACATAAATGTTGCTGTGAGAGTATCTAGCTTTTAAGATTTTCATTATCTTAATAGTAGGTAACAAATTATTATAATTTGTGATCTAGTTAGTCTACTATTTACAAGCGCTACTGCTGAGTGTAGGGTCTTGAGTTCGATGCCCGGGTGGCACCAAGTGTTGTGGGATGTTTCCATCAGGAATTTCTTGGTGGTGACGTCAGCGGAGTCTGGCTTTGCGCAAAATTAATGGCTGTAGAATATCAGATAATTATCAAGTTTTGGGAACACAAACAGGTATGACACCTTCATGATAAGGTTCAAATTCCATGGCATCGTTTGCGACCATAAAATACAAGCGGTGAATCTAAAGGTAGGTTCTTGAATATGGAATCTCGTCTCCTCGTGTGAATTTGAAGTTGTGTTAAAAAGACCTAAATAATGATTGTTTACCAAACAAGTTAATTTGTGTCAGATCAGTGTGATTTAAATTCAACGACTTAACTACCGCCTTTAAAAACAGAGACAGAAACAAATTCATATTCATTTATTTCGTGAACACACGGTACATACAAAAGGTGTTATAATACATAAGATCCGAGCTGTGCCCCGCCAAAAGGCATACAAAATATCAAAAATTCCATAATGTCATGAGATAAATAAAAATATATAATAATACAACAATAATAAAAAACTAACTTAATTATCTAGTATGTCATAATATGAGCACAAATTGGATTTAGTTAACAAGTATAATTAAAATTTGTCATTTAAATATTCGTCAACAGAATAGGTACTACACCTTGCTATTTAACAATTTGAACAGACCAGGTCACTCACCGTAGGCACATACACATAATAGTGGCATTTGGTTTCGGCACAACAGTGGTGGTGGTCTGGCCCGACTGGGTTCGTGGGTTCGAAACCAGGCAGGCATTTTGTGTGTTTTCACTCATCACCACTGTTCATCAACGGTGAAGGAAGACATCGTGAGGAAACCGTATGTAGCGCACCACTAAATTGGATTTATCAAAGCGACAAGGGAAAGCATTGTAAATTAATATCTTATTGTATTAAATATTCTTTGTCTCGTTATTTTATTATTAATCTTTTTATTAATAAATATTGATATCAAATTCCAAAAAAATAATATATAATGTTCCAATATCCTTATGATGTTTGTCTAAAAAAAAAAAAAAATGGAAATAAAGAGGGTAGAAAGGCAAATGGAAAGTTAACGTTAACGAAGTTTCAGATATAGAAATTTAGTATAGATGCTAACACTGTATTGTGTAAACTTAAAAATGTAAATGTGAGGACTCGGTAGGCCTTTGTAGACTTTGATTCGGTACATCACTTAATTTTATCAAGTACCTGGCATTTGTTGATAGGCTTACGCTGTCCTCATTGTAATTTGAAAACATTGTAAAAGCCAATTATTTTCAAAAGAGTAACCGTGGAGTTTCTTGCCGGTTCCTCTCCACAGGAAACGACCATTTGGAACCGTGCACCTAGCTTCTGACGTTTCATAAGTAACATCTAAATGACTTTGATTAACATATAAAAAGGAAGAGGTGTGATGTACTATTAAATGTAGCACACAACTCAGTGGCAACACTGCTCGAGTCAGTCACGGCTTACCCCCGTGTCGACTGGACGTGCCCGTTGAGTGGTTGTCTACTTACTGATAATCTGGTAGTTTTACTTTAAACCCTAAGCCCCAATAAGAGATTAAAGCCTGAACACCACAGTGGCAATGCTGCAAGTCTTCTGGGCACTTTTCCGGATGACAGCGATGCGGACGAGTACTTCGAAGCTAAGTATCCTTTGTTTTTGTATTTATTTGTATAGTAAGTTAGTTAGTCATTTAATTTAGTATCCAGTGTAAATAGTTTGTATATGTTTAATATGTATGTATGATAGAATGCAAATAGAAAAAAAAACCCCTGAAAAAAAAAAAGAGTTTTTTTAGATCATAAACCGTAGGTGGTGAAGTCACACATCGCGTAATCTTCACCACTTCCTAGTGATTTCTCTGGGAAGAAGTTAATCAAAATCAAAATATTTTATTTCACATAAACCTACATGGGCACTTATGAAACGTCAGAAGCTAGGTGCACGGTTCCAATTGGTCGTTTCCTATGGAGAAGAACCGGCAAGCAACTCCATGGTTACTCTTTTTCTAAAATAATTGGCTTTTACAATGTTTTCAAATTACAGTAGGTATGGGAGGACAGCGTAGGCCTGTTGACAAGTACCAGGTACTTGTTATAATAAAATAAAAAATCTACAGATCTAAAGTCTACAAGGCCTACAAGGTCCTCACGTTTACAAAATAAGAATCTTTCAGAAGGATAAATAAAAAATAAAATATAAAAACCTACTAAAACCAAGTGATACGATTGCCATTACAACCACTAATAAAGAGATGAAATGAATCTAAATATATAAAACTCAAAGGTGACTGACTGACATAGTGATCTATCAACGCACAACCCAAACCACTGGAGGGATCGGGCTGAAATTTGGCATGCAGGTAGATGTTATGACGTAGGCATCCGCTATGAAAGGATTTTGATAAATTCTACCCCCAAGGGGATAAAATAGGGGATGAAAGTTTGTATGAAACTTTGTCAATTTTAAACCGATCGGGCTAAGACTTCGCATGCATATAGCTACTATTACGTAGGCATCCCCTAAGAAAGGATTTTGATAAATTTAACCCCCATGGGGATAAAATAAGGGATGATGGAGGATGTAAATGTATTTTTTTTAATAATACTTAACGCGAGCGAAGCCGCGGGCATAAGCTAGTTGTCTGTATATACTTAATGTCAACAAACGGTCCAGAAGCACGGCTGGCAGTTCAGTTAGAAAAACATAATCAACCCCACCCCTTAAGAAAATAATCCCTTAAGAAATAGAGGGAAACGAAATCCTAACCTAAAGACATAAACGGATTATCTTTCAGCTCGACTTATTACAATTAATTGCGTTGAATAGGGCTTTTACTATTGGAAGGCTAGTTATAAATCTTATCATTATCCTTGATTGTTACATGTAGTTATGTACGGTTAGTAACAAAATTTGAATAAAGCAAAAAAATCTATACATATAATAAATCTGTAGAAGGGTCAATTCTGTACATTGAAAATATTGAAAAAATAAATAGCGGGGGGTGTTGCTGGATCGATACCAAACCCAAATATGTGATTAAAAAAATTTTTGTCTGTCTGTCTGTCTGTCTGTCTGTCTGTCTGTATATGCAGGCATCACGTGAAAACTAACGGTTCGATTTCGATGAAACTTGGTATAATTATACCTTATTGTCCTGGGCATAAAATGGGATACTTTTTATCCTGGAAAAATACGTAGAAAAAAAATCTTATTTTTCAGTTTTATTCATAGACGTTGTTCTGTAGAACCGCGAACACACGTTGCATTACCCGCAGTGGATAATTTTCCATTTCAAT
This sequence comes from Mesoligia furuncula, assembly GCA_916614155.1. NCBI lineage: Eukaryota > Metazoa > Arthropoda > Insecta > Lepidoptera > Noctuidae > Mesoligia > Mesoligia furuncula. Next base: position 22,679,779 of record OU744814.1, on the reverse strand, counting down.
TTAAGAGAATACAGTTTCCTGTAGCTTTGTGTTACACCATGACAATAAATAAGGCTCAAGGTCAGACCCTAGGAGTTGCTGGCGTAGATCTTACCGCGAGTTGTTTTTCACACGGGCAACTTTACGTAGCTCTTTCCCGTGTGAGCAGTCCAAGAAATCTTCATGTTCATATTCCGGACGAGCTCACTAACAATGTTGTGTATGCTGAAGCTCTCAATTAACTTTCTGTCGCATTGTCACGATCACTTTTTTATTATTGCAAACTTTTCGTCACTGTCAATAATTTACTGCTACATGCTACTTATCAAGGTCGGAATTACTATGAAAAAAATACTTACTACAGAACGCGAGCTCAACAGCAGTAGCTCAATAGAGGGATCTCCTTAATTATTATAGGCTTAGCCGTATTTGGGTCCAATAGATATTTATAAGATGTCATTGTCAGAGTTACTCAAAATGGAGAAATAAACCATCCACGCGAAGACCGACATCCGCGCGGACGGAGTCGCGGGCGGAAGCTAGTCTTAAATAAAAAGCAAAAATATTCATTATAAATCATCATCATCAGAGGAAGCCTTTTCCCAACTATGTTGGTGTCTGCTTCTAGTCTAACCGGATGCAGCCAAATACCAGTATTTTACGTGGAGCGTCTGCCTATCTGACCTCCACCACCCACTGCCAATGATGGTAAAACTATTTTTTTTAAAAAGCGTTCATGTGCGAGTCGGACTCGCGCACCGAGGTTTCCGTACAAAGTAGGTAAGTACGTATGTAAATAGTTTATCACGGGATTTTTTTTTTAATGTAGTCTACAAATTTACGGTTTTCGGATTATTTTCCTTTACTTGTGCTAAATGACCTTGCTTCTTCCCAAATTTCATGGTTTTTGGTCAACGGGATATACCTACCCTATACATTTTGACTTCCTTGAGAGTGTCGAAATATACGTTTTTTGCGGCCGTATCTTTTATTTACGTTAACATAAAAGTTTGATTATTTCACAGCTTAATTTCAATTTCAACTCGATACCTTTACTCGTTCCCGAGATAAAGGGTTTTGACAAACAGACAAACAACAAAGTGATCCTATAAGGGTTCCGTTTTTTCTTTTTGAGGTACGGAACCCTAAAAATCAAGGATCCTTCAAAAGATCAGCAATTTTAGAACTAAGAAGCACTCATACATAACATCACTCCTGTAAACCCCGAAGGGTTTGGCAGAGATGTTCCTATAGTACATCTAAACTTCACCAGTAACATTTAAGGCTGCCATCAGACAGACTATGTAGTCTGTCTGATGGCAGCCTTAAATGTTACGCAGCAACCGCGCGCAGTCGATATATTCAACTGAGTCAAGATATCAACCTCACGCGGTCGGCTGCAGTCGTGTGAAGTCAATATTAATTGCATACAGTCGTGACTTCAACTTTACGCGGTTCTCTAAGTCGTGTAGTGTCGACGCACGCTGTCCATCGCTAACCGCATACAGTTAGTGTGTGAAACGTCTGGCTTCCATTTCAACGTCAAATCTTACACTAAGCTCCTGGGCTAGATGCGTGGCGTAAACTGCGCAAAGTCAGACCCGACTGCATGCAGTTGTACGTTCGACTTCGTTCAGTATGGATATCAACTTCATGCGGTCGGCTGCAGTCGTGTGAAGTCAATATTAATTGCATACAGTTGTGACTTCAACTTTACGCGGTTGGCTAAGTCGTGTAGTGTCGACGCACGCTGTCCATCGCTAACAGCATACAGTTAGTGTGTGTAACGTCTGTGCTTCCATTTTTGACTTCAAATCGGTTGTTGCTATGCAGTCCGTCTGATGGCAGCCTAAGTCCCACAAAAACAATAAAAAACAAATATCAGAGAACTGAAATTGGGTTTCCTTATAATACAAAAAAACAAATATCAGAGAACTGAAATTGGGTTTCCTTATAATGAATGTCTTCGATTCATTAGCTAAGAAAAGCAGTGGTCGTAATTTATTAGTCCCGACTGATTTACCTCCATCCTTATTCCAAGTCTTTGTTTCTGAATCTTAAGAGAAATTCTTGTTTTGAATTGAAGAGTTAAATATTGAGATAGGTTTCAGGAGGTAAATTTAGGTAACTAAATTTATACTGCATTCGTAAGTTTAGTTTATGTTTCCAAAAATGTAAACAAATGTGTTTTTGGAAAAAATTGTTGAACACACAAATAATGTTCAGTTTGCAACAATTTTATGATTTCCAATAGTACGACTTTTTCAATTGTACCTAATATTACTTAATATAAAAAAATTACTACTTTTAGATTTTTTTGTTAATTGGAAAAAAGAAAGCGTTTGGTCGACAATATCGTCAAATTCGAAACACCTGGGTGAGGGACATAAAAACATAACCCTCCTTAAAAAGGTAAAAAAGAGGAGGTCGCAGTGGGTGATTCCGGGTAGAAATGACGACGATGATGAATTGGAAATAATATCAACAAAGATTTGAATACGAAATAAATAAACTAAAACCTATAAAACTGTCCTTCTAAAGCGCGAAACTCTTCTCTCATACAGAAAGGAAACTGGCAATTACCTTAGCTAGTTAGTAAACAAAAAAAATCGTTTTGCTAGCAAATAAAAAAACCGCCAAAATTTTAAGCTGAATTCAAAAAAGGAGGAGGTTTTAAGTTCCTCTGTATGGAAGTCGGTAGCTAAAAAATCAAATACACAAACAAAGACACCGACTTCCGAAATCAAAGTTATTTTTCACTTTGTTGTTTTTTTTTGAGTCCCTAAGGCAATTTTGCTTTCGCAAAACACCTTTGAATTTTTTGTCAACTGTACTTCTCTACACTATTAAAATTGAAATACCTTACAGCTAAACTCCTGCCGTCGAATCCAAAACAATTTAAAGCCTGCTAAACCTCCAGATTACATCACCTGCCTAGCCTGTTCTCAATTGTATAAGGTTATTTTTAGTAAGCGAAACCTGAATATAGTTTGTTCAGAATAAGTAACTGAATCGATTCCGATAATTTTTACCCCATGTTATATTTTGTCCCAAAAATATTTAAAAAAGGTTGAAAGTTGGACACCGAGCGACACTAAGTAGGTTATCTTATCTCCGCGCCGAACGGTTAGGTACCTAGGTACTATTATCAATGAGCGCAAGGCGGCTCGGCGCGAGCGACGCGGGTGAACATGTTTTTGTACGGACAAACAGGTAACTTAACAAGCTTATAACTTTGTGATTTTTCATGATACAGTTTTGAAATTTTGATCATAGATTCTTTACATAAAAATACTAGACACGTGTTTCGGGTTTCGCATATACTATAAACAATGTTGTATTGGGGTCAGCTTCCAGTCTAACCGGATGCAGCTGAGTACTAGTATTTTACATGGAGCGACTGCCTATCTGACCTCCACAACCCATTTACTGAGTAATACTGGTTTCTGATAAGACTGGTTGTCAGACTGAAATACGACACTTTACATAAACCTATGGGTTCGAAAATACTATGTTCCTAATAATATAAAATTTGATTCAAAAATAAAGGAGAAAATCGCCTTTGAATAAAGTCAAGTGTATACATACTTATGCTTGTGATTGTACTAACACATAGTTTATAAGTTGTGTGCATACTAACCAAATGGACATCCTATGGGTCCGTAATTTTTCATATATATTTTTTAATATATTTTTTGAATTATTGTTTTGATTATTAGTACTTATTAATTTGCTTTGATTTATTTTAAGTTAATTTCTTTTGTTTATATTAATTTGATTTATATTGATTTCATTATATTTGATTTGATGTGCTCTAATTTGGTTTTTATCTGATTTTATTTATTTATTATGTTTTCTATTAATTTATGTCGTGGGGTGTTCTTTACCTGAAATAAATGAATTTATTATTTAACTAGCTGCGCTCCACGGTTTCACCCGCATAAGTATCGATCGGTCGGATAAAAAGTAGCCTATAAGTTAAATCCAGGGTGTCAGCTACCCCCATACAAAATTTTATCAAAATTGGTCCAGCCGTTTGAGCGTGAAGAAGTAACAAACATATTAAACACACACACCCCCACACACTCACAAACTTTCGCCTTTATAATATTAGTGTGATATTATTTAACCAAAAAAATTTTACTCTCAAGTCGACTCCACCCCTCTCCATTCTTGTCTGTCGTTTCAATAATTACAGCACCGGCTCTACGCGCCGTTAAGACCTAGAAACTAGGCATAGCGGCGGGATGACGCTTAAACACTGAACATTATGGTTGGCCGGTATTGAGGACATCAGCATTGCGGTGCCTAAGTCTTTGTGGGGTTGGCAGGACTTATTTCAGCTTATTCAGTTTAGTTTTTTTTTTTACCTATTGTGATAGAGTAATTTTATTTTAGATGCATCGTCTTCACATATTATTGTATAATTAATATTGTAAAACATTTTAAAAGAGTAGGTAAGCCCAATGCTTCTCCATACGAAAACTATCTTTTGGAATGGGCGACTAGAATCAATTCTATTTTATATCGTAATTTTTGACGTTCAAAAGTGCCCTTTATGTGCCTATTTGAAATAAATGTTTTTTTTTATATATATTATAGTAAAAAAAAAACTTTATTAATGCTTAGTTTACCTACACGAAGATATGTGCGGCTGGGCAGCGGAACATTTCTCAATTCTCCATAGTCGAGTTGGCAATTGGACGATGGAAACATGTCATTTTCCCTATAGACCAATTGGTCAAATTTGAATTGGTCCATGGAGCACCGACGGTTTTGACTTTGACTTTATTTTTTAAAGTTTAAAAAGTCATATTATTATTGTTTTTCTGCAGATTTTTGGAACAGCGTGGTCGCCAGCGCGGTTGCTGAGCTGGTCCTGAGTTCGATTCCCAAGTCGGACAAAGTGTTATCGGGTTTTATTTGTTACTAGCTGCGCCCCGCGGTTTCACCCGCGTAAATGTCGATCCCGTGAGAATATCAAGATAAAAAGTAGCCTCTATGTCAATCTAGAGTATCAGCTACATTTTGTCAAAATTGGTTCAGCCGTTTGAGCGTGGAGAAATAACACATACAGTCACAAACTTTCGCCTTTATAATATTAGTGTGGTTACTGATTTTTGGAGTGTCTCGTTTTGAAGAGCAGTGGGCCCCGACTTACGAGTTGTAGGTCGTAGGTTTGAATCCAGACAGGTGCTATCTTCATCATCATCATTTCAGCCGAAAGACGTCCACTGCTGGACACAGGCCTCCCCCAAGCACCTCCACTAACCGGTTCTGTGCTTCCCGCATCCAACGGGTTCCTGCTGCCACAAGGTCGTCGGACCACCTTGTGGGAGGCCTTCCAACGCTACGTGCACAGGTGCGTGTACAGGTGCTATATACTCTGTGCAAATTATTTCATCACCACAGCTCTCAAAACTGTGAAGAAAAAATCCCAACCCGCACTAGGCCCGCGTATGATTATGGCCCATTTCCTTCTTTCCTACTTATTATTTTCCTAGTGAAAGTCCCGTCAAAATCGGTCAAGCAATTTCGGACATTAGCCGGAACCAACAGACAGGCAAAAATGTTAAAAATTGTTTTTTTTTTTGTTATGAGTGCATTAAGTAAAAAACCGGGCAAGAGCGAGTCGGACTCGCGCACCGAGGGTTCCGTAACATCCGGGTTTATGCATAAGGTTTATGTTTATGAAATTAAATGTTTTATTTTTATTTTTGAGTTGATTGAATGAATGGTAAATTGTGGCTTACGATTTATGACGTATTAAAAAAAACATTTTTACAAAAAAAAAACACCGACTTCCAAAAAAAACACTACAAATTGAAAAATAACTTTAATTTCGGAAGTCGGTGTCTTCGGTTCCGCGTTTTCGTTTATTGACACCGACTTCCGAAATTAAAGTTATTTTTCAATTTGTAGTGTTTTTTTTGGAAGTCGGTGTTTTTTTTTTGTAAAAATGTTTTTATTTTTCACTTTTTAGTGGGTCAGTTTGTAATTTATCTAAGTTACAATAGCCTAATGCCAACTGTTCATCACCTTTTACAAAATTTTGCTTTTCCCGGTGCTGGGACGTTAATTGTTGAGGAGTTCTCCCGGTAAGAACCAGGAGATCCTCAACAATCACTCGCAATACGCATTGTGACGAGCATAAATTGCTTAGCAACCATATTAAACTAATTGAATCGCAACCCGTGAAATATTTGTCAGTGAGTAGTTCCGATGGCCATCTGTGATCTTCATCATCAGCTCCACTTTACCAAGTGATGATTTCCGAGAGCAAATGCTCAAGTTACTTTATAAAATATCCAAATCGCTGTAGCTTTGCCTATAAAATTTGAGGGTTTCCCTCGATTTTCATGGAATCCTCTCATCAGATTCCAACTTGATGATAATGGAACCACCTCGAGAGTATACCCTTTCAAATAAAAAAAGAGCTTTTGGAATCGGTCCAGCCGTCTTCGAGTAATCGGTGAACATACACAAGGTAGCTACTGTAAACTGTTGAGGAATTCCCTTCACTGTCCTTCGTCTTCATCATCAGACCCCTAATGACAGTCGCAACCCATCTAGGTGTAAAGTTCACATCAATACAAATTAATCAAGCCCAAACACAAGGTAACTGCTGTAAATCGTTGAGGAGTCCCCTCGACTGTCTTTCGGCTCCATCATCAGATCGACTCCAGGCCTTCATCAAATTGTAGTGCTTTAAAATACTTAATGAAAAAATTAACAAACGCACTAGTCGCTCCTACGATTTTCGAAAGTTCCCCTCGATTTCACTGGGATGCCATCATCAGATCCTGGTTTCCTTATCATGGGACCACCCTTGGCATATATCCTTTCCAACAAAAAAAGAATAATCAAAATCGGTTCATAAACGACGAAGTTATCCGCGAACACACATAAAAAAAAAAAAAAAAATATATATACGGTCGAATTGAGAAACCTCCTCCTTTTTTTGAAGTCGGTTAAAAAAAACTACTTACTAGATCTCGTTCAAACCAATTTTCGGTGGTAGTTTACACGGTAATGTACATCATATATTTTTTTTAGTTTTATCATTCTCTTATTTTAGAAGTTACAGGGTCCCCCCCGGACACACATTTTACCACTTTGGAAGTGTCTCTCGCGCAAAGTATTCAGTTTAGAAAAAAATGATATTAGAAACCTCAATATAATTTTTGAAGACCTACCCATAGACACCCCACACGTATGGGTTTGATGAAAAAAAAATTTTGAGTTTCGGTTCTAAGTATGGGGAACCCTAAAATTTATTGTTTTTTTTTCTATTTTTGTGTGAAAATCTTAATGCGGTTCACAGAATACATCATCCGGGTTTATGCATAAGGTTTATGTTTATGAAATTAAATGTTTTTTTAGGGTTCCGTAGCCAAATGGCAAAAACGGAACCCTTATAGATTCGTCATGTCAGTCTGTCTGTCTGTCTGTCTGTCTGTCCGTCTGTCTGTCTGTCTGTCTGTCCGTCCGTATGTCACAGCCACTTTTCTCCGAAACTATAAGAACTATACTGTTGAAACTTGGTAAGTAGATGTATTCTGTGAACCGCATTAAGATTTTCACACAAAAATAGAAAAAAACAATAAATTTTAGGGTTCCCCATACTTAGAACCGAAACTCAAATTTTTTTTTTTCATTAAACCCAAACGTGTGGGGTATCTATGGGTAGGTCTTCAAAAATGATATTGAGGTTTCTAATATCGTTTTTTTCTAAACTGAATAGTTTGCGCGAGAGATACTTCCAAAGTGGTAAAATGTGTGTCCCCCCCTGTAACTTCTAAAATAAGAGAATAAAAATATATGATGTACATTACCATGTAAACTACCACCAAAAATTGGTTTGTACGAGATCTAGTAAGTAGTTTTTTTTTAATACGTCATAAATCGTAAACCACAATTTACCAATTCAATTCATTCAATCAACTCAAAAATAAAAAACCGGGCAAGAGCGAGTCGGACTCGCGCACCGAGGGTTCCGTAACATCCGGGTTTATGCATAAATTTTATGTTTATGAAATCAAATGTTTTTTTTATTTTTGAGTTGATTATTTTACATGGAACGACTGCCTTTTTTTTTTTTTTTTTTTTTCAATGAGCAATTACATTACGCATCTCCGCTCGTCGGGGGACGAGACGGAGTATGTGGGACTCCCTGCCAGAGTGGCAGTATACCCACTAAAACTCAGCGGTGTTCCCTCATCGCCTTGATGGGAATTCGGCTCAGCCTTTGCGTCCACAACCCCCCCGGCGCATGCCCGCCTATCTGGCGGGCCCCGCATATCCCCCTGACTGGGGGGCTACGGGAATGGCCGGGAACACCTTGCCATTCCCGTCCGGCACTGGTGGAGGCATGTGCAATACAGGCGAGGGTGCCCCCGCACCCGTCACCTGCTGGCTTCCACCTGGGAGGAGTCGGAGATGACTGTCATACTGACGTCTTCTTCGACCCCTCCTCCGCCTTCGGAGCGGCGCCGCGAGAGGGTCTTCCTCCCACGCGCGCTCCGCCGCCTCCTTCTGGGACATGACGTGTTCGCAGAAGGAGGCGACTGCCGCCCAGGATCCCTCATCCCCCAGCATGGCGTTGACCAAGCCGGCGAGCGAGAGGTCCGTTCCGATCGCCGCGGTGAGACTGCGGCGCGGCTCGGACCACGACGGGCACACCTCGAGAGTGTGCTGCGCCGTGTCCTCCGCCGTGCCACAGTCGTGACACGACGGCGTCTCCTCCCGCCCGATACGGTGCAGGTACGATCCGAAGCAACCATGTCCGGACAGCACCTGCACCAGACGGAAGGAGAGGAACCCGTGCGAATGCTCGAGCCAGTCTCGCAGGACAGGCCCAATCGCGTCGAGGGTTCGGCGGCCGAAGACTGCGGCGGCGAGGTCCCGCGTCCAGTGGACGACTATTGCGTCCTTCGCCTCCCGCCGGACGGCCTCCCGCTCTTCCGGAGCCGGGCGTTCTCCTCTCGCCCTCCACCCCGCCGTCCATTCATATACTCTGGCGAGCACCCACGCCTCGAGTTCCCAAGGTGGGGTGCCGGCCAGAGCACATGCCGCTGAGAAGCTGACCATGCGGTAGGCCCTCGCCACCCGCTGGGCTAAGGCCCGTTGCGGGGCCCGCAATGCGACGGCGTTCTCCCTCCTGCGGAGGGAATCCTCCCAAATAGGGGCCCCGTAAAGGGCCATACTCCTCAAGATGCCGGCGTAGAGTTGCCGGCATCGCGCGCTGGGCCCCCCCAAGTTGGGGAGCAGCCACGAGAGGGCGCCCGCAGTCTTCAGCAGGCGCGTCGATAGCCCGCTAAAATGCGCGCCGAAACGCCACCTGCTGTCGAGTACAAGACCCAGATATTTCATCTGGGCCTTCACCTCGATTCTGACGCCCTCCACAAAGATGTGGGCGTCTGGTGTTTGGCGCTGCCGAGGCCCGTGGAAGAACACGGCCTCGGTCTTGTGCAGCGCCACCGTCAATCCTAGGCGGCGGATCCTCCCTGCGACCAAGGATCCGCCCGCCGAGGCCAAGTTGGCCGCCTCCCTGAAACTCGCCCCCCAGGCGGTGAGGAGAGTGTCATCGGCGTAGCAGATCGGAGGAGGGTTCCCCGCAGGAGCCAGTCGTAGCCGACGTTCCAGAGGAGAGGTCCTACGACTGACCCCTGTGGAACGACGGCCTCGACTGCATACCGCCGGACTTGGCCAGCCCTGTTCACGATGACAATCGCCCGATCCTCCAGGTAGCTGGCCAGTAGACGCCGCATGTATTGAGGCACCCCGTGGAATCGGAGCGCCTCTAGGATGGTGCTGTGGGGAACAGAGTTGAAGGCGTTGGCTATGTCGAATGACACCGCCAACAATCCGTCCCCCGCCTCCATTGCCTCCTTCACCTGGCCCTTGAGGCGGGCCAGCGCGTCCACTGTGGAACGCTCAGCCCGAAAACCGAACTGAGCGTCCGACAAGTCCGGCCCAACATGCCGCAGGTGGCCCTTTAGGCGAGCAGCGATTATCCCCTCGAACATTTTGCCGACCTCATCGAGCAGGATGATGGGTCGGTATGCCGAGGGCGAGTCTGCAGGGCGGCCCTCCTTGCGAAGGAGGCACAGCTGCCCCTCCTTCCACGGTTTCGGGAACCTCCCAGACGCAAGACATGCGCTAAAGAGGTCCCGAAACCACTCCTCCATTTGAGTGGCGGCAATTGCCACCACCCTCGCCGGGACACCGTCGGGGCCCGGAGCCGTCTTCTTGGCGCGGATGTGCACAATCGGCGCGCTGAGTTTCGACTCCGTGACCGGAGGGGCCTCCTCTTCCTCCTCAGCTGGCGGAGACATCCCCCTCGGAGGGTCCATCACTGGTGGGGTGAAATTGTCCCTGCACGGGAACAGGGACTGAACCACCCCATCCAGGAATGAGGGCTCCAGGGTCTCGGCCACCGGGGGACCAAAGGGGCGCAGCTTGTTGCGCGCCACCCTGTATGGCCTCCCGTAGGGATCGCTGTCGAGACAGAGTGCAGGCGAGAGCGGAGATGCTGGAGGCATCTCCGCTCTCGCCGAATTCCTGGCGACGGCGATGGCCCGCTCGAGGACCAGTTTTGCCTCTATGTACACCTCATAGAGGTGGTCCTCGCGGGCGTGGTCTCGTCGACGCCGCCGCCGGCTTCGCGTTTAGGCCCTCCTGGCCTCCATGCACGTCGCTCGAAGCCCCTCCAGCTCCACCGACCACAAGTACACCGCCCGATTGGGCAGCGGTCGGCCGGACCGAGGCATGCTAGAATTGCACACCTCGGTCAAAGACTCCCTCAGGTGTCCCGCCACGGTGTCCACGTCCAGGCCAGCGGAAGGCGGCGAAAGCCAGTCCTGGATAAACGTCGCCTCCGCCGCCGCCTCCCTGTCGAGGCGGGTGAGAGCCCACCGTGGGAACGCTGACCGCCCCGAGAGGGGCCGCGTCTCTCCGGGGCCACCGGTGGAGATGTCGAACCGCACGTAGCGGTGGTCCGACATGGTCTCCACCAGATCCACCCGCCAGTTCAGCACGCGCGCGGCCAACGCAGGGTCCACAACCCAATTTCTGGGTAGGTAATACGATACCCCGTGATAAGACTGGTTTTCAGACTTCTGACTACCCGTAACGACTGTCAAAGATCCACGAATGACAGCCGGGACCAACGGCTTAACGTGCTTTCCGAGGCACGGAGGGGTCACGGTATGTAAAGATGGTCACCCAATCTACAGACCAACTGCAGCAAGCGTAGCTTAACCTGATCGATCGACCTGTGCAGCTGTTATGTATAATACTAATATTCATCCACATGATATATCCCCAGGGCACCACAACCTAAGCGTGATTGGTTGATTGGCGTCAAGATTGTTAATTGTTCTCATCTGCGGGAACCTATCATGTATAGATTACCAGTTGAAGTTCACAGCTTGTGCTAGTCTTGGTATACTAGATGTTATGTTGTATAATAGATTAAGTACAACAGGCAAGAGGGCTTTAATATGCCGTCGGTCGCGTGGAATATAAATGGCTTGTTGAAATCACCACGCACCATGTTTTTTTGCTAAATGTAAATAGTACGTTCAGCAGTATGTCAAAACGTCCAATCTATAGCCTTGTGACAGTTGCGCTCGCGCACAGATTACTAATAAATAGGTAACCGGCGGCGGCGCGTGAGTCGTTGCCCGGAATGTTACCATTGATATTATATTTTCATGTTATCTTTTTGTTTTGTGTATTTTATTTCTTATTTTGATTGTTGTTTTTGTTTATAGCTAATCGCATGCTGCACTGGCTGACGTCATCACGTCAACGCCGGCTGTCGCTGAAAACCAGCGCTGGGGCTCTGTCTTGTTTTAGCATTTTGCTGAGCGATGGCCGTTTTGCGTAGACGTGACGCTTACTTTCTCAAATTGTTATTTTGTTTGTGTTTTTCTTTCTTTTTTTTTTAAATCATTGGTCACACGTAAAGATGGCGCAATCCACGAAGACGCGCCCCACTCTTCTTCCTAATCGCTTACAGTGCAAGTGTGCATCATTCCGCTAGTGTTTTAGTTTTGTCGATACACAGTAATTACTTATTAGTGGGTAATTAGTGTGTATGAAAAAACTATTAGTAAGAAGAATAGGGCGCGTCTTTGTGGATTGCGCTATCTGTGTAGAGAGAGGGGGTTCCCCTTTCTGACTTGGAGTTTTCTAAGTCAGAAGGGGGAACCGCCAGCGTAGCCCGCGAAAATTAACTAGCGACAACTACTAGTGATTAGTAAGAAGAGTGGGGCGCGTCTCCGTGGATTGCGCTATTTGTACAGAAAGAGAAGGTTCCCCCTTCTGACTTAGAGTTTTCTAAGTCAGATGGGGGAACCGCCAGCGTAGCCCGCGAAAATTAACTAGCGACAACTACTAGCGATTAGTAAGAAGAATGGGGCGCGTCTTCGTGGATTGCGCTATCTGTGTAGAGAGGGAGGGTTCCCCCTTCTGACTTAGAGTTCTCTAAGTCAGAAGGGGGAACCGCCAGCGTAGCCCACGAAAATTAACTAGCGACAACTACTAGTGATTAGTAAGAAGAGTGGGGCGCGTCTCCGTGGATTGCGCTATTTGTACAGAAAGAGACGGTTCCCCCTTCTGACTTAGAGTTCTCTAAGTCAGATGGGGGAACCGCCAGCGTAGCCCGCGAAAATTAACTAGCGACAACTACTAGCGATTAGTAAAAATAATGGGGCGCGTCTTCGTGGATTGCGCTATCTGTACAGAGAGAGAGGGTTCCCCCTTCTGACTTAGAGTTCTCTAAGTCAGAAGGGGGAACCGCCAGCGTAGCCCGCGAAAATTAAATTTTCTAACGATTTTTGCAATTTGCAGGTCACTGTCAGTTGAACAAAATATGATTCGCGACCGTAAAAAGGATATATTTACAGAATTATATTCATTAAAATCATCAATACACCCCCACAACCCTGTTACAGAGTAACACGATAGATACTCCTTGGTAAGACTGGTTCTAAGAGTTTCGGGCTTCTGACGACCCGTAACGACTGTCAAAGATCCAAGAATGACAACCGGGACCAACGGCTTATTGTGCTTTCCGAGGCTCGGAGGGGTCTCGCTATGTTAAGATGGTCACGGGCCCATCTACGGACTGACCTAGCCAAGCGTAGCTTAACCTGATCGATCGACGCGTGCGGCCGTAATTACTTAGCCAGGAGCCCATCTGATCTCAATGAAATGCAAAGGTTTATTCCAGAAATCCACACCGACAAATCCCCACCAGTGGGGATTGTTTTTTTTTTTCCAGAAATCCTCACTAGTTAAATAAACTCAGTCAAACTGTAAATGCAGATTTCGAAATTACCGATCCTATGAAGAGGTTTTGACAAGAAACCTTTAGAGTAACTTCTTTGAAATCATACGAATGATCTGAAAAGATATAAACGTTATTGTCTCTCTTAAAGCAACCTGCAACACTACACTGTATTGTATTTACCTCAAGTTGCAACAATGTATAGTATTTTGTCTTTCTTAAATTGCGAGTCTTCTAGATTGGATTGGTGTTAAACCACAAACTGTATTCTTGTTCTCATGTTATTTGTCAGGTTTTCTACAATGTCACCAACATTTACTGTCAGTGGCTTTACTATAGGGTGGCATTGGGTAAAATGCCACGGGCCCCCTGCCAGAGGGGGCCCCCGGCCCGACAGGGCCATGAGCACAGGAGGATCCTAACATAATGACAGGAGCAGTTAGGTGTTAAATTTTGTAGGGGAAAATATGAAATGTACGCTTAAGAAGTCGCGGGAGAAGTGCTAATAAAAAAAAAACTATTACGTTGGTTTGAGCTTCTTTACATTGAGGGAGGGCCCCATCCCTTGAAATTGCCACGGGCCCCAAACGGTATAGTTACGCCACTAATTCTGCCGTCTTATAGAAAAAGAGCACAACTAACTTTTGTTCCAGAATTGAGTAAAAAAACTGGCATATGCGCCTTGTTTTCTGATTCCAAATATGTAATAACTCAATTTTGAAAAAAAATTTAGTTGTGCCCTTTTTCATTATGACGGCTGAATTACTGTATACTATGGAATGGTTCTTGTACAGGGAAAAATGATGTCATATTGTGAATTGCTGTGAATGGCTGCAATGGCTGCCATTTGGGTGGAAACGAAAACAAAATTCTCTGCTCTGATTTAGGAAAATTTATTTATAGGTGTAAAATTATGATATACCGGTTAAGCTCCTAACCTATGTGTTACGATACAATAGAAAATCAATTGTGTCTCATTAGCGGAGCTTAATGAAATTAGTCGAAACAATGAAACTCTTGAGTTGAACACATTTGTGCTCGTTTTACGGCATTTTGAATTGTTGCTCGCAAAACATCCTCCAAATTAATGATTTCTTCTTCAATGTTGGCTTTCAAGACTGACAAGAGTTCTGCAAGGTTTGTGGGTTATTGTGGTAAACGCAAGATTTCAAAAAGACCCAAAGAAAGAAGTCTGGTGGCGTCAGATCTGGTGATCTGGCCGACCAGTTCAAATCGCCGAAACGGAAGAATACACAGCCCCGAAATTGGTGTTTTAAAATCTCCATCGTTGCATGAGCGATGTGTGATTGTGTATATCGCTCCATTTCGTTGTCAACTAATTCTCTATTTGTCTACAACAAATGTATCAAATCACAATGACATTATAATGCCATTAGCAAAAAATATTCCACATTCACATTATGACATTACATGTGCCCCACCTTGTAATTGGTCTTTCACAGGGTTGTCTTTTCAACCGTAATAGGTAGCCATGTTATTAAATATTTGTGTTACATTAATGTCTATTCTTAGCAGTGGATTATTCAGGGCTGAAATTATGATGATGTTGTTTGTTTCTATCCTGGCAATTAAAACATAATTGAAGAACTAGCATTTTCTTGTTTCTGCTATATGTCCCGAACCCCCGCTGCGCAAATATGACTCAAAATCAAAATATTTTTATTTCACATAAGCCTACATGGGCACTTATGAAACGTCAGCAGCTAGGTGCACGGTTCCAATTGGTCGTTTCCTATGGAGAAGAACCGGCAAGAAACTCCACGGTTACTCTTTTTCAAAATAATTGGCTTTTACAATGTTTTCAAATTACAGTAGGTATGGGAAGACAGCGTAGGCCTGTTAACAAGTACCAGGTACTTGTTATAATAAAAAATATCAACAGATCTAAAGTCTACAAGGCCCACAAGGTCCTCACATTTACAAAATCTATCAGAAGACTCACAATTAACCGAATTTTGTTTTAATTTCCTCAAAACAAGTCTTGAGACTGAGAAAAGAGGATAATTTACGGAACTCTAAATAAAATATAGAATTTTCATTCGACTTCGATTTGCATTATGTTGCATCGAGTCTGATGAAAAATACAATACCTAGTATATGCACCGAATTGCAACGTAATTTTGGCGACACCCTTAGAGCGATGTAAAGTACATCGAAGTACGTTTGTCTAGCTCACATCCGGCCCTAAGTAGATGCAGCAGTGCTATTCTGGAAAAAATATCACCGTGAAAACATAGGTGATGTGAGCTTAAATTGAGCTGTCATTCCACCTGATCACAAAATACAGAGAGTACAGAAGGTAATCTACATACAAAGTGCGCTCGAGGAACGCACACATAGACACCGCTCACGGACACGTTATCTTGGAGTGGTTGGGACTAGTGCGAACGCGAGTGCCATCCGCTTGAGACACGTGTCTGAGAAGTGCAAAAATGGAACAACAAATTACAAAAACACTATAAAGTGAAAAATAACTTTAATTTCGGAAGTCGGTGTCTTTGGATTTGTATTTTAGTTTTTTGCCACCGACTTCCGAAATTAAAGTTATTTTTCACTTTATAGTGTTTTTGGAAGTCGGTTGTTTTTTTTGTAAAAAAGTTTTTATTTTTCACTTTTTAGCGGGTCAGTTTGTAATTTATCTAAGTTATAATAGCCTAATGTCAACTGCTTATCACCTTTTACAAAATATTGCTTTTCCCAATGCAGGGACGTTAATTGTTGAGGAATTCTCCTAGTAAGAACCAGGAGAACTGGAGCTGATTGAGAAGTCACCATCAGCTCCACTTCACCATACGCATTGTAATGAGCAGAAATTGCTTAGCAGCTATATTAAAGTAATCGAATCGCAACCCGTGAAATATTTGTCATTGAGCAGTTCCGATGGCCATTAGTGGTCTTCATCATCAGCTCCATTTTATCAAATCATAATTTCCGAGAGCAAATTCTCAAGTTACTTTAATAATAGACTAAGGTAAGAAAAAATTTGCTAAGGGCCAAGTTTATGTTACGCTTAGTCGTTTAAAGACGCTGGATGGCATTGTATTATGCGACTTGGAACCTACGAAATTGCTAAATAGACCACATGACGAAAAGGCATTGCGTGAAATGCAACGATTGAGGCTTTTATAAATCATCATCAGCCTATTGCAGTTCACTGCCGGACGTAGACCTCCCCAAGTTTGCGCCAACATTCACGGTCCTCCGCTTCTCTCATCCAGCCACTACCGGCAACCTTTGTTAGGATAATTATACAGAAGAAAAACTCGCAAAAGTATTTCACCTAGAAAGTAGTTTTTCGACTAGATAGTCGAAAAACTAATAAATACTTCTTAAAGTCAGCCTGATGCTGCAGCCAGGATTATCAGCATCTGCTCATAATCCTGGCTGCAGCATCAGGCCAGACTTATGTCAACATTGCATTAAACTTAAAATTTAGTCCTGTTTAAAATGAGCCCAAACACGACTACGGTGCTGTAATTTCAAGGTTTGTACTTTTTCTGATGCTCCTGGCTTCAGCATCAGGTATCTATGTACTTCGGTTTTCCTCATTAACAGTACGTTTATCCACACATCGAGCCCTTTTCAATAAGCCTAAACACGATATATCTCGCTCTTAGTTGTCGAGGAGTTAGGTACTCAGCAGACTATCCTGACTGCAGCATCAGGTCATAACTTGATGATCATCAGACCAAATGTGGCAAATGCCCTATCAAACATCAAAACAATTTTCTAAAACAGTCCTTGCCTGTTCGAGTAACTACTTACTGTTAAGGAGTTGTACCTTCCATCATCAGCCCAGCTACCTGAGATGGTGACAACCATACGCAAATACACAATATACTTCATAAAATATGCGTAAACAATAAGTGAGCCTATAAAATTTGAGGGTTGCCCTCGATTTCTCTAAGATCCCATCATCAGATCCTAACTTGGTGACAGTGGGACCACCTCAGAACTATCTACTTTCGAACAAAAAAAGAATTTTGAAAATCCGTCGACAATTGGCGGAGTATTCGATGAACAAACATACAAAAAAAAAAAACACATACAAACATCCGAACATAGTACCTCCCCATTTTTGTGAAGTTGGTTAAAAAAAGGCAGTATAAGCTCTATTTATATAATATGTAGTTTCCTATTTTGAATCAGTATAAACGAAGTAGCTTTTTTGTAAGGTAAATTCACGCCACCAACTATTATGTAAGTTGAAAACATGATTTTTTGTTTGTGTAGATATTGTGTTATTTTAAGTGTCATTAGATAGGGCAAAATAAATTGTGTAAATAGGGTAATCCGTTTTGAAGTTATTAGGGATTTTCTGACAAATGTAAAATGTAATATGTTTTTGTTAATACTATGTTTGTCACTTTATAATATGTTTACTATGTAAAACTAAGTTTTATTGTTTTGTTTTAATATTTTATAATGATGCATTTGCAACTAGATACCAGTGCCACTACCACGATAGCTTTTTTGTGCATCAGCCAAAGTTGACAGCGGGACCGCCGAGCGTAGGTATGAAAAGTGAAGTACATACATGTGATTGCCTTCTGTACTCTCTGTATTTTGTGACCTGATGCTAGGGATCGACACTATTGCCAGCTCACTTCACCTAAGTTTACAAGGTGAGACTTTAACAGAATAAGTTGGCTGATCTTTATTTTTGGGTCTAGATATTTATCCTTATTTTGTGTGGCACCAATATCACTGAGAATATCCTTGTCTAGACTGGGATTTGGAGGCTGTTTTGTTATTCACGATCGATATTACATTAGGTGTAGGGTATGAAGTACAAGACTATATAAAAGTTAGTAGGAATTTCTGAAATAAAATTACATTGTTTATCGATATATTACATAACTCATTTTGGCCCAAATGGCACTTTAGCATTGTCTCCTTTGCAGTGACGATATGTACATACGCCAGCACATCAAACTTCTGGTGAAGTGGAAGTGGCGCAACATACTTCCAAGCAGCACAGCTCCTAGATATCATATCTAAGGCTTTCATCCCGGAAATCTCGATATTTTTATCGACGATATTTTGGTATTTTCGAGACTCGAGAATAACATTTTCGGTCACGGGTATAACGAGACTTTTGAGACGTGAGACGCGAGTTACTTTTGTAATAAAATTAGGTCCTCTCCGTCTGAAACCACATTAAACGCCCTTTGTTTCTTCCGTGCCCACTACAAAAATTAAAAAAAAAGTTCAAAAAAAAATTTTTTTATGTTTAATTTGCGTTTGTTTAGTAAAGTACTTGATTAAAATATCTTGTTTTGACTGCCTAATTGTATAGCCTATAAGTAAGAAACCTAGTTTTGACATAGTCTCAAAAGTCTCGTTTTCCCCGGGAATTTCGAGACCACATCGAGTCTCGTTTTATTTTCCCGGGACTCAGTAATTCATCAAGACTGAAAGCCCAAATCATATCGTTTAACCGCAAAGCCTGATCTTAGTGATCGACTCCAGGGCAGTAAGTCTACCATGTTTTTTGGCTAGGACCTCTCATGGATTTGTACAGACGCCAGCACATCAAGCTACTACAATCTGTCAAATTTCTTTAATAAATTTTCAACTTTATCTCAAATCATAAGGTTCAAAGTTGATTGGGAAAAATGGACAGTTTCGGGTAGCTTGATGTGCTACCATAAAAAATAATTTAGCAAGCCCACAATAATTCTGTCCAAGCCACGATTATTCTCTTCCCAAAAATATTCAAATTCAGAAAAAAAAAACTAACTTATTGTTTTCATTCTACTCCAAAGTTTTCCATATTCATGTTTGTGCACTGACGAAGTTGTTAGCGGGCGACGCAGTGATCATTTCGTCTCCGGTTGTATCCGCGTCTCTTTCTTTCCCATTAACTTTGTGCATTTTGTCTCTTTCTTCCATTTCCGTTCTTTCTCTTTATTACAGTCGAACAAATAGTTTGCTTTGCAGGAAAAAATATTTATATTTCTGCTAGTCTGACAATCGTTATCTGCCTAGCCTTAATCATAATGATTTATTTGCAGTACGTATTGGTACAGTTTTGGTCTTAATGGAATTACAGGACCTAAACGCAAAAAAAAACGCAAGTTTTAGAAACAATAAAAGTATATGATCCACTATAGTAAACAAAATCAGAAAAATATATTATATTCTTCAGGATATATGCTAGTTAGATAGTGTGTTGAAAACATAATACAACGAATTTGATACGATAGAAAAAATAATGAAGATCCCTCTAAAAACTTTCTTTTTACAATAAAAACGATACTAATATACATACAATAATTTTGATTTTTTGTCAGATTATTCTACGAGCAACATACTAAAACACTGGTGTTTTAATTTTTGAGTCCAAACAACAAACTTTTGAGAATTAAATAATTGCTTCATATTTTGCAATAAATGACCAGTGTTGTGTCATCGCGCTTCTCTTTCTTTTCTATGCTGTCGGACAGTGACCGCGCTTTAGATCATGTAAGCTTAAAGTTAGTAATTAGGTTTCCTAATACATTCAGACATTTGACATGCAAAACATTGCTAGAATATAATAATATCCAATGTCATGCTTTAAATTCTAGTTTATATCACACTAATATTGTAAAGGCGAAAGTTTGTGAGTGTGAGTGTGTGTGTTTATATGTTTGTTAGTTGTTCACGCTCAAACGGAGGAACCAATTTTGATACAATTTTGTATGGACGTAGCGGACACCCTAAATTAACATATAGGCTACTTTTTATCCCGATATTTCCACGGGATCGACCTTTACGCGAGTGAAACCGCGGGGCGCAGGTAGTTATTCATAAATTTTACAATACATTAATTATAAATTATCGTGACATAATTTAAAATATTATTTATAGAATAAAATCGATTTTCCAGCAGCCATAATTTTAACTTTATAATAAATCATTTATTAGGTAATTACTAACTATTTAAAGTTCTTTGGTATTTTGTTATAGATAAGTCTGCTCATAATTATTATGTTAACTGAGTGATGACTGATTGAGTTTGTTGTTCCAAATGCTGGGTATTTTCTCAGATTCTGAATTCAAATATTATGGTAGCAAGTTAGTTGTCTATTTCTCTTCGTTCGAGTGTTTCTACTTGTCTGTCCTAAACAGTATTAATTATAATTCCGCTGTGTAAGCGAGAATGGATGAGGATAATTTCTTATGTATGGATGATACAGCGGTAAGTGGATGTGTTTTGATTAAGGAAATGTCGAGAAGTGTATATGTTCTGCCTTCTTTTCGATGAATATGACATAAAATATATCAGGAGTCGAAGTAAGTAGTGTGGTAATGGGTTTCATTTTGATAGTTTAACAACATCCAATGCGTTATTTACGTTGTTGAGCGGACACATTTTTCGAACATATGAAGCAATGGATAAGCAATATCCTTCAATTGAATCAAATTGAGATTGATAATGTGTTACGTACCTAATTAGGGCGATGGGCTAAAAACGAACTTTATAAACTATATCATCATTTCAGACTCCTGGACATAGGCCTCCCCCAAAAATGGGGGTTTGGCCATAATCGCCACGCTTGCCAGGCGGGTTGGCGATCGCAGTATAGTATGGTGGTGGAATGCATAGAGAACGCTGCTGCCCATTCTCCGGTAAGACCCTTAGTCGCCTTTTACGACACCAACGGGAAGTATGGGGTGGTGCTATTCTTTAAGTCCGGCAGAACAGAAAAAAAAAAAAACAGACTAAAAACACTAGCACTACATGCAAATATTAATTCTTTTGAATTGACTGTTATTTCTCTGTACTGTACGGTCGGTATAGGCAAGATTCTATTTCGTCCATAGCCGCATTGGCTAAAAGCCTATCTATTACTCTATGACGGGCCATAAATATCCTTTGCTGGCCATAAATTCAATCAAATACTGCTCAAACTACATCAATCTTGTACAGACATTGCTTTCATCACATTTGGTGGTCAAATTGATTAATATTATGTGATTTTTAAAATTTGTATACAATATTGATGTAACAAAATTAAATAGTTGTCTACACATACTTTAAAAATAGGATCTTGTTAAAAAATACATACCTATACATAGCGTTAAACTAGGTTATAAACTACTAGCAGCGCCCGCATAAGTGATAAAAACTTTCCTAAGTCCTTCGTCCGGATGCAGTCTATCTCTCTGCCAAATTTTATCGAAATCCATTCAGTGGTTTAGGTGTGAAAAGGTAACATACAGACAGACAGACAGACAGAGTTACATTCGAATTTATAATATTAGTATTAGTATGGATCTGTGTACCAAATTTCATCCAAATTCGTTGAGCAGTTTCTGCGTGATTGAGTAACAAACATACATAACAAACTTTCACGTTGTATATAACACATGTAGATATAACATTAAAGGGATTTATCCTCAGGTCACTTGGTCACTGGGACTTATTGTGTTCCCCTTTTCACAATGTCATTTTATTAGTAAAAATCACCTTTATGGGCAAGCTGACTTGCAACCTTAGGGTATATTTACATAATTTAAAAAGCAAACAATCAGCATTGCCATACAACGTGGCAATGCTGCCAGCCTTTTGGGCACATTTCCTATTGACAGCGATGCGGACGAATTGTTTGTTGCCCTTTGATTATTTCCCCTACTTTTATATACTTCAACATATTATTATTATTTTAAGACTTTCAACCTGATGAATATTGAATAGAATTTGATACGAATTTATTATCAAACTAGCTGCACCCCGTGGTTTCACCCGGGTAAATGTCGACCCCGTGGTAATATCGAGATAAAAAACCGGGCAAACCGAGCGAGTCGGACTCGCGCACCGAGGGTTCCGTAACATCCGGGTTTATGCATAAGGTTTATGTTTATGAAATTAAATGATTTTTTTAAATTTTATATTTGAGTTGATTGAATAAATGGTAAATTGCGGTTTACGACTTATTAAAAAAAAACTACTTACTAGATTTCGTTCAAACCAATTTTCGGTGGAAGTTTACATGGTAATGTACATCATATATTTCTTTTAGTTTTATCATTCTCTTATTTTAGAAGTTACAGGGGGGGGACACACTTTTTACCACTTTGGAAGTGTTTGAACATTCGAAAATCGTAAGAGCGACTAGTGCGTTTGTTAATGTTTTCATTAAGTATTTTAAAGCACTACAATTTAATGAAGGCCTGGAGTCGATCTGATGATGGAGCCGAAAGACAGTCGAGGGGACTCCTCAACGATTTACAGCAGTTACCTTGTGTTTGGGCTTGATTCATTTGTATTGATGTGAACTTTACACCTGGATGGGTTGTGACTGTCATTAGGGGTCTGATGATGAAGACGAAGGACAGTTAAGGGAACTCCTCAACAGTTTACAGTAGCTACCTTGTGTATGTTCACCGATTACTCGAAGACGGCTGGACCGATTCCAAAAGTTCTTTTTTTATTTGAAAGGGTATGCTGTCGAGGTGGTCCCATTATCATCAAGTTGGAATTTGATGAGAGAATACCATGGAAATCGAAGAAAACCCTCAAATTTTATAGGCAAACCTATAGCGATTTCGGTATTTTTTAAAGTAACTTGAGCATTTGCTCTCGGAAATCATCATTTGGTAAAGTGGAGCTGATGATGAAGATCACAGATGGCCATCGGAACTACTCAATGACAAATATTTCACGGGTTGCGATTCGATTACTTTAATATGATTGCTAAGCAATTTATGCTCGTCACAATGCGTATGGTGAGTGATTGTTGAGGAGTTCTCCTGGTTCTTACCGGGAGAACTCCTCAACAATTAACGTCCCAGCATCGGGAAAAGCAATATTTTGTAAAAGGTGATGAACAGTTGGCATTAGGCTATTGTAACTTAGATAAATTACAAACTAACCCAATCAAAAGTGAAAAATAAAAACATTTTTACAAAAAAAAAACAACCGACTTCCAAAAAAAGCACTACAAATTGAAAAATAACTTTAATTTCGGAGGTCGGTATCAATAAACGAAAATGCGGAACCAAAGACACCGACTTCCGAAATTAAAGTTATTTTTCAATTTGTAGTGTTTTTTTTGGAAGTCGGTGTTTTTTTTTTTGTAAAAATGTTTTTATTTTTTGAAGACCTATCCATACATACCCCACACGTATGGGTTTGATGAAAAAACATTTTTTGAGTTTCAGTTCTAAGTATGGGGACCCCCAAAATTTATTGTTTTTTTTCTATTTTTATGTGAAAATCTTAATGCGGTTCACAGAATACATCTACTTACCAAGTTTCAACAGTATACGTCTTATAGTTTCGGAAAAAAGTGGCTGTGACATACGGACGGACAGACAGACAGATATGACGAATCTATAAGGGTTCCGTTTTATGCCATCTGGCAACGGAACCCTAAAAAGTAGCCTATATGTTAATCCAGGGTGTCAGCTACCTCCGTACAAAATTTTATCAAAATTGGTCCAGCCGTTTGAGCGTGAAGAAGTAACAAACATATAAACACACAGTACACACTCACAAACTTTCACCTTTATAATATTAGTGTGATTTATTAAAACTTTATGCACAAGTGAAAACTGTACAAAGGCCGACTTAATGCCTTGGGCATTTTCTACCAGTCCACCTTAAACCAAGGTAGGTTTTACCTTAATATTAGTGTGATTAACATTTCAATCAACTCAGCCTATCGCAGTCCATAGGCCTCTCCGCCTTCCACATCCAGTCTGTTCCAGCCACCTTTTTGAGGTTGTTTGTCCCTCTAGCTGTGGGGCGTCCCACACTACGCTTGCCGACTTGCCACACTACGCTTGGTCTCCACTCCAGGACTCGTCTGCACCGGCCATCGGTCCTTCGACAGACATGGCCAGCCCACTGCCACTTCAGCTTGCTTACTCTGCAAGCTATGTCGGTAACTAGAAAGAAGAAGAAAGAAAATACGTTTATTTACGGCAAACATGACGCATAAAAATAAAACACAAACAAAAAATAAAACAAAATAACAATTTGGGAGAAAGTATGCATCACATCTACGCAAAACGGCCATCACTCAGCATAATGCTAAAACCCTATACAAGACAGAGCCCTAGCCACGGATCTATGGCCCCAGCGCTGGTTTTCAGCGACAGCCGGCGTTGACGTGAAGACGTCAGCCAGTGCAGCATGCTAACTCTGCTTCTTTTGCACATAACTTCGTTTCTGAGTAATTAACGTTTATACAGTAAAATGTGGATTTCAATAATGTGGTTAATATTCAATACTAACCACACATAATCCTTTCCCCATACTTCGCGTGGGTGTCGTAAAAGGCGACTAAGGGGCG
Source organism: Mesoligia furuncula (assembly GCA_916614155.1). NCBI lineage: Eukaryota > Metazoa > Arthropoda > Insecta > Lepidoptera > Noctuidae > Mesoligia > Mesoligia furuncula. Next base: position 22,655,194 of record OU744814.1, on the reverse strand, counting down.
TACCGGAGAATGGGCAGCAGCGTTCATTCATTCTATGCATTCCACGACCATACTGCGATCGCCAACCCGCCTGCCAAGCGTGGCGATTATGGCAAATCCCCCCTTTTGGGGGAGGCCTATGTCCAGCAGTGGACGTCTTTCGGCTGAAATGATGATGATGATGATGATAATCCTTTAGTTAGAGCAAACAGCACAACACATATCGTTTACAAACCTATTTGCGGCGACACATACCTACCTTTTCTTGCAATCCTCAACTGCAATATCAAATTCCAACGGTACACTCACGTTATCAATTTGAAAGCTTAACACGAAAATTTAATCAAAATTCATAGGATGCTATAAATCCAACGGATGAGGCGTTCCCATAATGAAATTCCATAAAGTGGACCTTTTTGGCCCTTTTAGATGTATTATGTTGGAGATCAGGGATATCAGTCTATTAAGGCGTGTGCAGTTTCTTGTTATGTGGGTCAAGGGCGAAAGTTTTTTTGTTCGGGAGTGAGAGAGCTGGCTTGGTTGGTGTATTGAGGAGCTGATTCTGTTGGGCAGTTACCTACTTCAAGTGTAGTTGTCAACTAGCCTATTCTGCGAGGAAATTGTGTCACGTAACGGTTTTTTTCGCACACTGGAAATTCAATTCTCGGCGCTCAGCAGTTTGTAGAAAATTCCGAGCGAGTAAAAAAACCGCCTTTCATTTTGACATCCATTGCTTCTTATGTTTGAACAATTCGTCTACATAACAACGTAAATAACGCAATGAACATGGCTGCAGAGTTGTTGTTGTCCCAACAGAATTGACAAATAATGATCCAGCGACAAAAATAAACTTTTATGAACTAGATAGATAACTTTGTAGGTATACCTACAACTAAGTTATTATGTCTATAGATAACTAACTATTTACACTAGGTACTAAATTAAACGACTAACTAACTATATAAATATAAAGACAAAAGGACACTTATGCGTCGAAGTACTCGTCCGCATCGCTGTAATCTGGAACCGTGCCCAGAAGACTGGCAGCATTGCCACGTTAAATAGCAATGCTATTGCTTTGGTCAAAGAACGACGCAGCCTTCTGGTCACATGAAGTGACGACGCCTTTTACACTATATACACATATTTTCTGATGAATCAAAAAACTGCAAATAGAAAAGAACACACAGATTTACAAAGAACTACTTTTAATTTTTTTTTTAATTTATTGTTTTTAGTTACATAATTATCTAAACAAAAACATTTAATTAATCATTGAGTAATTATGTTGAAGTTCTTATCAGGCATATTTTATTATAAATTATAGTACAGACGCCAGCACATCAAGCTACCCGAAACTGTCAATTTTTTCCAATCAAGTTTGAACCTAAACGACAATAAAGTTGAAAATCCATTAAAGAAATTTGACAGATTGTAGTAGCTTGAAGTGCTGGCGTCTGAAACCTGTCGTAGATGCAAAGATATTGTTTGTCAGCGCTACAGATGAAAATACTCATTCGCCAAACGACTTCTTTGCATGATAAAGGAAATCGAGACTTAACTCCCTTGCAACGTCGTCCCTCAAGAAATCTGTGACAAGATTTCCCACAGATATAGATAGACTAGATAACTCACCCGTCTTGCCCCACTACCGAGGCTTAACGCCAGCGCTCACGCTCACCCAGCCAGCCTGCAGTACACAGGACGAGCGCGAAAGTGGCGGCTTACGATTTTTGTACGTAAGCTGGTGCGATTTTTGACACACGAAGTAATTGCTGTTGTGTTATCTAGGTGTATCTATATCTGTGAGATTTCCTCTTACAAATGAGTACTTGAATACAAAACGCCTTCCTTTCTCTGAACCCACCCTAAACCCTTCCACCGAGAACGTAACACACATTCTGCACCGACACGATACACACACAGCCGGGACATACTACCTATCAGTACCTACACCTCTGCCTTAATCCTTCCGGGAACACAGACATGATGTTATGAAGTCACTAGCCAGATACTAAAAAAACGAGTGGGGCTTCAGCACTCTCAAAAACCATGAAAACGACACCCATGAAGAAAAAATTTAAAAATATGGCAGCCACCATCTTGGATTTTCATTTGACCTCATTAGTGGCTTTAGCATTCTTTGATTTCTTCCAGTTAATCCCTACCGCAAGCTCCGTTAGAGAACTTCGTTTCAAAAATCATAGTATCTACTTTTGCGCAACAACTCAACACCGTTCCGCAATAAAACGATTAGTTCTTTTTTGGAGGTAGTAACATCGCATGCCAGCTAATAAATCCAGCATTATCTTCTCCCCGGCTAAAACCAAGACATTAAAAGCTAATTCATCATAATGTCTTCTTTTAAAACGTACAGACGATGCATTTAGCTTTCAGCCAAGACTTTGAAGATGCTTTAATGATGAAAGCAAGATTTCGTACAATGGTAGTGACACAAAATAGAGAAATACAGAAGGCCGGCCTACAGTCCGTCCACAGTTATTTTTACCTCTGACACCAGCAACTTTACGTTACGAGTTATTCCGGTCTGATCCCCTGAACCCCCCTCTACCCCCCCCCCCTTCCTCGATCCCCTGCAAGTTCCGTCTTCTGTTTTAATCTCTGTCTAATCCACATTATGTAAGTTTACTCTTTTTGACAGGCACAGTCAAAAGAAAATAAAATATTCATTTACAATATTAAATAAACATTTTTTTTTAATGTCTCATGCGTGCTCGATGGGATTTGGGCCACGGCAATGTTACGAGAATAAAGATCACTGTAATTTGTTATTCATTTATTTGCTAACATGTAAAACACTAATTAGTAGGCATGCATTCAAACATGACACAGTATTAAGACATGTACTCCCCCAAGGGCAAATTTTGTGTATCAAATTACACAATATTATAATATTGATTCTAATTATTACAATTTACATTATACTACGGTAGTTATTCTGTGATTATACTAAACACTATCCAAAATTTTATCACATATTATTTTAAAATTAATCATTTCCACACATAGACGCGTACGAATGTTTAGTTTGAGTTTGAATTTAATTTTACATTATTCTAATTCCAAAGCAACTTACTTACTTCACTATCTACTTTAGCATTATGTAGTATACGTTGATTTTGTGTGACCATTTATATACCAAAAAGGTCTTAGGAATATATTTTTTTACAATGAAATTTGCGCTTATAGCCATATGACTTTGAGTTTGTGGTCCCAAAACGATAATTACAGTGTTTTTGGCGTTCGAATGACATTGACAATGGAGCGATGTTGGTAAATATTTGCGAAATTGTCACAGAAATTGTATTGAAAAACAAGATGGCCGCGTTAGTTCCCATATTGGCCACGCGCCTAAACATCCTTGCCCTTGCAAAAGTTGCATGTAAGATTCAGTTATCAAGTTTATGTCAAACAAATGCCAATCGCGAGTGCGCTTGCACTCGCTGTACGTGAAGCGTGTCTATGTGGGCGTGCGTTTTTGCTCGTTGTATGGAGTCGACCTTTTGTACCCGTCTATTCTGTGGTACTAAGAACAGTTTCAACTACTCTCATTGTACCATTGTTCGGTTATTGATGAACACCATTGTGTTTCGGTGCTTAATTATGGGGAATGGGGGGCTATTTATTGTTTTGTATTTTCGGGTATTTAGGTAGACGGGTTTTGGGTCAATACTGGCTCACAGACATTGTAAACTGCTCGTGACTAAATAATAACAGCCAGCAGGAACAGGACGATTACAGACAGAGTAAATACAAATGAGTAGGATTTATTATCTTCATACATACGCACTGAACACGGTTTGTACGTTAACCGCGATAAAATGAAAAAACGAATTGAATCGAACTTTAGACAAAGAAAAGTATAGGCGGCGGGTAGTTCCATTTCATTTCTACAAGAAAGGGATAAAGTATTGAGTTATTATATGTAACAGAAAAGGATAAAGCTATACTATTTCCGTCTCTCAGTGCGTGCCAATTTTTTTTAAGGCAGCTACTTATGTAGCTCATGTTAGTTAGGTTAGTTTTTGTCTCATGTGTGGCCACGCTACCCGATGCTCTATAGCTTTCTTACTCTAAGGAATCGAACCCACGGTTTGACTCGATGCGACACGACGCTAGAAAATTTTAATAACCACTTTAATTAATGCCTATTATTTGAGGTTATTGTAAAAATATATTCAATTCCCGAATTTAACGATTATAATTTTCGTGGTAAATGAAAAAGTATAAAAATACTTTATAGTGTAAAAAATACAATTTCATTAAAAAAATATTTGAATAAATACATGATCCTTTCATTAAAACCACGTTTTAATTAATCAATTTCGATAGTAATTTTTCAAATAACGTAACAGATAACATGATGTAAGTAATGAAAAAGTATTTAGTCAGCTCCTGATCTATCTAGAAAAAAGAATTTAAAAAACTTTGTATTAAAGATCCCTGATGCTTACTCTTCAGGGGAAAATTGTTTTGTATAGAGATTGACTATGCATTTTTGACGATTGAATAAACTATAAGTGACAGCCCTACGTGTTTAGGCTATTATCGCTCGCTCGGGGCTCGAGTTCATCAAAATCATTTCAGCCGAAAGACGTCCACTGCTGGACATAGGCCTCCCCCAAAATAGGGGGGGTTTGCCATAATCGCCACGCTTGGCAGGCGGGTTGGCGATCGCAGTATAGTATGGTGGTGGAATGCATAGAGAACGCTGCTGCCCATTATCCGGTACGACCCTTAGTCGCCTTTTACGACACTCACGGGAAGTATGGGGTGGTGCTATTCTTTAAGTTCTTTACCACACAGACACTCGGGGCTCGAGTTGGCTTTCTTATTTGTTTTTTTTTCTCTGTTTCAGATCTCGGCTGCAAATGGCAGTTCAGGAGTGTGAGGCCAGGTTTGGTTCGAATCTCGATGGGTCTCTTAGACACATAGGATATCGAATTGTGAACTAATTCAGATACAAATTCTGCATAATCCTGACAGCAGTGATAACCCAGCGGCAACGACGCCGACTTACTATAGTCTGACTTTTAATTAGCTATACTAAAATGACACTTCTTAATAACTCATTTCGGACTGAGTTTAGAGATATGCATGTCAAATAAGTTTCGTTTGTTACACTATTCTGTACTAGAAAAACAAGATTTGGTTGATGACCGCGAAACAACAAAAAAACGCCAATTTCAGTCAATTAAGTAACACATAAGCTGTCATTTTACTGCAGCTAATTAAAAGTCCGACTATAATTGTAGATTGTGAGTCAAACCCAGACAAGCGCTTTACATAATGTATATAATTTCATCACCACTGCTTTCAAAACTGTGAAGGGAAATTGGAGAACATCGTGAGGAAACCAGCATGAATCAAAAATTCGATGACATGTGACATCTACCAACCCTTACTGGATATGTGATCATCATGTTCGTATACAATCACCCTTCCTTTTCGACTTGGTCTAGTGATAGTGGATATTCTAATTACTGCCCTTTAGATTCTTACATTGTTGTCTTTGATTGTCGGTGTGGTGCCGGACTTAAAGAATAGCACGCCCCCATACTTCCTGTGGGTGTCGTAAAAGGCGACTAAAGGGCGTACCGGAGAATGGGCAGCAGCGTTCTCTATGCATTCCAACACCATACCATACTGCGATCGCCAACCCGCCTGCCAAGCGTGGCGATTATGGGGGAGGCCTATGTCCAGCAGTGGACGTCTTTCGGCTGAAATGATGATGATGAGATTCTTACATTAAAAAATCCACCTATGCCCAATATATAAAATTCTTTGCTTTTTCTCAGCTGTTTCCTTGATACCTGGTTTTGTTAGTGGCCTGATATTTGCTATCGTGGTGAAAGGATTAGTCAATCGACAGAAGTCGATTGCTCAGGGTGCGCCGGACGTAACAAAAGGTCGGAGGGTACGTCGTCTGGGAGGCACCTTTCATGCCCAGGGCGATACAATTTAGTCAGTAACCGACAGAATCAAGGGCCTTTGTGTAACTGAAACTGCTACCATTTAGGGGATGCGCTAAGGTACCGTCAAACGGGGTGAATAGGGAAGCAGGGGTGAATCAGGACGAAATTTTAAAAGCGATTATAACATTGCAATAATATAGTTTGTTGCCAAAAAGGAGTCTAATATGTTTATTGTATTATAAACTGTATTATTTCAACGCTAAAATCCATTTTAAAGTTCCAATTCACACCTGCATCCCCATTCACCCCGTTTGGTGGTAGCCTGCGAAATTCAGTCATTAATTTACTTGTTCTTTTATTTTTATTTTCCTACTAGCTGCGCCCCGCGGTTTCACCCGCGTAAATGCCGATCCCGTGCGAATGTCAGGGTAAAAAGTAGCCTATATCTTAATCCAGGGTGTCAGCTACCTCCATATAAAATTTTATCAAAATTGGTCCCGCCGTTTAAGCGCGAAGAAGTAACAAACACATAAACACACACACAAACTTTCGCCTATGAAATATTAGTGTGATGAAGATGGAGTGTTGTGATTGGTTGACTGAAATAAAAAACCATTTGATGGGTTTATATTATTACGAATTAAATTAAAATTTTCTTACTTCTGCAATTTGCAGATCAGTGTTAGGTTGTAAGTTGATTAAAATATGATTCGCGACCTTAACACATATGACTTTACAGATTTACAATCATAAGAATCACCGATACAACTCCTTGAATTAGAATTGGCCTCAAATGTCATGATTTCATGAATAAGGTAATATGAACATTGATGATTTTTATGAAAAATATTTGGTACGGCCGCGAATCATATTTATTTTATTTTGGTACATGAAGGACTTACAACAGCTAATAAAAACAAACGCAAAAGGAAATCATAGTCACCCGAAAGCCAATTACAAATCCTCACGTATAGACTTATAATAATAATTTATGGTGTGAGCACAAAAAGGGGCTTACAGGACCTAAACATCCGGGTTTATGCATAAGGTTTATGTTTATGAAATTAAATGTTTTTTTTTTTTTGAGTTGATCGAATGAATGGTAAATTGCGGTTTACGATTTTTGACGTATTAAAAAAAAACTACTTACTAGATCTCGTTTAAACCAATTTTCGGTGGTAGTTTACATGGTAATGTACATCATATATTTTTTTAGTTTTATCATTCTCTTATTTTAGAAGTTACAGGGGAAACAATAAATTTTAGGGTTCCCCATACTTAGAACCGAAACTCAATTTTTTTTTTCCATCAAACCCATACGTGTGTCCTGAATAGTTTGCGCGAGAGACACTTCCAAAGTGGTAAAATGTGTGTCCCCACACACATTTTACCACTTTGGAAATGTCTCTCGCGCAAACTATTCAGTTTAGAAAAAAATGATATTAGAAACCTCAATATCATTTTTGAAGACCTACCCATAGATACCCCACACGTATGGGTTTGATGGAAAAAAAAATTGAGTTTCGGTTCTAAGTATGGGGAACCCTAAAATTTATTGTTTTTTTTCTATTTTTGTGTGAAAACATTAATGCGGTTTATAGAATACATCTACTTACCAAGTTTCAACAGTATAGTTCTTTTAGTTTCGGAGAAAAGTGGTTGTGACATATGGACGGACAGACAGACAGACGGACAGACAGACAGACAGACATGACGAATCTATAAGGGTTCCGTTTTTGCCATTTGGCTACGGAACCCTAAAAACGCAAGTTTTAGAAACAATAAAAGTAAGTATATGATTGACTACAGTAAACTAAATAAAAAAAAATACATGATATTTGTCAGGATATATGCTAGGTAGGTAGTTTGTTGAAAACATAATACAACAACTTTGATACCATAGAAAACAATCATGAAGATACCTCTAAAAACTTTCTTTTTACAATAAAAAATATACTAATCATACAATCATTATGATTTTTTGTCAGATTATTACAAGCAACATACTAAAGTAATAGTGTTTTAATTTTTTTATCCAAATAATAGATTTTTTGTTAACCCCTTGAACGTCGGGCCTCTGTATGCGCAAGTGCCACAAACGTCGGCACATTTGGAAGTACTTGTTGATTTTTGGGCAAGCCTTAGAAAAAACGCAGATTTCGTTAATACATAGCCAGTTAAACGTTACATGTTATACCTTCCTGGCTTCGTTATTAGATTACCTAACTACTTATACCATTCATTATGCAAATACAACTGACCTTATCTAGCAACGATGCGTTAAGTTTTTGTTTTGATAATTTTCACTCACATAACCTTCAAAGTTTCTCACATCACATCTAATCTACACAAACATTCACCAAAAAAACACTTTATTACGATAACACAATATCTGTAGAAACGATCAAACACCACACATTAACAACAATCCACTTATAAACAATAACTAAACCATAAAAACTATTTGTTTACGCAACGACAAAATTTCGGCGCGGACTCCGCGCGGTGCCGACGATACACTGACGGCGAAGTAGAAATACGATTATGATGATAATACGCAATAATGTCGGTAGCTATTAGCCAAAATATGTTTGTGGAACAATAATCTAACTACATACGTGTATTTCAAATTCAAACACTAAACAAAAATATTTATCATAAAACATTACGAAATACGGGGCCATAACTATCAAATTATGAACATTACAAAAGTTTCGTAACTTTTTCTCGACATATTTATAACTTTTCTATAAACTATCACTTCATACGAAATCTATACTTATTTCTCAGTAATTCTGTATAAAAATCTCATAAGATTACTCACTGTTTCCTTCTTGAAACATTTTTTCAAAACATAAACACCCGCACAAATCACAACAAATATGGCCGTCACAGAAGCACTAATTTCTTTCTTTTTTTTTCTTCCGTTTTGTTGGCGTTCCTGTTAAAATGTTACCAAAATAGTTCAAGCATGAATCGACTAATCGAATGATACTGCTAGATCGTGTTGCAAGTACCAATAAATAGAAAATATTACCGTCCAATGACAACCATACGTGTTGACAGTTGTTACTATCCAATGGTGTAACGCCGACGTTTCGAGTCATTAAATCTTACTATCCAATGGTGTTACGGCGACGCTCAGATAATTGCTTCATATTTTGCCATAAATTACCAGCGTTGTGTCATCGCGCTTCTCTTTCTTTTCTATGCAGTCCGACAAAGACCGCGGTTTAGGTCATGTAGTTGCCTTAAGTTCAACATACAATCTGATACTGATCTGCTAATTGCAAAAAAGCTTTTAAAAATTAGAATTTGTGGGCTACCCTGACGCTTTCATCTTAAGTTACAATTATAATGTCGTTACAGCATCCAATCAAAGCACTGGATTACATGTTATGTAGTCCTCTATAACCAAACGACGCTTCACGTATGCAAATAACAGCATTGAAACCACTCAGAGTTTAGCCATAGAGTAACAAAACAAGATAGAAGCGAAAGACGCGGAAGGGGTGTCGGCCATATTAGCCGTAGAACTGATGACCATTGGAGTACCCCAATGGTTACCGGTTCTAGGGATAATAAGGCCAAGTATCGTATTAGGACGGTTTAATACCATTATTTATTTATTTATTTAGGGACAACAAACAGTAGTGTAATAATAAGTAAACATAGGTTAAAACTTAATAATAGATGTAACAAATACATTACTCACAACATTATCCACATATTACTTAACAGATCTTATCTTATCAGATAATTATGATTGCAATGTAAGAGCGAGACGGAGCTAGACATGACCGATAGCACCATACCTTTTTCGCACTGGAATCATCATGGCATTAATATGGTCCCAGCAGAAAACCGGTAAACGTTAGGTAGGATGCCTTCAGGCTAAGTGGTGTACGATTATGAGCAGGGTATTTTGCTGAACTGGGCATATTGGGCGAAGTCGTGAGGCACACATTTTTTTAAGTGACAACTGTTTTAGACGCACTGCACTTGTTTGCACCGTTTGATTGACCACCTTCATGGTTGGAAGAGAGAGAGAGACACTACTAGGTATACCTTAGACAAAGAAAAGTATAGACGGCGGGTAGCTCCATTTCATTTCCACAAGAAAGCGATAAAGTATTGAGTTATTATAAGTAACAAAAAAAGATAAAGCTATACTATTTCCGTCTCTCAGTGCGTGCCAGTTTTTTCAAGGCAGCTACTTATGTAGCTCATGTTAGTTAGGTTAGTATTTTGTCTCGTGTGTGGCCACGATACCCGAAGCTCTATAGCTTTCTTACTCTAAGATGTATACCTATGTAGATTCGAACCTCCCCACTACGAGCCTATAAATATAGGCCCGCACACGTTAAAAAAATCATCCATCATTAATCTGCCTCTTTGCTCTGCAGAGTGCGGGGGAGCTCTAACTCCATCCTGAAGACCACAGCAGGGAGGTTCGAGTCTCCGCTATTAGGTGATGTTGTCGAACAACAGCCTTGTTTCCAAATAGATAATAACTTTACTAACCCATATGGATGCTGCTTATCCGAAATAAAGATTATTTTTTTTTTTTACTAAACTCGCCGCACAGTAAACATACTGACTATCCGGACACGGGTTCATAGCTTGAGTACATGCATTTCGCCAAAATTAAACAAAATTACGCGGGGGCGCCCCTCAGCATCGAAGAAATCTTAGAGGTTAGTGAATCTTAATTCCTTGATTTGATGGTGTCACATCGTCGGCGCATCCTTCATTTCTGTACGTACTCCGTTTCCCCAGTGATTGAGAATAACCTTTTATAAGGATCTGTAATCTTCCGCATATCCCATTAATATAAAGTATTTTCCTTGCATTTAAAATAAAAATTAACTACCCGCATCCACCGCGCGACCAGCACTTTTTCTGAACAGGGAACGAAAATGTACGGTTACACTCTGGTCGGTTATGACGAGTATACTCGGCTCCAATCGGTCGGTTTCGCTAAATCGCGATTACTTGGCGCTGAATCGCGTATACTCTGCAGTATACGCAATTCAGCGCCGACTACTTGTAGTTAGTTCGTACGAACGCGCGATCAAACATATTGAAATCAAATAGGTGTCCTAACTGATAATCGCACGACGCGGACGTCGCGTCGGTTTTTTCATTTCGATCGAAACCCGCAAAATAGGCCATCCAAATATTTCCCGACAGCAAAAATTGAGCGTCTCTGACATCCATGTTTGTTGGTACCAACCGCGCCAGTGCCAAACTAGGTCCTCCACGGTCGCTCGCGTCTAAATTCGCGCGATGATCACGTATTCGCGTTCTATTAGGACACCCAGTTTTTGCTATCGCGCGAACACGCGATGGTCGCGCCACTGGCTCGCGCGATGATCTATTAGATCTATTATCGATCGAAAGTTAAGGCATCGTCCTGATGCCTTAACTTTCGATCGATTCGTGCAGCTGTTTTCATTTAACCACGAAATGCATAATGATAACCCCCATAATATGCCTGAGTCAATCCTGACTCCATTGTACAGACCATCAAGCTACCCGAAACTGTCAAATTTTCCCAATCAACCTTATACTGTAGCAATAAAGTTGAAAATCTATTAAAGAAATTTGACAAATTGCAGTAGCTTGATGGGCTGGCCGTCTGAAAATTTCTTACGCCCGCAATCTGTAGGCATTTATAGGTAAAGCAATTCCGCTTCTACATATTCTTGTTCTATGACTACGTTTGGCGTGCGTTCGTTACGGAATCGAATCATAACTTTAGGTTAGGCTTCAGACTGCAGCTAGATTAGACCCACAGTTTACTATGTGCCTCTGGACTTGGTATGGACCGTTCTCGTTTTGTGGATTTTGTGAAGGCATCTCCAGCAGTTAAAGTTGGATACCTAGTTTGGGACTTGTGAAATGCCAATTGAAGTCTATCATAACTTTCTTGTTGACTTAAATGACATCGAAAGTCATAAAAAATCATTGTACGAAAAATTTCTCTGGTTAAATTCATGCAGACGTGACACAGACAATTTTAATTTCAATTTGCCGCCAAATCGTAAACAAATAAATGACAAATGAATACACATACACAATAATATCACAATATTATTACATACACAATAATATTGGCAAAGAGTTCCATTTTCAAAATTTGAACTTTTTTTAGGGTTCAAACGGAACCCTATTACTAAGACTTCGCTGTCTGTCCGTCTGTCCGTCTGTCTGTCACCAGGCTGTATCTCAAGAATCGCGATAGCTACACAGTTGAAATTTTCACAAATTATGTATTTCTGTTGCCGATATAACAACAAATTCCTCCTAAATTACAAACCCCCTTAGGCCTCATCACGGAAGAAAAAGAAATCTGTGAACACTTCAACACGTACTTTGCCGATATAGGTATTCTCCTGGCAAACAAAATAGCTCCAAAACACCACAATACTAACATTAACACAACTTCACTACATACCAACGCTCAAGGTCTCTCACAAATGCCACCAACAAACGTAAAAGAAATCGCAAAAATTATTGATACCCTAAAATCAAACACCAGCGCTGGCATTGACGGCATCAGTGTTAAAGCAATTAAACATATAAAAATACTAATACTACCATGTTTAGTGAAATGCATGAATAAATGTTTACTCGAAGGCTATTTTCCAGAAACACTAAAAATCGCGAAAGTAACTCCCATTTTTAAGTCAGGTTCCAAATCAGACCCGGGCAATTACAGACCCATTTCGGTATTACCAGTGTTCTCAAAAATATTGGAAAAATTAATTCACTCTAGGCTTATGGATTATTTGGAATCCTTCGGTTTTCTTTTTGAACGGCAATATGGTTTCAGACCAAAGGCAAATGCACTAGCTGCTACAACTGATTTGATCACGAAACTAAGGACTAAAATTGATCAAAAGCAAATTGCTTTGGGAGTCTTTATAGACTTAAAAAAGGCTTTCGATACCGTCAGTCATAATCTACTTCTACAAAAATTAGCATCTATCAAAATAACAGGAAGTTTTTTCAAAATGTTCGAATCTTACCTTGAAAACCGTTTGCAAGTTGTTAAAATAGGAGATAATATTAGTAGTTCCAACTTGATAAAATGTGGTGTGCCTCAAGGATCAATACTCGGTCCTCTTTTGTTCCTTATATATATTAACAATATTCACAAATTAGGATTAAAAGGACATATAACACTCTATGCTGATGACACTTGTCTGTTTTACTTCGGCAACTCCATAGAGGCAATTATACAAGACGCGTAGGATGACCTAGTTATTTTAGAGAGGTGGTTCTTGGACAATCTGTTGACAATAAATACATCTAAAACAAACTACATAATTTTCTCGGCCAAAAACAAAAAAAATCACAATCACAAATCTTTGTCAATAAATGGAGATGTCCTTAATAAAGTAAATACAGAGAAATATCTGGGCCTTACACTTGACAGTCACTTGACATGGCAACCACACATTAAAAGGATTTGTTCGAAGTTATTAAGTCTTACAGGAGCGTTACGCGGAATAGCTAGATGTCTACTATCAAACGTTAAGTATACTGTGTACAACTCAATAGTGAAACCGCACATTGAATATGTAATTGAGGTCTGGGGATCGACAACAAAAACAAACTTACACAAACTTCAAATCGCCCAAAATAAAATTATTAAAGCCCTCTTTCAATATCCCTATTTAACACCGACGAACAAAATCTATAATGACACCAAGCTTTTTAACATCATCAAAACCTATCAATATAATACCTGCATATTAATAAGAAAAATCCTATCAAAAGAAATACACACAGAAATTACATATAAAAGGAACAATGAAGTGCAAACACGATCAACACGTCGGGCAAATGACTTAGTACTATTACACAAACCTAGAACAAACATAAATAAGTAAAGTATTATAATTTGTCTGGTATTGTATAGTGTTCACGGTGCTTTACAACAGTGCTGATAAGAATAGCGCGCTCGATGTTTACAACGACGCGCGCGTTCGAGTAATTTATTATGATGTACCCACTCAACAAAATTAAAGTAACTAATTATGTACTTGCTAACTGCATGTCGAGCGCTCTGGACTATTTTAACAATTACCTGCATATTAAAACTTTGTTTCTCATTAAGTGATTATGTAAATCTTTGAGAAATAAATGATATTTTTAAACCGTATATCAAAAATGGCAACAGGTAGGCACTTGAAATATTCACAAAATACTCAGTTGTATTTTAACTTTAATAATAAATAATAAAATTAAAATAAAATAAATATTTAAGGGGGGTTCCCATACAACAAACATGTTTTTTTCGGCGTTTTTGCCTTGTTGTACGGAACCCTTCGTGTGCGAGTCCGACTCGCACTTGGCCAGTTTTTTTATATATCGTTTACAAGTGGCCAGTTCTAAAAACTTTCAGTGTCACCCTCGTACGTTGTAAAATTGTATACAATATTATTAGAAGAAAGTCAGCAGCAAGAATAGCAACACCGCGACGGACTATATGTATAAGGAAGGCGGCTGGCGGCACTCGTCCTTGCTGGGTCTGTAGTTTTAAATTCGTCCCTAAATAATTCCGATCCAGCCTGTCCCTTGCTGTCCTTTCCCTGGGACGCCCTAAGCCGAGATCTGAACCCCTCAGGAGGTGCCCTTAGCGTGTAGTGCTTAGTTTTTAAGTTTGTTTAAGCCCTGGCTGGACACCTTAATTTATTGAGGCATCCACAGGAAGGTCCGGTTAAGCAGACGACAACCTCAGGTTGAATTGCGAGATGCCATTCTCCAAAAAAAAAAAGGCCCTCGTCCATTTTGCCCATCGGTCATCGCGGAGTGCGGAAGCTCTATCCTAAAATTGATTGTCGTTAATTCAAATATTGTGAATTATTTGGCCGGAGGCCATTAAAATCTTTAAAAAAAAATAATTTGTGTTTCTATTTGTAACAATATTATAACACAGAACAGTTTTATTTGTTCTGTGGTCCAGGCGGACTTCGTGCCGCCTCAGAATCAATAAGAAAGAATGTATGAGAAAATGAATTATCTTCATTTTTAGGGTTCCGTACTCAAAAGGAAGAACGCCTAAAGGATTACTTTTTTATCAGTCTGTCTGTCAAGACCCTTTATCTCGGGAAACGTGGAGGTATCCAGTTATGTATATGAATTTTATTATTATCATTTTATTCTATCATAATATATATTAGTGTAAACTGTTTTGTAAACTGTCTTCTATGGGCCTAGTTACCCGAAATAAATGAATTATTATATTATAGACCTCATCCATCGCTTTCCATCATCATGATCGAGGTCAAGATCAGGTCCATTCAACAATAATAAAAATAAAAAAGCATGAAGTCCTGAATAAAAAAGAAGTGTATAGAAGCGACTATCAGCGACACAATTTTGGAGTGCCACAGGGCTTCGTGTTGGGACCATTCTTATTCATCATGTATATAAATGATCTCCCAAACAGCACCCGTCATGACACAATCTTGTTTGCTGATGACACAACTCTCATCGAGAAGTGTGTAAATGAAAGTACGTATGAATCTAAAACTAACAAAATTAAATCCTAACTTAACTAAAACTGTACAGAAACTAAAAAATAGCGTCGAAAAATTCATCCGCGTCGCTGTCGACTGGTAATGTACCCATGAGACTGGCGGCATTACCACGTTGTATGGCGATGCTTAGCCTCTGGCCAAGGTAAAAGCCAGCCCTTGGGTCACGGGAAGTGTCAACCGCAGTTTCGAAACTTTAAAAAGACCGTGAGCGTCTCAATCTGGATCATTTCGAAGAATATTGCTAATCCATTGCTCCATATTTTTCTGGACAAAGAAGATGATTTGGTTCCCAGTAACGATCTAAAATCCTCGTGGCAGTGTTCTAAATGTATAAATCCACTGGAACCGAAGGACGGCACGTCATCGTCAGTTCGATCTAATACAAATACCAGAGCAAAAGCTAAGAAGGCTGAATCATCGGGTACTGAGATCGCCACAGTCCGCGGGAATCCGAGTAGCAAGGCTGAAGACAAGCCAATATCGCCGGTTAAAACTACCAAAACGCGTCAACCTATACGTAAGAATGCTAAGAAGGAGGACCTTGACGTATTGACCGCGGACAAGATACGCGGTATTATAAAAGAAGAATTTAAGGAGGCGATGTCGACTATTAATGTAACCTTGACGGATCTCAGGACTGAAGTAGCTAGCCTGAAGGATTCGGTGAAGTTTATTTCCGCAAAGTACGACGCTGTAGTATCACGTATTGATGATTTAGAAAAGAAAAATAAATTAATTTCAGTGTTGGAATCAGATTTGAGTGAATTAAAATCACAATTGGGCGCCTTACAGTTTGATATTCAGAGACAGGAGCAATGGGGACGTCGCTCGAATGTTGAGATTGTTGGATTGCCTGAGAAAACAGGGGAAAACCTTCTTAATATCATATCGGAAATGGGTGCTTACGCCAACTGCCCTATTAATACGCAAACCGACATAGATTTTGTTACTCGAGTGGCCCACAAAAGCAAGGATGATAAAAAACCTAAACCTGTCGTCGTTCGCTTTCTCGCAAGACACAAAAAGGATAACTTCCTAGCACGACTGAGGGCAGTTAAGGATTTGAAGGCAAGTGACATCGGTTTTCCTAATAGCAAGTCTCGCATATTCTGTAATGAGCATTTGTCCATTTCCAATAAGATACTGTTAAATAAAACGAAGAAAATTGCTGGTGAAAAGAATTATAAATTTGTCTGGGTTAAAAACCAATCAATAATGGTACGGAAAACAGAACCCAGTCAAGCTATACATATTTCATCTGATAGTGATTTAAACAAGATTGTGTGAGAATTATTTTATATTTTTCGCTCCTTTTCATAGTATGCTTTAGTTTAAATTACCATTTTATATTGTTTAGTTCACAAGTAGTATTCCTTCTTAAGAAACATATTTTTATTATTTTTAAAATAAATTTTATCTTTGTGCTTTTTCAGAGTAAGGTGAAAAAAATTGTCATAACGGTTCGACTATGGGAGAGATTTCTTGAGCTTCTTATTTATAATTTATTCATTGACGCTGAGAAACGTGCCATAAGCAGTACATCCAAACGTTTTTATTTAAGCGAGACTTTTTGTCTAACTCGCTGTTTATTAAGTGTTCTAAGTTTTGTTTTGCACATTCGGTACTAATTTAAATATTTACTATCAAAACGTGCGTGGATTGCGCACTAAAACTAATCTGTTTTATAATAACTTGTTGCTTTGCACGTATGATATAATCTGTCTCAGTGAAACTTGGTTGCTGCCTGGAATTTTTAGCTCTGAATTATTTGACCTTAGGTATAATGTTTACAGGTGTGACCGTGACTATGATTCTAGATCAGACAAAATGGGGGGCGGAGTCCTCATTGCAATCAGGAAGGGCATTGCAGTAAGTGACATAAACATATCTTGCTCAAATAACAGATTATCTGCGGATATTATTTCTCTAACCATACGCCTTAAGAAAAAGTCTCAGCAATTACGACTCAGGTTATATACTTGCTATTTTCCACAGTGTAGCTCTCATCAAATCGATCTGGTTGAGTTTTTAGATCAAGTGTCACAATGTGTCACGAGTTATCCGAACGATCACTTTTTGTTAACGGGTGACTTTAACATTAGGAATGCTCAGTGGTCATCTGCAGGACCGGGAGCTTGTGCTACACTGGGAGTTAATTGTACTGATGGCCTTGTTAACGCTTTATCGGGATTTTTATCTTTTAGTAACCTCGGACAATATAATATGGTTTCAAATAAAAATGATAGGCAGTTGGACCTTGTGTTTAGCAGCTGTGACTGTATAGTATTTCATTCTAAGTTTCCTTTAGTGCAGGAGGATGACCACCACCCTGCCCTTGATATTTCTCTGGTTAACTTATTTCCTGAAACCCTACGTTCTCCACGAAGTACAATCTACTATTATTTCCGAGGTGCAAATTATGATGAAATCAACATTGCCTTGTCTCGTGTGGATTGGCATGGTATATTAGATAGCGTTCACGATATTAACGAGTCCGTAACAAAATTCCATAATATTATTGATAAAATAATCAGAGAGATGGTTCCCGTAAAAAAAGCTGTTGTTCAAAATAGGTACCCTTTATGGTATTCACCGGCATTGATAAAAATCATCAAAGAGAAAACTAAGTATCATACAAAGTGGAAGCGTTACGGCAATTATAGTGATTATTGCAGCTTTGCCCTTCTGAGAGACAGGGCAAAAAGGGTCAGTATGGATTGTTACGAATCATTTATTGCAAGGTCAGAAGACAATATTAAAAACAATTGCAAATACTTTTGGACCTATGTGAAATCTAAAAAGTCGTCAAATACTCTGCCAGATAACTTGTTCTTAGGAAATATAACCTCCTCCGATGGTAAAGAGATTAGTGACCTTTTTAATGTACACTTTCACTCAGTTTTCGAAAAACACAATGACGTGTCTATGTCGTCATCTTCTTCGTCTGACGACTATTCTAATGCTTTAAATCTTAGCAATTTATTTATTCCATTTAATACCATTGTAAAGTATATCAAATCTCTGGATGTAAATAAGGGCAGTGGCCCTGATGGAATTCCACCATTGTTTCTGCTGAGATGTTGCAAAAATATTGCGCTTCCGTTATACCTACTTTTTAACTCCTCATTGCAATCTGGTACTATGCCCTTGGTTTGGAAACGTTCTTACGTTGTACCTATATTTAAGAATGGCGACAAGCATGACATTACAAATTACCGACCAATTTCTAAGTTGAGTGTTATACCTAAACTCTTTGAGCGAATCGTCTGTGACTTAATAACACCCTTATTAAAGCCACTTATAATATCGGAGCAACATGGATTTGTTTCAAAAAAATCAACTGAGACAAACCTCTGCGAGTATATTGACTACATAGCCACGGCCATGGATAATGGTCACCAGGTAGATGTCGTGTATACCGATTACTCAAAAGCATTTGATAAAATTTCTCATAATCTGTTAATTCAAAAACTTGAGTATATCGGTATACATGGCGATCTACTTCGATGGCTTGAATCTTATTTGAGGGAACGCAGTCAAGCAGTTACGGTGAAGGGGTATTGCTCATCCTTTATGCCTGTTACGTCTGGCGTGCCCCAGGGCTCGCACCTCGGACCTTTATTATTTAATTTATACATAAATGACGTATTCAATATATTTAAACATTCTAAATTTATTCTTTATGCGGATGATAAGAAAATTTATAAAACTATTACTAAACCAGAAGATTGTCTAGAACTACAAAATGATATTAACAACCTGTGTGATTACTGTAAAAATAATTGTTTGTTTCTTAACGTAAAAAAATGCAATATTATAACATTTTCTAGAAAGACGAACTCGATAAAATACAACTATAAGATCAATAATGATCCTATTAATAGAGTGACCGAGGTGCGGGACCTTGGGGTCCAACTTGATAGTAAACTTATCTTTAACTCTCAAATTACCACTATGACCAACAAGGCATTTCGCATGTTGGGATTCGTACTAAGAGTTGGTAAGGATTTCAAACATAAGTCGACATTGATACTTCTTTATAAGACACTTGTTAGGTCGATTCTTGAATATGCTTCAGTGGCGTGGAATCCCCAGTATGCAGTTTATATTGAACAAATCCAAAAATTGCAAAATAAATTTACTAAGCACTTGAATTGGCGATTTAGCTTTGGAACTGATCGTACAACTGGGCTTCAGAAATTGGAGGAACGTCGTGCAGAGCGAGATCTATTTTATTTATATAAAATTATTAGAGGCCAATTGGACTCCCCTTATCTTCTCAACAAAATAAGTTTTGGATGTCCACGCTTAAATGCACGCAAAAGAACTCTCTTCCAAATTGGTTTCTCCCGAACCAATTACGGTAAGAATACTTTTATTAAAAGAGCATGTCGTCTGTACAACGACACAATTTCATTAAAAGCAAATCAAGATTTAGATATTTTTCACCTTTCTCTACCCAAATTCAAATTTTATATAAGAAATTTTTTGGCATCGAAATTTAAATAATATTATTGTTGTGTGTTATATAATATTAAACTCTAAGTTCTGTAAAATTTTACGTTGTGAACTTCTGGTTGTTGTTACACTTAGGTACATATAATTTAGTTGTATAGTAATCTGTGGAAACTGTTTCTGGATTGTGTTGAACTACTTGTATACATATATTTGTTATTGCATCTGTTTGTTTCCCAAATAAAATAAAATAAAATAAAAAAATAAAATATGTTCGAAAAATGTGTCTGCTTAACAACGTAAATAACGCAATGAATGTTGTTGAACAGTCAAAATGAAAGCCATTGCTACTAATACCCATTGTTACGTTGTTGTTAATCGTTGAGCTCCTTAAGTTTTGAGTTGAGCTGCACGATTTCTGACAAATGCGTGCACTGACTGGACAGGTCCTCTCAATCTGTGTGGTTCTTTCCTCAAAAGACCATCTCAGACATCGATTTACATGGTCTTCATATAACCTGACCAAGATTATGTCTGGACTTTAAAAGTGACTGTGACCTCTGAGTTTGTTTCGGCCTTTCTTCTCAGAGTAGTCAGATAGGAAACGCCGACCTCATCTAGTTTTAAAAAAACATGATTGACGTGTAAAAGTGTTTGTACAAACCTACTTACAAAATAAAATCATTTATCATTTATCATTTACGCAATTACCTCGCTAAGTTACGTGTTTCATCACCATCATCATTTCAGTCGAAAGACGTCCACTGCTGGGCATAGGCCTCCCCCAATCACCTCCTTTCGACCGATTCTGTGCTTCTCGCATCCTACGGGTTTCTGCGGCCTTCACAAGGTCGTCGGACCACCTTGTGGGAGGCCTTCCAACGCTACGTCTTCCCGTACGCGGTCGCCACTCCAGAACCTTTCGGCCCCACCGGCCATCTGTTCTGCGAGCAATGTGCCCTGCCCACTGCCACTTAAGTTTGGCAATTCTTCGGGCTATGTCGGTTACCTGTTCACCTGACATACCTAATATATTTTAAATTTTTTATTGTAATCACATGTCATGCCACCTTAATTGTAATTTTGTACGCCATACTCGTATATATTAGCAAAGCATAGTGCACATATTTTAGACAACAATACTATCTGTAACCACACCTATGGTGACAAAATAAATGATTGATTGATTGAGTTCGATTCTCAAACCGAACTCAGGACTCCAGGGACCTAAAAAGGCTACTTTGGAGAATCATAAAAGGATAACATTATAAATTATAATATGGCGAAGACAGTCCGTGTTTTTCTTTTGTTCGCTGCACTACGTAGCTACAATCAAAGAGCAATTGGGATTGGATTTGGATTAGATTGATTAGTATTTTAGCACAGACAAAAAAATAACTGAAAAATGCTTCACCAATGAGATTTGATATGATCAACTTAACAGTCCATTATTTTGTCATTTTATGATTCTGCCAAAGTGGCCTTTGGGTAACCTTTAGTATCGTTTGGCAGGCGAATGGGGGTGGGAGGGGGAGGGGGGAGGGAGGGGTGTCCCCCTCTCCCCCGGTACCATTCCCGTGAAAAGGTAACGCACCATTTTTGAGAAAAACAGATATTTGTAACCTAACCTCAAAACACTATAATCGGTAAAAATTTAGTATCCGGGGGCACGAAAACGAGGTGGTGGGGGGTGAAGGGGGGAGGGGGGGTCCCCCGTTCCCCCTGGTACCACTACCATGAAACGAGGACGCACCATTCTTGAGAAAAACAAATTATTGTAACCTAACCTCAAAACACTAGTTTTCAATACAAAGTTGCTTCTGCACGTCTCCGGCGCTGCGGGAAGTGCAGCCCCTTCACCCTTACGTAACAAAGGATAGGCACCCATGCTTTGTTACAGCGGTCAGGGGCTGCACTCCCTCCGCGCCTCCGGATTTTTAAATACACCCTCGGGGTAGCAGCCAAAAGACTACGTGGAGTCGGGGTGCCCCGATTCGGTTTTGGGACAGATTCGACCTATTGTACGTGGAGTCGGGATGCCCCGATTCGGTTTTGGGACAGATTCGACCTATTTCAACCATAAAGTGGGGTACGCTAACTTCCTTCTGAACAGAATTTCTAGGTACATAACAAGACAAATAAAACAACAAAACATTCACTCGGGAAGAAACGGAATGAACCACAAAGTACTTTTAATAACACTGACAGTACAGTTCTTTTTGACGTTCCGTTTCAGCGATTTTACACGACATTTTACAGCACAGACAATATACTGGTAAAGATTTGGTTGTCAATCACCTATTTTAACGTTTCGTTACACTTTTTATCTGATTTGAGGTTAGAAACAATTTTTATAAATTTCTCGAAAAATATCCATTACCTTGTAATAAGAGCGGTAGCGTTATAATCAGGGCCCCACCCTCTACCAGATTTACCCACTTTTAACCCCCTCCGCCTGCCAAACGATACTAAAGCCAACCCTAGCCTTTTTAGGCCCCCAGGTTTTTCAATCAAAACTCGGCAACAGCCTTCAGTCTGACATGTGGCCCTGCTTGGCCCTTATTACTTACAGTACATAAAATATCATCACTTGTTTCCCCGATGGCTTAGTCAGAGGTGTACCCATTGTAGATACACTCACATTCCGCCAGTTATGATTAAGGGGCTTACAGGACCTAAACACAAAAAATGCAAGTTTTTGAAACAATAAAAGTACCTATCTGATCAACTACAGTAAACAAAATCAGAAAAATATATGATATTCTTCAGGGATACTCGTATATGCTAGGTTGATAGTGTGTTGAAAACAAAATACAACTAATTTGATACGAAAAAAAAAAAATCATGAAGATACCTCTAAAAACTTTCTTTTTACAACAAAAACAATACTAATATACATACAATAATTCTGATTTTTTGTGACCCCTCCGTGCCTCGGAAAGCACGTTAAGCCGTTGGTCCCGGCTGTCATTTGTGGATCTTTGACAGTCGTTACGGGTAGTCAGAAGCCCGAAAGTCTGACAACCAGTCTTACCAAGGGGTATCGTATTACCCAGTAACTGGGTTGTGGAGGTCAGATAGGCAGTCGCTCCATGTAAAATATTGGTATTCAGCTGAATCCGGTAAGACTGGAAGCCGACCCCAACATAGTTGGGAAAAGGCTAGGCAGAGACGAATTCTGATTTTTTGTCAGGTTATTCTACAAGCAACATACTAAAACACTAGTGTTTTAATTTTTTATTCCAAACAATAGATTTTTTGTAATTAAATAATTGCTTCATATTTTGCAATAAATTACCAGGGTTGTGTCATCGCGCTTCTCTTTCTTTTCTATGCAGTCCGACAGTGGCCGCGCTTTAGGCCATGTAAGCCCCTTATGCCCTATGTATTAGAGAGCGAGCCTATAGCCATCAAACGATCACAGACTCCCGGCTGCTACTGGGAATTTTATATTGGAAAATAATAATGACGATGATACGATACACTACAACAACACGCTTATGACTACGATAACGACTCGGACTCGACTCTTTCACCGTGCTCTTTTTTTTACGATACAATTTTTTCTGTAATGTTCGCTTAGTTGGAAAATTGTTTTTGTGAACCTTAATGGGACTTCAACATAAATCCATACTAATATTATAAATTCCTTTCTGTCTGTCTGTCTGTCTGTATGTTACTTTTTCACGCCTAAACCACAGAACGGATTTCGATAAAATTTAGCAGAGACATAGATTGCATTCTGGGGAAGGACATAGGATAGTTTTTATCGACATACCTAGCGGGAAAAGCCGCGGGCGGAAACTGGTGTACATATATTTCAACATTTGAAGTGGTGTTAGACTTATACACTTCCACCCTAACTTTTGATGGAATACCTACAGGAATGATTACAAGTACAGTAGCCTCCAAAACTTAGTTGATATTTTTCTACTTTAGCTGTGATGAAAAATGATGATGAATGAAATGATTTAAAAAAATGGAAGAAATGTTAAAAAATATACATATTTTATAATTTAAAATTCTAGTAGTCCAAATGTCTTAACAGGTATTAACGTTTTAATTGTTTAATTCAACTTTTGACTTATCATAAAAACCTTTGACTTATCATAAAAAATAATCAAGTAGGAGTAGGAAGAGTAATCTCTTAGGAGTAGGAAGTAAAATATTAACACTTCAGTTTTTTTTTCTCAGTTATTGAGAAACATATTTGTTCGAAATTGCATTGTACTTCTGCTGCAATTTTGAACAAATATTTTGCTCAATAATTGAGATTAAAAAAACTAAAGGTTAATCGATTTTTGTTGCTGACCGTACCTATCTGATTGTTTTTTTTTTTAATCATAATGTGGCGTCACAGATGAAGTAAACTAACTTTTGGAGACCACTGTATATTTCGCCCAAAAATATCAACTGACTCGGACGCGTAGTCCGTTCTCTCACACCACACTCTCACCTCAATTCTACCCACAAATCCCGACTTCGAAACTCTACACTTAATAAACCACTCGCAGCCAACAAAGCAGTTAACTATAAACTAACTTAAAATATTACAAGTTTATTAACACGATCATGTTAGCATATTAAATCAGACCGTAACTGTACCGTCCCTAGAGCTCCATTGAACCGCTCCGGTTTCGTCACGGGACCGCAGTAGTGATGTAGTTATGAGTCCCGGTGTGGAAAAACGGAGACGGAGTTTTGATGGCAAAGTTAATAAAAGCTACCCCACTGATCATTCTAAACTTATCGGGTTCGACCGCATGTGTTCAGTGAATATTCACGAAACTATTAGGCTGTTACCTAACGCACACGGTACGGACAGAGTACGGTACGGGTTGTGGTCAAGTTACGGTTCGTGAGCCGCCATCAGTTGGGGCTAGTCATCACTTACCTGCCTCGGCTTATTCTGAATTATTTTATGTTTGTGGATTGTTTGTCTTGTTACTATTTGCTGTAATCTGGACGCTTTTAACATGTACGTCTTTTTAGGGTTTCGTACCAAAATGGTAAAAACAGAACCTTTATGGTGAGACTAAGTCTCTGTCTGTCTGTCTGTCACAGCTAGATATCTCAAGAACTACTAATGCTATCAACTTGAAATTTGGTACAGTTTTAGATGACGTTTGCCCAACTATTTTGCAAATAAGAAAGAAGTAAAAATATATTTTTTGCAACAGTGACTGAAAGGGGTCTGAAAAATTCGAAGTGGGGCTACTAGGGCATGTGGGGTATCATATGAAAGAGCTGCAGTTTGCACATTCTCAAACATTTTCTCGTTTTTTTAGGCCGCATAGTTTTCGACTATTGATGAAAATAAAAATACCGTTCCCCCCCCCTTATCTCCGAAGTTTGCAAAGAGAAACATCTGAAAATATTCTATGTGATAGAAGCTTGTGTAAAGATTACAGGAAAAATAAAACGAAGTCTCTAAATAGCACTCTTTTTGCAGAAATCGTCAACAAAAGTTACATTAGTTCCACTATCGTAACTATCTTCATATTTTCTGACTGACCAACTTCTTGACAATTCAAAAGTTAAAATGATTTGATGGTTTATGTGAACTTAAATGAAATTAAATGAAATGAAATGAAATGAAACTTAATGGTTTAATTGAAATAAATGCTTCGAGTTTCAGTTAGGTATCGAGATAGATCTGACCGTAAAGCATGGAATACACATGCATGTGACTTGCACAATACTGCAAGTAGCTTGCTTGCCATTATGATATACACCAATCAGAAGTTATTAAGGCACACGGCATGCACGGCATTCGGGGATACATGAAGAAGCCTCCTCGTGTAGCGCAGTTTGTTCCGCCAGTTACTTAACTGAACCGAGCGCTCGGCGCATCCTGGACAGTCACATTACACCTTATTTGACTGGCCAATTCTTCCCTTACAGTAGCAGGGCTAACGCCCGCCTGGTTTGCGACCACCCTCCCGCCGGAGTCCGGCGTCAAGCCGCCTGATGTGTTTCGTCGATGCGTGGGAGTTCCTGTGCCTTAGGCATCTTTTGGGCACGCTCGTTCCATCATAGACCTCATCCATCGCTTTCCATCAAGCGTGATCGAGGTCAAGTGCGGGCCGATTCAGCAATAAAAAATAATAAAAAAAAGTTTTAAAAAAACCCTCACAATATTCAAACATAAACTCACGCGTTCCTTCATTTGTTTCCAAATTTTATCTCAAAGTCAAAGTCAAATCATTTATTTCTAGGCACTTATAAGGCACCTTCGAACGTCAAATTATGCAAAAAAAAAAATCGAATAGAATTGAGTCGTCTTAAAAAAAATTAAAAATCGAGTAAGCGATTTATTTATTATATACTTCAAACAAACAAACTATGTAAAGAGGCGGACATAATGCCATAGATAGATAAAACGTTTATTCATCCATTCCATAGGATAAAGGATCATCATCATCTGCCTAGTCTTTTCCTAACTACCTTGGGTTTGGCTTCCAGTCTAACCGGATGCAGCTGAATACGAGTATTGTACATGGAGCGACTGCCTATCTGACCTACGTAATACGATACCCCTTAGTAGGACCGGATAAAAGATGATGACTTAAAATTCCGGATTAAGTCAAAGAAAATTGTGGAATCAAATCCGTCTTTCACATCCCTACTACAAAGCGGCCAGTTGGAACTTTGTACCTAATGGTGCGACCACACTGCGTTTGACGGCTCTCAATACGCTGATTAACGCGAAACAACCACCTTTAGTTTGAAGCCCAAGGGACTAGGGTAGGGAGACTTAAAGTCTTGAATCCTTCTAGTTCTTGGCCTTAGTTATGGACTGGGTTTAGTAGATACCTTCACTAAACCCAGTCCCTAACTACACAATACACACAGACAATACACAATATACTTAGATTGGTTGTTATATAAGGCCTTATAAAGAAACTAGCTGCTCGCTGAAGTTTTACCCGTCAAAAGGTAGGGAACAGCAGATTTTTTTTTTTCGCGATTGCTGGTTTGGTCCCATAGTAAAAGTTGTTCATAATGATGAGTACAATGACCTCTAAAGAGGTTGTTAATGTTTTACCAATAACCCTGTATATGTTACCGCTAATGTGCGTAAATCAGTTAGAGTATCTGGTTGAGTCCGTTAAAGTGGAAAACAAAATGTTTGTTACCGGCCAAACCCGGTTTTAGGATGAACTAGTTTCGCCTAGGCCAAACCAGTTCTCCCTACACGGGTTGCATGGCTGCGGTCGGTCGTTAGACGACGTGGGATGCAAGAGCGAGCGAAGGGCACTCAGAGGTTAGGTTTGGTTAGGTTACTTTAAGCCCTTTACACAGAAATAGGGGCCCCGCGAAGCGGGGCTCCGTCGACATAGGATGGCAGGGCGAGCGAATGAGAACTGGTTTGGCCTAGGCGAAACTAGTTCATCCTAAAGTTGGTTTTGTCCGGTAACATATTTCACACTTTAACGGATTGTACCCGGTAATTTGCAGATTACCTAGTTAATGCGCATATTGTGCGCATTGACATATAGATTAGAAGGACAATAGTGATCGAATTGATGATGAACATCATCAGAAAGGTCAGATGCGTAAACTGTCCCTACTCCGTGGAATGTGGGCCGCAGACCAGAGGCCAGTTGCCCCCTAACCCGTAATTTTACGTAGTACTTATTCGGGACAGGCACGCATGTAAAACCTACATCGCAATGTCAGAATATCACTTAAAACCTAAACCACTGCAGTACTTCTGATCGTGAATACTTTGTGCAAGTATCGCAGTTTGCAACACAGTTTTCAATTTACAGATTTTGATATCCTGACTGTGTGGTGCCGGACTTGTCTGTGTGGTGCCGGACTTAAAGAATTGCACCACCCCTTACTTCCCGTGGGTGTCGTAAAAGGCGACTAAGGGTCTTACCGGAGAATGGACAGCAGCGTTCTCTATTTATTCCACCATCATACTGCGTACTGCGATCGCCAACCCGCCTGCCAAGCGTGGCGATTATGGCAAACCCCCTCAAAATTGGGGGAGGCCTATGTCCAGCAGTGGACGTCTATCGGCTGAAACGATATCCTGACTCGACGACGACTCGACGAGGGGCTCGTGGATAAGTAATAACAGCCGCACGGGTTGATAGATCAGTTTAAGGGGCTTACATGACCTAAAGCGCGGTCACTGTCGGACTGCATAGAAAAGAAAGAGAAGCGCAATGACACAACGCTGGTAGTTTATTGCAAAATATGAAGCAACTAGCTGCGCCCGCGGTTTCACCCGCGTAAATGTCGATGCGGTAAGAATTTCGGGATAAAAAGTAGCCTATATAAGGTGTAAAAAAATTAACCTTACAAACTTTAAGAGGTGCTTTAGACCATTGGACTGAACAACTTTCACTGTGGGACCAACTCTGAAATCACGAAAAAAAAATCCGCTGTTTCATACATTTTGATCAATTAGGTTTTTCGTGATTTCAGAGTTTTTTATGTTACACAATTTTATCCTAATAAAGTAAATAAATATACAAAAGTCATTGTTTACCCAAAAAATATAAATGAAGTTCTAAAGGTTCACCGATTCTACCGTAAAATGTTTACTAAAGGCTGAGCTTCTTAGAGACTTCAATAAAATAACGGCCACAAAAAAAAATAGTTTATAAACCACATGTTTTATTTCTACATACAAATAAACTTAAAACTTAATAAGGCAGTCCTTAGTATAATTTTAAAATTTTAATGAAGAGTGGATCTTCAAATAAAACCGGGCAAGAGCGAGTCGGACTCGCGCACCGAGGGTTCCGTAACATCCGGGTCTATTCATAAGGTTTATGTTTATGAAATTAAATGGTTTTTTTTATTTTTAAGTTGATTGAATGAATGGTAAATTGTGGTTTACGATTTATGACGTATTAAAAAAAACTACTTACTAGATCTCATTCAAACCAATTGTCGGTGTTAGTTTACATGGTAATGTACATCATATATTTTTTTTAGTTTTATCATTCTCTTATTTTAGAAGTTACAGGGGGGGGGACACACATTTTATCACTTTGGAAGTGTCTCTCGCGCAAACTATTCAGTTTAGAAAAAATTATATTAGAAACCTCAATATCATTTTTGAAGACCTACCCATAGATACCCCCACACGTATAGGTTTGATGAAAAAAAAATTTTGAGTTTCGGTTCTATGTAGGTATAAGGGGAACCCTAAAATTTATTGTTTTTTTTTTCTATTTTTGTGTGAAAATCTTAATGCGGTTCACAGAATACATCTACTTACTAAGTATCAACAGTGTAGTTCTTATAGTTTCAGAGAAAAGTGGCTGTGACATACGGACGGACAGACAGACAGACAGACAGACGGACAGACAGACAGACAGACAGACATGACGAATCTATAAGGGTTCCGTTTTTGCCATTTGGCTACGGAACCCTAAAAACGTGATAAATGAGTCTTCAAACAACCAACATTAAAACAGTAATTTGTATAGTCATAATTATTTAAAAATATTAATGAAGAATCAGTCTTCAAATAACATAACATCACACTCCTTTGTATGGTAACAATTGTTTTAAAATCTTAACGAATAAATCAGTCTTCATAAACATAAAATACAATTATTTTGTGTAGTTATAATCATTTTAAAATCTGCCGCGAGACTCAACTAATTTGCCATCAATATAAAATACTTGGTTATTTGCATACATTTTATGGCAAACGTAGTGATATATTTGGGTAGTAATGCCACAAAACTTTGGTAGTTAAAATTTGGTGCACGTGTGGCCTTTTTGGGTTATGAAAAGTTTTTGTAGTGCAGGCATGACTTAAATAGCCCGAAAGATTTTGGTACAGGTTTCATTTATTTGTACATATTATATTTTTTTTGGATGAGGCTGTTTAGGGTAATGATTGTTTTTTTTGGTGGTCATTCAATTTCATCCCCTAAAAAATTAAAACACTAGTATTTTAGTATGTTGCTTGTAGAGTAATCTGACAAAAAAATCAGAACGATTGTATGTATATTAGTATGTTTTTTATTGTAAAAATAAAGTTTTAGAGGTGTCTTCATGATTTTTTTCTATCGTAACGAATTTGTTGTATTATGCTGTCTACCTAGCATTTATCCTGAAGAATATCATATATTATTCTGCTTTTGTTTACTGTAGTCGATCATATACTTTTATTGTTTCTAAAACTTGCGTTTTTTTTGTATTTAGGTCCTTTAAGCCCCTTAAGATACGCTTGCCGCGATTGGTCCGTAAATGGCTGTACATCTTAGTATACTAAGACCCCTCCGTACCTCGGAAAGCACGTTAAGCCGTTGGTCCCGGCTGTCATTTGTGGATCTTTGTTATTCGTTACGAGTTGTCAGAAGCCCAAAAGTCTGACAACGAGTAACGAGTGAATGGGTTGTGGAGGTCAGATATGGAGTCGCTCCATGTAAAGTAGCATCCGGTTAGAGTGGAAGACTGACCCTATCAAAGTTGGGAAAAGGCTAGGCAGGTGATGATGATTCCATCCTATCTCGTCTCATCAACCATCGTCTTTAAACCTACTTATCGTCGTTTCAGCCGATAGACGTCCACTGCTGGACATAGGCCTCCCCCAATGTTGGGGGGGGGTTTGCCATAATCGCCACGCTTGGCAGGCGGGTTGGCGATCGCAGTATGGTATGATGGTGGAATAAATAGAGAACGCTGCTGCCCATTCTCCGGTAAGACCCTTAGTCGCCTTTTACGACACCCACGGGAAGTAAGGGGTAAACCTACTTATCCGTAGCAAACAATATGTACACTGTCGAAAGCCTACTAAAAACACTGCACTTTGTACCCAAGTAAAACATATTCAACCCTTCCACCACTTG
The DNA here is from genome assembly GCA_916614155.1 of Mesoligia furuncula. NCBI lineage: Eukaryota > Metazoa > Arthropoda > Insecta > Lepidoptera > Noctuidae > Mesoligia > Mesoligia furuncula. The sequence goes on along the minus strand of OU744814.1, from coordinate 22,624,441 downwards.
ACCCCTTTACACTTTTCTACCCCTTACACATAACTCGACCCCTTTTTGCATAAAACCATAAGATAACAAGCCAGAAACGCCAAGGAGTGTTTCTTATTCATACTATTAAGTATTTCTCATACCTACGCGTTATATTTGAGGCAAACCCTTAGTATATTAAATGGGATTATACTGTCAGGGATTCGGTAACCCTCTGTTCACCTTGAGACATTCTTATGGGGTTCATTGGGGGATAGTACAGCGAGCATGAATTTGTAACAATTTGGGTGATTTACATTATGGTATAGCATCATCATCATTATCATCTGCCTAGCCTTTTCCCGACTATGTTGGGGTCGGCTTCCAGTCTAACCGGATGCAGCTCAATACCAGTATTTTACATGGAGCGACTGCCTATCTGACCTCCACAACCCAGTCACTGGGTAATACGATACCCCTTGGTAAGACTGGTTGTCAGACTTTCGGGCTTCAAAGATCCACGAATGACAGCCGGGACCAACAACGGCTTAACGTGCTTTCCGAGGCACGGAGGGGTCTCGGTATGTAATGATGGTCACCCATCCACAGACCAACCGCGGCAAGCGTAGCTTAACCTGATCGATCGACCTGTGCTGTATACATTATGGTATAGCATATTTAGGCATATTCAGCCTATTATTTTAATATATTTCCTTTTGTGTTTGTTTTTATTAGCTGTAAGTCCTCCTTGTACTAAAATAAATAAATAAATAATGTTCCCCAATGGCGAGAGGGAGTGGGCCGTAATCCACCACGCGAACCCAGTGCGAGTTGGTAGATGTCACATGTTTTTGAATTTTTAGTTCTAGGACATGCCGGTTTCCTCACGATGTTTTCCTTCACCGTTTTGAGAGCAGTGGTGCTGAAATCATTTACACAAAGTAAAGAGCCTGCCTGGGTTTCAACCTAAGACTTACAACTCGGAAGTCGCGGTTGTAACCACTGGACAACCATGGTTCTCACACATTATGTCACTTAGGGCTGATTTTTCCATCGCCAGGTAACTTTTATTCGAGGAATAAAATTGACGTTTAACAGTTTTTGTATGAACTAACTGTCAACATTTCAAAATTATTCCTCGAATAAAGTTATCAGCCGATTGAAAAATCAGCCCTTAGCTAAAATTAAGGTAGTATTCTTTTGCAATGAAATTGATTGTATTCTGATAAGTAGGGATGAACCAAGAAGGTATCTACTGAAGCCGTTTTGATATCTATAGGAACACTCTTATCCCTTTTGTTCCTTTGCGTAGCAATACCCTGTGCTCATAAAATACTTGTCGTAGGTAAGTTTTTAGATTTTGATTTTTTCGCCATTCATCAAGGCTTTTTTTTTTGCGGCGGGAAATCATCAAATGACTCCTCCCGCTCTGGGTGGAGCGGAAGGGAGTGTCAGACTCTTACTGACTAAAACCCACCCGTGTTCCTTCCTTAGCCCTTTATGTTCCGGGCCAGCGGTAACCCTTTCGGACCATCCCGCTGGCCCGGAAGGCTTCATCAAGGCTTGACTATAATATTTGCAAAAAAAAAAACAGTGGCACTCCGGGAATGCTGATAGAAGTGAAAATAAAACACAAACAGAATAATTTGCCATCACTCAATGACAATAAAATCGAGTACCTAGACCTACATCCCGAGGACAGCCGAACACATCCGAAGCGGGTATGTTTTTAATCGTCTTATAAACAAAACACGCGCGGTGTCGCTTACGGTAACAGTGGCGCGAGTTCAATGGTTTTTTCCCATCTCAAAAAATGCTCAACGCGTCTAAAGAAGTTTTCACTTCAAAAACAATAATGAATTTTCTCATTATTCTGTGCTTCAGCTGGAGACTATAACTTCTATGTTTAAGGAGCTTCCAAGACCTGAACACAAAAAACGCAAGTTTTAGAAACAATAAATGTATATGATCGACTATAGTAAACAAAATCAGAAAAATATATGATGTTCTTCAGGATATATGCTAGGTAGATAGTATGTTGAAAACATAATACAACTAATTTCATACGATAGGATAGAAAAAAGTCATGAAGATACCTCTAAAAAATTTCTTTTTACAATAAAAACCATACTAATATACATACAATCTGATTTTTTGCGAGATTATTCTACCAGCAACATACTAAAACTAGTGTTTTAATTTTTTAGTCCAAACAATAGATTTTTTGTAATTAAATAATTGCTTCATATTTTGCAATATACTGCGTTGTGTCATCGCGCTTCTCTTTCTTTTCTATGCAGTCCGAAGTCCGAGTTACAATGATCGCGCTTTAGGTCATGTATTCCCCTTAATTTACTGTGCACTAATCATCATTCTCCAGCCCTTATCCCAATTAATTTGGGGTCGACGCAATATGTCTTTTTTCATAAATCTCTATTAGTCGTCATCTCGGTAGTCACCAACTTTCTAACCATATCATCATGCACACAGTCTATCCATTGTTCACTAATCATCATCATCTGCCAGCCTTTTCCCAACTATGTTGGCGTCGGCTTCCAGTCTAACTGGATGCAGCTGAATACCAGTGTTTTACATGGAGCGACTGCCTATCTGACCACCACAACCCAGTGACTGGGTAATACGATACCCCTTGGTAAGACTGGTTATCAGACTTTCGGGCTTCTGACTACCCGTAGCGACTGTCAAAGATCCACGAATGACAGCCGGGACCAACGGCTTAACGTGCTTTCCGAGGCACGGAGGGGTCACTGTATGTAAAGATGGTCACCCATCCACAGACCAACCGCGGCAAGCGTAGCTTAACCTGATCGGTCGACCTGTGCGGCTGTTATTATTTAGCCACGGGCGCCTCTATCCATTGTTCACTAATATAAATTAATTATAATTTCCATGCAGAAAATCTGTTACCTAATCTTAACCCCCGTATGTCTCAGAACAAAAGGTCTCAGCATAACACTGTTCAGGTACAATTTCAGTGTATATTAATTAACAGAAACCTCTAAAGTCCGTTAAAATAATACAAACTCCTTTAGATCTTTATTCATTAAGTATAAATATTATAATTCGGATTTTGTATTTCTTCTTAGGGTTCCGTACCAAAATGGTAAAAAGGAACCCAGACAGAGTCGTACCTATGGTACGACTCTGTCTGTCTGTCTGTCTGACCATCTGTCACAGCTGGATATCTCAAGAACTACTAATGGTATCAACTTAAAATTGAGAATAGTTTTAGATGACGTTTGCCCAACTATTTTGCAAATAATAGCTTTTTTTTTTTTTCAACAGGGACTGAAAGGCGGTCTGAAAAAATCGAAGTGGGGATACTAGGGCATGTGGGGTATCATATGAAAGAGCGCAGTTTGCAAAGTCACAAACAAGTTTTCTTTTTTTTTAGGCCGCATAGTTTTCGACTTTCGATGAAAAATGTAAAAAAAATACCGTTCCCCATATCTCCGAAGTTTGCATAGAAAAAAATCTACCAACAATCTCTTTAGAGGTCATTGTACTCATCATTATGAGCAACTTTTACTATGGGACCAAATCTGAAATCGCAAAAAAAAATCAGCTGTTCCTTACATTTTGACGAACATAAATATAGGGAATCGCTGATATTTTTTTTCGCGATTTCAGAATTGGTCCCATAGTAAAAGTTGTTTATAATGATGAGTAGGTACAATGACCTCTTAAGAGGTTGTTGGTGTTTTTCCAATAACCCTGTATATGCGGCTGCGCCCGTGTGGAGATCGGAACGTATCGTATGGAAATGTATCTACTACTAGGATAAAAAAATATCCTACTAGCTTCTGCCCGCGACTTCGCATCGTTCGCGTCGCATGGCATAACCTGCCCGTGCTATCACTTCGATTTCGCTAAGCGTTCTTTCTGACTTTTTTCGGCTCCAAAGGGTCATAGGGCGATGTTAAATAGCCTTCCTCAACAATTGGGCTATCCAATGCATAAAGATTTTTTCAAATCCGACCAGTAATTCCAGAGATTAGCGCGTTCAATTAAAACTCATCAACTTTATTATTAATATAGATACATATTTATAAATAGAAAAATTAGAAAGAAAGAAAGAAAAATGTTTATTTTGACACAGTTCGTGAAACACAAAATACAAAAAAAAATTGTATATTCGTTTGGAAGCCCTAATAGATTGTCATATGTGAATATAATGCAGTTCCAATAATATTACATACATACGTGTCGAATTGATAACCTCCTTTTTTTTGAAGTCAGTAATTAACAAAATTAATATAATGTCTCAACAAAAAGGTTCATTTCAGCATTAATGCCAGACAGATGCTGTCTGATACTGGTTTCTAATGAACCTTAAGGGAAAAGTGACGGGGAGTAGGTACACATAGTTTCAACATACCTCATAATAATACTTTTTATACTTATAAATAAAATAGTAATCTAGAACATATCATTACAAAAACAAACAAAAAATAACGAAAACAACAAAGTCTCAGCACTTCGCGTCGGCGTCGAGAGCCGCGTGACGACTCCCGGCCACCGTAGGCGCGGGCCTGCGGGCGGAGAGTAATGGGTAGCTCACCGTCCGATCAGGACCAGGCCCGTGCCGGACGGCGCGTACGTCTTCCACGCGCGCCTCAAAGAGATGTCAGCATCGAGGAGGGGCCCCTTAGGGCCGAAGCCTGCCGGGTCAGCGGGATTGTCCGAAAGGGTTACCGCTGGCTCGGAACATAAAGGGCTAAGGAAGGAACACGGGTGGGTTTTAGTCAGTAAGAGTCTGACACTCCCTTCCGCTCCACCCAGAGCGGGAGGAGTCATTTGATGATTTACCATCCAAAAAAAAAAAAACACTTCGCGATCAATCTAAATGAGATAAATATGATATTATTATGTAGGTACCCACTCAAATAATCCAGCGCAGCCTGGACATTCAGCCCCACTATCGACTGGCTAATAATATCTAAACCGTACTTACCGAAGTGAAAGCAGATTCACTCCCACACATATTTTTATCAGCCTATACAACCGATAACATGCCACGAATATTCTAAATCTTTTTTTCTAATCCACATACATGTTACAAACATAAAAAATGTAATACACGAAAATATATTTTATTGTTAATCCTAAACGGCTTTGATATTCGGCCGCCATTTTGCTTAACGTCTTCAAAAAGACGATTCGCACGTGATTCGGTTTGAAAATAGAACATCCAAGACTTTGTTAAAATGTAGATACCAACTTAATAATATTATTTTGTTGGGCTTGAGGGAAAGTCACCTTTTAACATGAACAAAGTATAGAAAGAAAGAAAGAAAGAAAAACAGGCCAAGTGCGAGTCGGACTCGCACACGAAAGGGCTCCGTACCACAAGGCGAAAACGCCGAAAAAAACACGTTTGTTGTATGGAAACCCTCCTTAAATATTTATTTTATTTTAATTTTTTTATTTATTAAGTAAAAATAAAACTGAGTATTTTGTGAATATTTCAAGTGCCTACCTGTTGCCATTTTTGATATCGGGCAAAAAAGGGGCAAAAAAATCGCGTTTGTTGTATGGGAGCCCCCCTTAAATATTTATTTTATTCTGTTTTTAGTATTGTTGTTATAGCGGCAACAGAAATACATAATTTGTGAAAATTTCAACTGTCTAGATATCGTGGTTCTTGAGATACAGCCTGGTGACAGACAGACGGACGGATGGACGAACGGACAGACATCGAAGTCTTAGTAATAGGGTTCCGTTTTTACCCTTTTTTTTTTTTTGTGGATGGGAAATCATCAAATGACTCCTCCCGCTCTGGCTGGAGCGGAAGGGAGTGTCAGACTCTTACTGACTAAAACCCACCCGTGTTCCTTCCTTAGCCCTTTATGTTCCGGGCCAGCGGTAACCCTTTCGGACAATCCCGCTGACCCGGCAGGCTTCAGCCCTAAGGGGCCCCTCCTCGATGCTGACATCTCTTTGAGGCGCGCGTGGAACACGTACGCGCCGTCCGGCACGGGCCTGGTCCTGATCGGACGGTGAGCTACCCATTACTCTCCGCCCGCAGGCCCGCGCCTACGGTGGCCGGGAGTCGTCACGCGACTCCCGACGCCCGGAGCGTCTCCCGCGGCGGCTGGGACGGGAGGTTCTCTCCCTGAGCCGTCCCGCCACCTCCTTCGCTAGCATGACTGCTTCGCAGAAGGAGGTGACTGCCTCCCACTCTCTCTCGCCCCGGACCATGGCTTGCACCAGGCACGGACGCGAGAGGTCGCCGTCGCTGCTGATCGCCTCTACGAGGACACGGCGGTGCTAAGCCCAAGCGTGGCAGACCTCCACCCCGTCCTCCGTTTTTACCCTTTGGGTACGAAACCCAAAAAAAGCAGCAGTATAGCAGTGGTGGCCCTGTGGTCTATCAGTCGGGTATATCAATCGGCTTTCATTTTGACAGATTAAGAACATTCATTGCGTTATATTACGTCGTTGCCCAGACAAATTTTTCGAACATAAGAAGTAATGGATTAGGAATATCCTTTAACATGATTCAGATTGTGATACATACAGTGTGTTATAATCAGTGATCGGAATAGGTAGAGCTATTTAGGTTCATTGACCTAAAACATCTAAATATATAAAACTCAAAGGTGACTGACTGACATAGTGATCTATCAACGCACAGCCCAAACCACTGGAGGGATCGGGCTGAAATTTGGCATGCAGGTAGATGTTATGACGTAAGCATCCGCTAAGAAAGGATTTTGATAAATTCTACCCCCAAGGGGATAAAATAGGGGATGAAACTTTGTATGAAACTTTGTCAATTTTAAACCGATCGGGCTGAGACTTTGCATGCAAATAGCTACTATGACGTAGGCATAAAAAAGGAATTGGATAAATTCAACCCCCATGGGGATAAAATAAGGGATGATGGCGGATGTAAATGTATTAGTTTTTTTTAATAATACTTAACGCGAGGGAAGCCGCGGGCAAAAGCTAGTTGATTATAATATGGATATTCCACGGGATTCCGACTGATACCTCGGGATTTTTACGGGATTTTATTGTCGCTAGAGTGACGCATTTGTTTTTGTCTCTTTCTGCGCCACTAGAATTCAATTCTTTACCAACAGTAACTTCAAAACTAAACTTAACTTCGTAACTAAAAGGGAATATCCATATTATTCTAACCTACGGCAAGTACGTAAAACAGCTCTACCTAATCCGATCTATGGTTATAATGGTAGTCTAGACTATAATTTCCCATTTGTCTGCCAGGGAAAGTAATTATCGAAAGGTGTTGTTTTTACTTAACATTTAATTGGATGATGAAAAATTCTACTGGACCTTAATTCACTATGACCATTAGCGATTTCTTACCGAAACCACGACGGATCAACGTGAATTCCTTAGCTAATCCTGCTAATCTCGCGTTGATTTAGCGCGCTTTCGTTCACTGAGTCATAAAGAATTACTGCCCTGATTTGACAGATCCTCCTTGAGGGGCTTACATGACCTAAAGCGTGGTCACTGTCGGACTGCATAGAAAAGAAAGACACACAACGCTGGTAATTTATTGCAAAATATGAAGCAATTATTTAATAACAAAAATCTATTGTTTGGACAAAAAAAATTAAAACACTAGTGTTTTAGTATGTTGCTTGTAGAATAATCTGACAAAAAATCAGAATGATTGTGTGTATATTAGTACGGATTTTATTGTAAAAAGAAAGTTTTTAGAGGTACCTATCAAATTCGTTGTATTATGTTTTCAACACACTATCAACTTAACATATATCCTGAAGAATATCATATATTTTGCTGATTTTATTTACTGTAGTCTACCACTTTTATTGTTTCTAAAACTTGCGTTTTTTGCGTTTAGGTCCTGTAAGCCCCTTAAAAGCGTCATTTCAAAAAATCGTGACACTAAGCTGATTTAATTAATACGTATACATCATCAGCTGCCTAGCCCTTTTCCCAACTATGTTGGGGTCGGCTTCCAGTCTAACCGGATGCAGCTGAATACCAGTATTTTACATGGAGCGACTGTCTATCTGACCTCCACAACCCAGATACTGGGTAATATGATACCACTTGGTAAGACTGGTTGTCAGACTTTCGGGCTTCTGACTACCCGTAACGACTGTCAAAGATCCACGAATAACAGCCGGGACCAACGGCTTAACGTGCTTTCCGAGGCACGGAGGGGTCTCGGTATGTAAAGATGGTCACCCATCCACAGACCAACCGCGGCAAGCGTAGCTTAACCTGATCGATCGACCTGTGCGGCTGTTATTATTTAGCCACATACGTATACATGTTAACTTTTAATATATTGTCTGTGTGGTGCCGGACTTAAAGAATAGCACCACCCCATACTTCCCGTGGGTGTCGTAAAAGGCGACTAAGGATCGTACCGGAGAATGGGCAGCAGCGTTCTCTATGCATTCCACCACCATACTATACTGCGATCGCCAACCCGCCTGCCAAGCGTGGCGATTATGGCAACCCCCGCCCCCCCCTTTGGGGGAGGCCTATGTCCAGCAGTGGACGTCTTTCGCCTGAAATGATGATGATGATACAATATACCTATAGGTTTAGGGGTAGGTAGTTACCTATCAGTAAAATTTGTTTGTTTGTATGTAGGGGGTAATCTCCGGAACTACCAGTCGAATTTGAAAAAATCTTCTTACATTTCATACCCCAATTCTTTAGGAAGGTTATAAGTTATTTAACGTCACGCTACAACCTTTAGGAGTCAAGCAAAAGGAAAAAAAGTCTGAAAACGAAGTTGATCGGGCGGGCGATGCAATGCGATGCGGTGGATCGGGACCCGAAATTTCACACGAGCAAAGTTGCGGGCAGCGGCTAGTTTGAAATAGATATAGCAAATTTCAATAAATCTTACAGTACTGCGGTGCTTTTCTGTAAAAACCTCACCGTGAACTAAAGCCGCGTTTCCATTGGGCAAGTCTTGCATGCAAGAATGACGTCACACTTGTGTGCAAGTGATTTGAATTGAAAACAGGAATTTGTTCAACTTGCAGCTTGCATGCAAGATTTTAGTGGCATACAAGTAATAATCCTGCACATAATCTATACACCTGCGCATGCGCTTGCAACTTGTATGCAAATGAGCTGACTTGAGTGTTGTGTGTACAAGTTTAAACCTAATTGCATACTGGTTGCAACTTGTTTGCAAGCTGTGGTTTCCACTATACAAATTGCATGCAACTTGCAACTTGTATGCACGTCATTTGCATAATGGAAACGCGGCTTTAGGTGAAGTGAGCGTGGAGTAAGTAAGTAAGTAAGTAAATTTTTAATTGTTTGAACATGGTGTACCTACATTGCATGCAGGATAATAATGGGATACAGAAAAGTTCTAACATGTTCAGGCGCATATCGTGGCGTACAAATTGGGAGGAAGAGATGGTGCATAAACCGTGATAATATTCATCAAAATTACATTTCTTCATTATTCATTAAAGATTAGTTAAAATTACAATTCAATAAATATATTTTTTAGATACAGTTCAATGTCAAAGTAGTCATTAAATAAATTGGTCAAACTATGTGTTACTGTCATTTAAATTACAAATTACAATTACATATTACAAAAAAACAATACAATAGATCAATAACATGTCAAAAAATACAACATTGTCATCTCATAAACGAGGAAAATTGTCCTCTTTCATAAACTCTGCTATACTGTAATATGCTCTTTCAGTTAATAAACTCTTCAATTTACTTTTAAGAGCAGATATATTTAATGTTTTCCATGATTTGGGCAATTTATTAAAAAGTGTGTGTGGAGTGAGCTGTCAAAAATGTCAATTCTTAGCTAAAACAAACTCACTTCACTTCAGTTTTCACGGTGAGATTTTTACAGAATCGACCGGCTGTAAAAGAAGTGAAGGGAAATGGTAAAATGTCCTACATTGAGAACAGGCTTACATTTTGACAGGGCTTTTTGCAATTTCACTTTACTGATAACCTCTCAAACGTTTGCCCGCGTACCTGTCGACACACCCCACGTGTCGAAGTAGTTGAATGGACGCAGTAAAGTCATTGTCTTCACAATGACAATAGTTGTGTACACTTGGTGTACCGTTGACGTTTCGAGCACTTTATCTCATGTACAGTCAACAAAGGAGATAGGTATACAGGATCGTCGGATATAGTCGAAGTTTACTATGAAACCGATGCATGTTTTCGAATAAAATGTTTATTTTATTATTAGAAAACAAACAGTTTATTTATCAAATTAAATTTCAGGCAACAACCTCCATCGGTTTCTTACTAAACTTCAAGTATACCCGACGATCCTGTATACTTATCTCCTTTGTTGACTGTACACTTAGTGTACAGTGGACGCTTGAGGGGATAACTAGACCTAGTTTCTGCCCGCAACTTCAACCGCATAATTAATTTCTTGTTCCCCGAGCCACCCCACAACGCATCGCCTGCCCGCGCAATTACTTCGTTTTCGCATTCTTTTTAGGGTTCCGTACCCAAAGGGTAAAAACGGAACCCTATTACTAAGACTTCGCTGTCTGTCCGTCTGTCCGTCTGTCTGTCACCAGGCTGTATCTCAAGAACCGCGATAGCTAGACTGTTGAAATTTTCACAAACTATGTATTTCTGTTGCCGCTATAATAACAAATACTAAAAACAAAATAAAATAAATATTTAAGGGGGGCTCCCATACAACAAACGCGATTTTTTTGCCCTTTTTTGCTCGATATCAAAAATGGCAACAGGAAGGCACTTGAAATATACACAAAATACTCAGTTGTATTTTAACTTTAATAATAAAATTAAAATTAAATAAATTTTTAAGGGGGCTCCCATACAACAAACATGTTTTTTGGGGGTTTTTGCCGTGTGGTACGGAACCCTTCGTGTGCGAGTCCGACTCGCACTTGGCCAGTTTTTTTTCTTTTTGTTCAGCTCCTAAAGGTTATAGTATGATGTTTAATATAAGCCTTAGCGCTTATAAGCCTTCCTTGAGAATTGATCTATGATGTGCAAAAGATTTTTTTATATCCGACCGGTAGATCCAGAGATTAGCGCGTTCAAACAAACAGACAAACAAAAAAAAAAAGAAGTATTCAGCTTTATTGTTAGAAATATTTAGTACTAGCAGCGTCCCGCGGTTTCACGCGCATAAGTGTCAATCCCGTGGGAATATCGGGATAAAAAGTAACGTATATTTAAAAAAAAGTAAAGTAAAGTAACGTATAATCCAGGGTGTCAGCTACCTCTATAACAAATTTTATCAAAATTGGTCCAGCCGTTTGAGCGTGAAGACGTAACAAACATAGGTACATATAAACACACACTCACAAACTTTCGCCTTTATTAGTGTGATAGACGGCTCAGAAAAAGTAATACACTTAATATTCATATTTTCAGTAGATTTATATCCAAAAAATATTATTTCCTCTTCTTCTCAAACCCCCTATAATATATTACACCAACAAACTCAATAATTATCTTCTTACCCACAAAAATATTTTCTACCACACTTCAAAAATCGTCAACAAAATAAGAAAAAAAAAAATACATCGAAATCCGATAAACATTTAAGTTCCCGGATATACGATAGAAATACCCGGATATACCCGTTCACGCATCGCCGATACATAATACACGGAAATACCTGCCCGGGCAGGATTTCCAATTACTTACACCCAAAACCGGTTCACATACGTTTGTACCGGAATATAATATTCGATATTACCCGCAATCCGGATGTGTTTAACCGGGTGCCGTAGTGAGTGGACCTTTATGTGATTTTAATAAAGTAGGTAATATTTTATTTCTTTTGTTAGAGTTATTTTGCTTTTTGCATTTGGAAAAGAGATGAACATCAAAGATCATCCTCGTTTTCAAGCAAATAAATTACCCGATGTTAGTAATAATAATAATAATTTCTTTATTTGTATAGAATGCAGGTGTTACAATAATGGTGTTAGTTTTAGATACATTCCCAGTACATTCTGCCTGTTGGCATACAAAATATAGTGGTTAAAAATTACGATTTTATTTTAAGTGGTTAGGTTTAATTTAGAAACAAGGTACTTAAATTCAAAATGGGATCACAGCTAAGTCTAGAATTATTTACATAATAAATGAGATAAAGTGAAGCAAACATTACAATTCATCATTTATAAAATCCATGACAGAGTAATAACATTTCTCTATCAGCAACGTCGACAAGACTTTCTTGAATTTTATTAAGGGCTGATCCTTAATACAATTAGATAGGTACCCTTTTCTACTCTTGTATACCATACTAATATAATAAACTAGCTGCGCCCCGCGGTTCCACCCGCATAAGTTTCGATCTCGTGGGAATATCGGGATAAAAAGTAAAAAAAAAAAACAAAAAGACACCAATTTCAGTCATTAAAGTAACACATAAGCTGTCATTTTACTGCAGTTAAAAGTACGACTATAGGTACTTAGGAAATTGTCTCCTTGGTCAGGTGGTGTCAAGAACCGTTTCTGAACGTTAGTATCAGGGATCCTCAGGTCGAGTAGAGTCATTAGGTTTTTCCATTACCAAATTCTTAGTAGATTCCGTTACTATAGAGTAATAAAATAGGATTATCTCCATTTATAACATAATAGCAAAATAACTGGCCAAGTGCGAGTCGGACTCGCACACGAAGGGTTCCGTACCACAAGGCAAAACGCCGAAAAAAACATGTTTGTTGTATGGGAGCCCCCCTTAAATATTTATTTTATTTTATTATTATTATTTATTATTAAAGTTAAAATACAACTGAGTATTTCGTGAATATTTCAAGTGCCTACCTGTTGCCATTTTTGATATCGAGCAAAAAAGGGCAAAAAAATCGCGTTTGTTGTATGGGAGCCCCCTTAAATATTAATTTTATTTTGTTTTAAGTATTTGTTGTTATAGCGGCAACAGAAATACATAATTTGTGAAAATTTCAACTGTCTAGCTATCGCGGTTCATGAGATACAGCCTGGTGACAGACAGACAGACAGACGGACAGACGGACAGACAGCGAAGTCTTAGTAATAGGGTTCCGTTTTTATACGGAACCCTAAAAAGTAAGTTTATAACACGGCACTGCTTATCCTGCGAATGAGTCAACGTTTGAGGTCCAATGACAGAAACCTTAAATCAGCAACGACTGGATTTCAATTAAATCCATGATTGATTGGATGATTCCATCATTAATGGTGGTTTCATTTGTAAGCGCAATACTCGTATCTCATCAGTATTCAGGCAGCAATTACTATGCCTTTTCAACTGACATCAACGAATTACGGTTGAGGTGGGCTTTGCGAATTCACCGTCATTGAATGACACACATTAAGTAGACTAGAGTCTTGTACAGACGCCAGCACATCAAGCTACCCGAAACTGTCAAATTTTCCCAATCAACTTTGAACCTTATGCTTTAGCGATAGAGTTGAAAATCTATTAAGGAAATATGACAGATTGTAGTAGCTTGATGTGCGTCTGTACAATGCGTGGGTAAAATATTAGTGGATCGTAGAGCTGTGGAAGTGTGTGTGGCGTTTCTCCAGTTTAGTATAAGTAGTTTGTTCGAAATATTGAACAGCAATTCTCGAATAAACTAGATGCAAGAAGCAGGGAACCGGTTCAATTGGCGGTCCTTGGGGGAGGTCCATATCCAGCAGAGGACGTCTTTCGGCTGAAATAATGATGATTGAACAGCAAGAATGCTGTTATTCGTAGCTATTTGACAGGCGTTACGGGTAGTCAGACGCCAAAACTCAACCAGACCCAATCAATCTTTCCAATGGGTATCGTTTTACCCAGTAACTGGGTTGTGGAGGTCAGGTAGGCAGTTGCTCCATGTAAAATACAGGCATTCAGCGGCATCCGGTTAGACTGGAAGCCAACCTCAACATAGTTGAGAAAAGGCTCGGCAGAATGGTTGACATCAAGAGAGTTATAGGTAGGTAGAGCTATAGGTCTGTGTGGTGCCGGACTTAAAGAATACCACCACCCCTTACTTCCCGTGGGTGTCGTAAAAGGCGACTAAGGATCGTACCGGAGAATGGGCAGCAGCGTTCTCTGTGTATTTCACCACCATACCATACTGCGATCGCCAACCCGCCTGCCAAGCGTGGCGATTATGGCAAACCCTCCGAAAATTGGGGGAGGCCTATGTCCAGCAGTGGACGTCTATCGGCTGAAACGACGAGAGCTATAGGTATCACGAAATTGAAATGACTTATAATACCTACAGTTTGGCCGACGAGAGAACGCGTTCTTGACACCTGTCAATTTCATAAGAACGTATACGTGTTTTGCGAATTTGATCTTTGTTAGCTACTAGGATTTTCGCACTGTAACTACCTGTAATTTCAACGGCACCCACAAAGCCACACTTTTCAAACTGAAAGACCATTTCCGAAAGGAAAATATACTGTAGTACCTTCACGAACAAACTTCTCCACAAGTAATTTTACTTCTTATAAATCTCTAAAAGCTATCATGAAAAAGAATCCTTCGTACTGTGTTTGTATTGTGTGAAGCGAAAACTACGAGAAAAAACTTATGATACACGCGTTAAACTTACAAAATATATCCGTATATTTTTTCGTGAACTAGAATGAAATTCATTATTATTCCGGCCCTCGGGCTCAGAAAGTGAGCAAGAACTACAGAAAAAAAATCGCGAACACAGTCATATTCTGTATTGTCAGTGTAAATCAAAATAACGAGGAGGCCTAGCAAACAAACATATGTAGGGGTCGTTGAACACTAGAGAGGCCGGATAAAAATGTGGTTTATCCGGATTTTGAAAAAATTCGTTAGTTCGAAGGATTGTTGTTGAAATGAAATAAATTGCTGTGCTATAAGCCGATAAAATGGTGATCTCGTTCTGAATTCAATTTAAAAGGAACGATTTTAATTCGTCTATCAGTATTATTTCACGAACTTTGCAAAGTAAGTATCTATTCAGGGAAAACTAAAATTATTTCTGTGAACAATTAATGATCATCAAGTTGTGTTTGAGCTTGATTATCGCAGTTCTAACTGCACATAATTCTTTTTTTAATTCCATTCCTTTTTTTATTCAGACAAAAAAGCCAAAAATGTCTAGACAAGTTTATTCGCCCGTAATGTAATCTGGTCTACGCGTTAATAAATATGATTACATTTTATAGGAGTGATAAAGCGACTATGCTGTTTTATTTGATTAATCTATGTTTTATCTTCTATATTAATAATAAAGCTAAATAGTCAGTTTGCGTTAATAAATATGATTACATTTTATATGAGTGATAAAGCGACTATACTATTTTATTTGATTAATCTATCTCTTATCTTGTATATTAATAATAAAGCTAAATAGTCAGTTTATTTGTTTGATTTGAAAAAATCTATTTGCATTTGACAGCCCAAATCTTGAGAAACGCTGACTATTTATCATCACACTGCGGGGAAAAGTCAGAAAGAACGCTAAGCGATAATAAAGTATAAGCGCGGGCAGGCGACGTAATGCGACGAGGTGGGTCGTGGGAACAAGAAATTTCACGCGGATGAAGTCGCGGGAAGAAACTAGTAAAATAAAACTGTCTTATTAATATCTAGAAACTCCACAAAGGCTGTTATATATTCTGCTGGTCACCGTCAGTGTAAGTCTCTATCATGCCACTACTAAGCAAATGCCTCTCCTTATGACTTCCAGCTGTTACTATGCAGGGCCACATTCAAGTAGACCATAACACATAAGATCACGCCTATAGTCCCCAAAGAGGTAGGCAAAGGTGTACCTATAGTACAGTGTACACTCACATTTTATTTATTTATTTAAGTACACTTTATTAAACACCGGAAAATATATAACAAAAAAAAATACATTTAACACCACAAAACAAAATATATAATGGGCGGCCTTATGGGTAACTCCCGTTTGGGAACGCTCCCGTTTGGTAACGCTACACACACTTACATATAGCGGTGTATCGCATGCACCAGGTACAGTCAGTATGTTAAGTATAATTTTTAAGGAATGTATATATTTGTTTGAAAAGAAATAAGTAATTTAAGATTTTTATAGTGTATACCTATTTATTATGCTTTAGAGCATTTAACATGGACATACTTAAGATTTAATTTACACTAAATGGATTTTGAAATTGTTAATTAATTATTTTTAACTTTACTTACTTAATTTTAATTAAAAAAAAAAAATTAACATATTTCAAAATATTGTCATTTGTATTCGATGCAGTACTTAAAATTAATATGAAATAAATTCGGCACACCAGGACTTTTTACTCTGATTGTATTTTAAGGTGTGTGTTAGGTAGCGTTACCAAACGGGAGCGTTCCCAAACGGGAGTAACCCGGCCTTATCGTCATTTCGCCAGTTATGTTTAAGTCCTATGTAATATGTGGCGAGCCTATAGCCATCAACCGGGCACAAATCCAGTCTCAGAACTGCTGAGAAATTCCTGTTGGAAAAACCCAAAGTATATAGAATTATAGATCTATATTCAAGTCTCATTGAATTCTTATCGTAACACGGGTCTAGTGGTCGAATGGCATTAAGGTAAGTTTTACCCGGATTTTCGGCCTAGCCCAAGGGATCAAGTGTTTGTGTGCCCCTAAATTTGTAGCTTTTATTTATAATGGCGGGTAAAAAATAGTTATGTAATAGCTTGCGTGTTAGTGATTTCTGACTATTTCGGTCCATTTTTCCATTGTTTTCTTTTCTTTTAGAATTTAGTGGTTTTGCTCGCCAAAAACTGTATAATTTTGTTCTAGTTATGGCTGAAAACTTGTCTAGATAGATAATAAACTTATCTTCAAAAGTACTCCAACTGAAAATAAGTATAAACAGTTTACCATTCATTAATTTGTTTTTCTCTTTAAATTATGTTTTTTTTCTATGGATCATGTAGTTTGCAATAAGGATTTTTATTTATTTATTCAAAAATAGATAGGTACTATTTTCACCTTTGTCATTGACCATTTTTCTTTGATCAAAAGTTTTATAACAAGAGATTTGTTTGTTGAAAAAGAAGTTGTAAAACAGGCAATAATACTTAAAAGAAGTTGTAAAACATATTAATTAAAAATATAATTTCGCTTGAAATGTTTTAGATGTTACAGAATAAAAAAAATTAAAATACAAATTTCATAGAAGTATTCACAAAAAACTTCAACAGACTATGATATTACAAAAACTTTTAATTGATATATTATGCAAACGTTTTATTTAATTGTTTCTATGAAAATATTTTTTCAAATGCAAAGTGGGTCCATCCGTCAGGCAAGGGTCACGATCAAGTATTGAATTAGACCAGGGGACCTAAAAAGGCCTCTTTTGCAGAATCATAAAAGGATAACATTATGAATCATAATATGGCGAAGACAGTCCGTGTTTTTCTTTTTTCGCTGCACTGCACTACGTAGGTATAATCAAAGAGATTTTTTTTTGCGGTTGAGTAATTATCAAATGACCCCTCCCGCTTTGGATGGAGCGGAAGGGAGTCTCAGACTCTTACTGTCTAAAACCCACCCGTGTTCCTTCCTTAGACCTTTATGTTCCGGGCCAGTGGTAAACCTTTCGGACAATCCCGCTGATACAAAGAGATTGGGATTGGATTTGGATTGGATTGATTGGTATTTTGGCACAGACAAAAAATTTCTGAAAAATTTAACGGGATTTGATACGATTAACTTAACAGTTCATCATCATCATCATCATTTCAGCCGAAAGACGTCCACTGCTGGACATAGGCCTCCCTCAAAAAGGGGGGGGGGGGGGTTTGCCATAATCGCCACGCTTGGCAGGCGGGTTGGCGATCGCAGTATGGTAAGGTGGTGGAATGCATAGAGAACGCTGCTGCCCATTCTCCGGTACGCCCCTTAGTCACCTCTTACGACACCCACGGGAAGTATGGGGTGGTGCTATTCTTTAAGTCCGGCACCACACACACATCTTTAAGTCCGGCACCACACAGACAACTTAACAGTTAACTGTACATTATTTTATCCTTTTATGATTCTGCCAATGTGGCCTTTTTAGGCCCCCCCTGTACAAAAACCACTTGCTTGGCAGTTTATTATAAACACAGGATAGCTACTTGTTGTTGTTGGTTGTGTCTTTAAAGATCGCTCTTAGCGATACAAACTCAAACTTCTAAGTCAACGCAATCAAAAGTTCCGCGTATAAGTTCCGTTTATGTTCCGCAAATTTTGAGACTCGCAAGGGAATCAAAACCTTTAAGGTACTTCCCGTTGACCTAGAATCATGAAATTTGGCAAGAAGTAATGTCATGTAGCTGCTCTAGACAAGTAAAGAAAAAATCCGAAAACCGTAAATAGCTACATTACTTACAAAGAAATGAGGAAAATGTCGTGAGGAGAAATTTGAGTATGGATGTCGATGGCTATAAGAGTAGGGGAAGACCAAAGAAACGATGGATGGAATGTGTGAATGATGATATGGTTAGAAAGGGGGTGACTACCGAGATGACGACTAATAGAGAAGTATGGAAGAAAAAGACATTTTGCGCCGACCCCAAATAAATTGGGATAAGGGCAGGAGAATGATGATGATTACTTCCAAAAATAAAAATTCCTTCCGTGGTAAACTATTTACATACCTACAAATTTGTACGGGACCCTTGGTGCCTGAGTCCGACTCGCTATTGACCGGTTTTTTTTTTACAGTTCTGATATAACTTGCACTATCCATCTTCAGCGGGCAATAACATGTTTAAAACTTTATCTAGCACGCAAAATCTTCTCAGTACCTATTTTCCCTAGAGTAAATAGTAAAACTCATTCACACTAGCTTGAATGATATTGCGCCGCGGCATTTTATCGTAGAGAGTTTATCGTACATCGCTATTAGGCCAGGCCGTGGCCTCGAAAGTCGCGGTGAGGCCACAAATTGTAACTAATGGTTAGTGTAATTTGTTCTATAAAATACGTTCATGTGGCCGAGCCACATAATGTAAATATATTTTGTGGCCTAGCGGTTTTTAGTGAGACAATTTTGGTTTAAACGAGGGATTTTTGGTTTAGATTAATAGGTATAGGTTTATGAAAGATCCACGTCAGTATGGTGGTTCACAGAAGACATTTGAATTTTCATAGACACTGTACGAGGGTGTGACATATTATGGATGGACGGACTGGGAGACAAATATTTTTTAATTAATCATGAGGTACTTAGTGGGTTTCTAGTTCAAGTTCAACTAAGAAACCCATAAAATACACAACATACGAGTACGAGTAAAGATTTAGACCCTCCATTTCAGCTTACCACAATTCAAATACCTAAAAACATTAATTTCAAAGGCCAAAATTCAATTGCTATTTGTTGGCCTCGCCACCTTCGAGGCCACAGTTTGAAGCATTCTATTGCCACTCGCGGAACGCTTTAATGTAAACACTATTAAGACTTATTTTGGGCCACAAATAAGATGAAAGACGTAGTAGAATCTTACGACTGTGTTTCGCAAATCTATTATGTGCTAACTTGTAAGGGACTGAAAAGAGAATGCTTAGATGGTTTGGTCATGTTAAAAGGATGAATGTAAGGCGGCTAAGAAAACGTATTTACAAGGCAGATGTTTGTGGAAACGGAGGGGACGCCTTAGACGGACATTAATTATTGACCTCATTGATATGTTCTTCAGAAAGTTCAGGTGCGTAAAGGTCTACCAGAATCTCATGGCAAAAAAACAAACAAAAATACTTTGTGGTTTTCATACATTTGACAACATTGACAATGTCAAATGTATGTAAACCACAATGTTTTTTTTTTTTTGCCATTAGATTCTGGTAGACCTATAGTAAGTACCTAATCGCAAACGGCGCGTGAGGCAATAGGAGTAGGTATGTAAGGATAGTAGCAAGTGACGTTCTGTGGTTTCTACCTATCCTAAACCCACAACATAAACCACATCAAGCTACTTCAATCTGTTAAATTTCTTTAATAGATTTTCAACTTTACCGCTAAAGTTTCAGGTTCAAAGTTGATTGGAAAAATTTGACAGTTTCGGGTAGTTTGATGTGCTCGCGTCTGTACATAAGTACCTATGTTGGTAGTATAAAGGATTTTATGACTGTATTCAGTTTCAGTAAGAGAATCTAAATAGTGATAGCATATGCGATCATAGATCAGTTTAGTTTCTAGTAGCGGTAGGTACAGACGCCAGCACATCAAGCTACCCGAAACTGTCAAAGTTTTCCATTCAACCTTGAACCTTGTGCTTTAGCGATAAAATTGATAATCTATTAAAGAAATTTGACAGATTGTAGTAGCTTGATGTGCTGGCGTCTGTACGTAAAGTAATTTTTAAACACTAACTCGGCCGGTAGCCGTTCCTTGTTTTTATAAAATATTGAATACCACCTATTATTGTAACCGCCTTTTCTGACGTTAAATAAAACAATGAATGAAATCGAAAGCGAAATCGATCGCTAAATAAAATCAGCTGTTCACTACATTTATGTTCGCATAACTCGTCAAACTGTTTGGTACCGTACAATTAATTATGTGAAACGAAACGCAAACACCAACTTTGACACTTGACACCTGGCTCTTTAAACTTGTCAATGTCATAGTCAAAAGTGTAAGTGTCAGTCTGTGCTGTGTCAAAACAAAACAAAATTCTTTAGAACGAGTGAATTAATGTGAAAATTGCCTCGTTAAATAATGGATGGTTACGAAAATATGTACAAAACTATATGCCGGGTGTGCTTAACTCGGAACAATAGTGTTAGAATGTTTAGTTTAATTGATAGTTCAAGTGACGACGGTCTCAGTTGTTACGGCAAAGCAATAACAATAGTAACCGATGTTCTGTTGCAAAAGGACGATAAACTGCCGCCTATGGTGTGCCGAAAATGTGTTCATTTATTAAAACAAACTATTTACTTCAAATTAAAGTGTGAATCGACAGACGAAGAGTTGAAACAGCTCATAAATAAAAATGTTAACTGTGACACTTCAGATCGTGATTTAGAAGAGATTGTGTGTGAATATGTGATGTTCAACCAGTATTTCCCACAGAAAAGTAATTCAAAACCTTCTAGACGAAATAGTAAGCACAAAAACCCTGTGACAGTTCAGCTCATAAATGAAATTGACCAAAAACCAACCGTTGAAAAAATAGTTGATACAGACATTGATTTGGGTGATAGAATGTACGATTTTGATGATTTCATAGAGGAAGATTTTAAAAGTAACTCAAAGGGATTAAAAGATGAATACTCAAACAAAGTCGATTACATTTTAGAAACTATGCAAAGTTTAATTCAATCCGACACAAAATTTAATAAAATACAACACGCTAAGAGTAAACTAAAAAGGGAACACAGATATCGACCAGTACCAGTCAAAGAACGCAACCTTATATGCAAGATATGCCACAAAATCCTCGCTAACCGTTTAACATACGACCATCACATGCAACGGCACAACAACTGCAAATTTATCTGCGACCAGTGTGGAAAAGGGTTTCCGGTGCTCGCAGAAATGCATATGCATCAAATAGCTCGTCACGGAGTTGGTCCGTACCTACAATGTGATCATTGCCCTTATAAGGCTCCCAGAAAACTTGACTTAATAGAACATTTAAGGCTGCACACTGGTGAGAGACCATTCACATGTGAAAAATGTGGTTTAACATTCCGCCGAAGAGCTATATGGAGGAATCATTTAGTCTGTCATATGGATAAACAATATCAATGTACCCACTGCCCTAGAAAGTTCTATCGGCACGGTGACATGCTTGCGCACTGTAATAATGTTCATGAGAGGATGTATATGTTTGCATGCAGTGTCTGCAGTGTGACTTATACTAAGACTGAGACGGTGAGACGGCATATGCTCATGAAGCATGGCATACCGAGAGACAAGCAAGGGAAAATTGGAAGAATTATGAATGGGAATTCTGATTTCCTCGGTAAAGTTATTTAAATTTATTATTGTTTAGCAAGAATTGATATTTTGTTGTTTTTATGTTATACTTTTTGTACTAAGTAACAGGCAGTACAGATTTTAATTTTCAGTATTTTTTTTTTCAAATGACAAAGGATTTTTAATTTAATTTGTGTTCTTTTTAAGAACAAAGAAGTAAGTACAAAACATTCTTTTTTCTTAATTTTAAAATTAGAATGGTTTTTATTTAAAATTCTTCTAATGAGTTAGTTCATAAACATGTTTGTTACTTATGTAAAAAACATAAAAAAAATAAAACAAAATATTATAAATTAGTATGTACTCGTACATTGGTATGTTTCTAATATTTGCTAAAATTTATTTTGTACAGTCAGCATAAAAGACAAAACTTTATTAAAATCCTGATAACTTTTATTAACTGTTTGTTTTAATTACCTAACAATGTCAACAATGAGGGGCTCGTGGCTAAGTAATGATAGCCACCGGGTCGATCGATCAGGTTAAGCTACGCTTGCCGCGGTTGGTCCGTGGATGGGTGACCATCTTTACATATCGAGGTCCCGACTGTCATTTGTGAATCTTTGAGTCGTTACAGGTCGTCAGAAGCCCGAAAGTCTAACCAAGGGGTATCGAATTACAAAGTACCTAATTGGGTTGTGGAGGTCAACACTTAGATTATTACCACCAAGATATTATGACAAGTTCAGCACATAATATTCAAATAAATTTAATAAAAGCTCTGAAATTATAATAAAATAGCTGCCCCGGCGAACTTCGTACCGCCCCGCCAGCCGCTCCGCCCTCGCTTTTTAAATCTCTGATATCTTCTAAGATGTTCATTTATATAAATAATAATATTAAATAGCCTATGACACTCACAAAATGTGTGGTAAAAAATTGGTATAATTTTTTTTTCTAAATCGGTTCAGTAGATCCAGAGATTCACAAACTTTACCTGTTTATAATATTAGTACTTATAGATGATTAAACAGGTTTTGTTTTGTTATGTCTACAGGGCTTAGAATTTCAACCTTTGAATTATCTTTTGGATATTTATCCTTTGGACTACAAAAAGATAAATAAACAATAATGTATTCATTTATTAGGTACTTTATTAAGAATACTGTTTATTAATTAAATTCAGATTCTCTTTCAACAAACGAACCTAAAATATACAAAAAATCTCAAATAATGAACGGTCTGTAACTGTAATAAAAAAATGTACGTACTTACTTTTTATTACGTTAAAAGTAAAAAAAAAGTTGTTTTGCTGTCTGTAGATAGAATACTGTGATTACTTAGATGGGTTATGAAAAAGTAGAGTATTTTAATTTGTTGTAAATTATTACTTCATCACTCTCTCTGCTCTCAAAACGGTGAAGGAAAACATCGTGAGGAAACCGGCATGTCCACGATCCAAAAATTCGAAGACATGTAGCATCCGCCAACCCGCACTGGGCTCGCGTGGATTACGGCCCACTCCCTCACACCGCGAGAAGGCCATTATTAGCCTATAATGTTCCCGGTAATGGGACCATTATAGGCTAATTATGCATGATTACTTCATCATGATTGCTTCATCATAGAGAGCAGTGGTGGCCCAGTGGTAACAGACCCGACTTACGAGTCGTAGGTCGTGGTTTCGGACCCAGACAGGCGCTTTAAGGCCGGGACGGCATGGCAAGGGATTTTCCCGTCAGTCAGCGCACACGAGCCGCTTAGATACCACGGCATTCCAGCGCGCGGCTTCCCCGCTTCTCTACCCCCGCCGCCTCACCCCGCGGTATGTCACAACGAGCGCCGAGTCCTTGGCATGCCGTTGCCTACCGCAGGACGCCACGGCATCCCGCCGGCCTTTACTTGTTGTTAATTTATTTCATCACCATTGCTCTCAAAAACGGTGAAGGAAAACATCGTGAGGAAACCGACATGTCCGAGAACCAAAAATTTGAAGACATCTACCAACCCGCACTGGGCCCGCGTGGTGGATTACGGCCCATTCCCTCTCACAGAAAGGAGGCCCGTGTCCCAGCAGTGGGAACAGTATAGGTTGATTATGTACTCCATCGTAACTAAATTCCGTTCATAATTTAGTTTCCAATCATGTAAACGAATATGTGTGTATTAAGACTAGGTATGGAATACTAACTATAAATCCTACAAAAAAAAAAAAAAAAAAACCCGACTGCGGTAAAAAGGTAAAAACAAGCCCATTTTAAATTAAATAAAAGTTGGAAACAGGCGGGACCCATTTGAATTTGAAAATATAATAAAAATGATATGGGTCCCGCCTACAACTTTTATTTAATTTAAAATGGGCTTGTTTTTAGCTTTTTAGTTTTTTACCGCAGTTGGGTTTTTTATTTTTTAAATAACTTTTTTTTTATTTCCAGCTTTTTAGTTTACAAAATAAATGTGAAAGATTCCACAGACAATTTAGTTCTTGGTACGTGTTTTTTACGATTTGTCACTTCGAATTACTTTTAACTGTATAAGTTGAATATATTTTTGTAATCACCTTTTAAAACCCTTTATTTTGATACCCCACTCGATAGGTTTTGAGAAAAAAATTTTTATTGAAGACCGGTAATATTGCTCCAAAAATCGGCCATTTTAATTTTTTTTTTCAATTTTGATATACTTACCCAGTATCACTCTAATTAACACGAATCTAACGGCACCTCTCAAGCTGAAATCGATCAAGCCGTTTAGGCTACAGAGCGTGCCAAAGAAATATACATACCTACCTACATACATACATGTATACATGCACTCGAAAAACATAACCGTCCTTCTGACGCAGTCGGGTATAAAAAGTATAATTTCAGCAATGAGATGACTTTTTCAATACATCATGTGTTATTTTTGCCTTCGTAAGAAGTTGATTTTGGAATGTCAAGTGTACCTAAGTACAGAAGCACATCAGGCTACTACAATCTGTCAAATTTCTTTAAGTAATAGATTTTCAACTTTATCGCTAAAGCGTAAGGTTCAAAGTTGTTTTGGAAAATTTGACAGTTGCGGGTAGCTTGATGTGCTGGCGTCTGAACCTACTTGACATTCCAAAATCAACTTCTTAGTGTGTCGATGGCAACAATAATGTGACTCAGGCTGGCTGGACAAATCTTCAAAATAGCTCGCATTTAACTAGGTCAATAGGGCACTTTATGTGACGGCTAAACACCCTTATTTCAGAATTTGTGACGCTACAGAATCTTAGATAATCGATCGAAAACGTGTCCAGACAACTTGAAAAACCACTTTTCGCTGGTCTCTCAATCATGGTAACGGAAGTGATTTTGACGACTTCTTGCATATCAACTGGCGTCACATAAATTTGTGACAGGCATCGAGCTAAAAGTTTTGTGATCAATACGTACAGCGGTTCGTCATGAACGTAGATCTCATGAACGGTGATAGCTGACAGTTGAAATTTTGACAGATGTATTTCTGTTGCCGCTATAACAACAAATCCTAAAAACATAATAAAATAAATATTTAAGGGGGGCTCCTATACAACAAACGTGTTTTTTTCGGCGTTTTTGCCTTGTAGTACGGAACCCTTCGTATGTGAGTCCGACTCGCACTTGGCCAGTTTTTTATATTTGTTTGGCTATTCTGCAACGCGGAAACTGTTCGTAGACGCAGCCACTAGGTCCTCACGTGTGCAGGTGACAGAGCATGCGGTGCAAGATGGGAGGTGAGCCATTGTCTGTGGAGAGGCCGAATACACACCGGAGGTCTGAGCTATCCGTGAACCCAACTGCAAAACGTGGAATGGCATTTAGAAACCGAGATTTAAAAGTTTTACTTCATTTCCCAATCCTTAAGATACGCTTACACAGAAAATGCATTGCGCAATTCTTGGCGATTTCGATTAAATTTGAACACCGAATAACATGAGCCAAATACCTACCATATGAGTTTACATAGAATTTGTACAATTTTAATTGCCTCTGTAAGCGCACCGTTAGCAATAGCTCAAAAACGCTTGAACTGAGTACGTGAAAGTGGAACACATTACATAGTTTCAGACTAAATTGAAGTTTAGTCTGTACACAGTCGTACAAAGTGGCTCTGATCCAAATTCACGAGCGGAACTAACGCCGAGTCTTCATCGTTGCAAATGAGCAAACATCAGTCGTATCTATTCCTTGCTGGTACTCAATTGTGTTCCCTTTGATGCTGGCATAGATTGTGCACAGCATGCATAGAACATCGAGCAGTTTGGCTTAGATTTTTATTTGTAAAGACCTTAATAAGACTGGCCTTGGTCGTGGTCGCAGAAGATTTTAATGAAACTTCATACGCTTAAGCAGGATACAATTAAAGGTCTAAAAAGTTAGGTAGGTACTGATTTTATTATATTCTAACACTTTTGGACACATCAGTTTGATCGAGGATTGGTCAAGTGTGAACTTTACAAATACTTAATTTAATTTTATATTTTGAGGACGTTGGGGGAATGAATGTAAGAAAAATTATTTTTTGGGGAACTTGGGGAGATAGGGAATCACCCGTCTAACTGCCTCGTTGGTCTAGTGGTCGCAAGTGTGACTTCTGAGGTCCTGGGTTTGCTCCACAGGTTTTCTTATTCGAATCTTCTCAGCAGCAACCTGGAGGTACCTACTTAGTGCCCCATTCTTTTGGTGATTTTCGCTTTGCAACTTTATTTTCGCGATGCACTGCGGGTCAATTGCGTAACACACTAAACAGTAGGAATAGCTTTAAAGTTTTTGACAGTTCAACACCATTCATTGCGTTATTCACGTTGTTGAGCAGATGAATTTTGCGAACATATGAAGCAATGGATAAGCTATGTCTTTGACACTGATTCAGATTGTGATTGATAGTGTATTACGCAATTCAGGGGGCCTAAAAAGGCCGCTTTGGCAGAATCATAAAAGGATAACATTATGAATCATAATGGACAGTTAACTGTTAAGTTAATCGTATCAATTCTCATTCGTGAAGGATTTTTCAGTTATTTTTTTATCTGTGCTAAAATACCTACCAGTCAATCCCTACCAAATCCAATCCCAATCTCTTTGATTATACCTACGTAGTGCAGCGAAAAAAAAACACGGACCGTCTTCGCCATATTATGATTCATAATGTTATACTTTTATTTTGCCAAAGTGGCCTTTTTAGGCCCCGGTGCAGCTACAGCAGATATTTAAAATATTTTCTACGTAGGTAGGTATCTAATAATTTGCACCGATTGTCCATTTTCGTTGCTAACTATTGGCTGTATTTTCTCTAGGTAAATTGTACTGTCGTAACGAAACTGCTAGCATACCTACCACAAAGTACAAAAAAAAAGTGCGCTCGAGTAAGTCACACATAGACACCGCTCACGGACACGTTATCTCGGACGGGTTGGGACTAGTGCGAGCGCGAGTGCCATCCGCTTGAGAAGTTGAGACACGCGTCTGTGAAGTGCAAAAATGGAGCAACAAAAATTGCTATTAAGTTCGATTTATATAACAGTTTCCTATTTTGAATCAGTATAAACGAAGTAACTTTTTTGTAAGGTAAATTCACGCTACCAAAGTATTAGGTTAGGTACACCAAACCTACCTACGTAAGTTGAAAACATGATTTTTTTTTGTGTAGATATTGTGTTGTTTTTAGTGTCATTTGACAGGTTTAGGTCTAAAACGGATAGGGCAAAATAAATTGTGTAAATAGGGTATTCCATTTTGAAGTTATTAGGGATTTTCGATAGTGAAAATTGACAACTGTGAAATTTTATATGTTTTTGTTCTGTAAACTTTTTGTATTGTAATACTATGTTTATTGTTTTGTTTTAATATTTTAGAATAAACTCAATATTAAATCAAACAACTAGATACGAGTGCCACTACCACGATAGTTTTTTGTGCATATGTCAAAGTTGACGACCCTAGCTCGTCCGCCGAGCGTAGGTATGAAAAGTGAAGTACATACATGTGATTGCCTAGGTACTCTCTGTATTTTGTGTACCTACTCCCAGTTTACCTACTTGTATTACCCAGTTTCTTGAAATCAATCCATGCTGCGACCAATTTGCAATTTCGCAGCAATACACTTTGTCAATTACTATTGACGCCCGATTCCCTGGAATCGAGGTCAGTTAGAACGGTGTCTTCATGTGTAAACATACTGTAGTCTAACCTTCTAGGCTTCTAATTAGAACATATCGGTTTTTATAGGTACCTATATACAAAATTTAACCAGTGTGTGTTAAGCAGGTACTGTGAATTTAGCGTAGGTAATTATGATTCCTGACCCCCTAGATCTGGGGGCCTAAAAAGGCCACTTTGCCAGAATCATAAAGGATAACATTATGAATTATAATATGGCAAAGACAGTCCGTGTTTTTCTTTTTTTCGCTGCCTTACGTAGGTATAATCAAAGATAGTGAGATTGGATTTGGATTGAATTGATTGGTATTTTAGCACAAACAAAAAAAAATAAGTAACTAAAAATTCCTTCACCAATGGGATTTGATACGATTAACTTAACAGTTAACTGTCCATTATTATTCATAATGTTATCCTTTTATGATTCTACCAAAGTGGTAAAATGATTTGTTCCAACGGAAATATTTGACTAAATAAAAATTGGTAAAAGTACTAGTTGGTAAAATAGTTATTGTTTAAACGTTCACTTGCCAAACATTAGGTTTGGGTTACAATAATTTGTGACGAGATTTTTTGCTAAGTACTTAATACCTAATTTGGCAAATGAAATTATGCGGAAAATTGTTTAAGAAGTGATAATTTGGCAATTTCTTTTTGGTGAAACAAGGGAGACCCTAACTGACCATTATGATTAAAAATGAAATAAAAATCAACTGTTTCATACAAAGTGCAATAAGTAGGTACATACATTTTGTCTGCGTACATAAGACGCAGTCAAAATATATTTAGGGAACAATGATTTTTTTTGCATAACCGACGAAAACGCGGTTGAGATGTTATCCCGTATCTTCATAGTTTATTTGCCACTAGTTGACCCGACAGACGTTGTCCTGTTTTTGACACGTGGTGCCATCTATTGGCATAATAACATTATTGTTGTTTTCCTCAGAAACAGCATTTAGGTATTTCTGAGATGAAAGGGACACTATGTCCGTTTCTGTACACCTGACAACGGATATGCAAAATTTCAGGATGATCGGTTCAGTGGTTTAGGCGTGAAAAGGTACTTAACTAACAAACTTACTTTCGTGTTTATAATATTACTAGCTTCCACCCGCGGCTTCGTTCGAGAGGTATATCGATAAAACTATCCTGTCCTTCCCTGGGATGCAATCTGCACTGGTTTAGGCGTGAAAATGTAACATACAGAAAAACAGACAGACAGACAGAGTTACTTTCGAAAGTTAAATTCGAAAGTAACTAGTAGTTAGGACTACAAAACCATCGACACAAAATTGAGGTTCTAAAATTAACCTCAACTGTCAAATGAAAAACATCTGAGGCGATTTGAAATTAGAATTTTGGGTTAGGTACACCTAAGTAAGTATTAAGTATTCGGTTATCTATGATTAAATTATTCAAATCAAAGCGCGCAATTTGTAAGTTTCACTTTGGCATCCTCAGGTACGTTTTCTTACCTATTTGTTGCTATGTGTATATGTTAATATTTATTGTCAACGTATTCATTAGAAATACTTTTAGTACAGACTAAGTATAATTATGTGAAACGATTTAGTGTGACCTTCAAGTTTTTTACATGTTTACACTACAGAGTGTGTTAAAATGGATTTGCGTAGAAGATCTAATCCATACATGCAGTAGGTACCTAATCCTACCTTAGGCTTTTCGCACATGGGTCGTAGGCGTAGTTGTCTCGTGCGCGTATCGTAATTACGCTACGCACACGAGACGCGGAGTGTTCTACAAACGAATCGTCGCGTAGACGTATCGTTTTGTAATATCTCAGTTGAAATCATGGTGTCAAGCGTACCAGATGTGTTTGGGGAATTTATTGATGACCTTACCTTCTCTTCAGACGAAGAGGATTTCTTGTTATTTGATTTCGTTAGAAGTAGAAAGCGACGTGCTCATTGGATCCATCCATACATCGCAAATAATTACAAGAAAATATTGTTTGTTGCTGCACGTGAACTGTCTTACGTTTTACGCCAGTACGCTACGACTATCGTAATGACAATGAACACCTCATACGATACGCTGCAATACCGCCTCGTGTGCGGACTTGTTTGAACATGTTCCTGCTCGTATTGCTCTCGTACTACGCGCGTTCTACGATACTCTTACGATACGACGCCATGTGCGAAGGGGCTTAGTGTTTGAAGCGTTGCAGAAACTTGAATGAACGTCAAACTCGTTACCCTAGAGCAGGGGTGGCCAACCTGGTTAGACCCAAGGTCTACTGTTCACTGACGACACTCTGTGCGATCTACCAATTAAATACTTCTTGAAATCTTATATGAAACAGCATAGTTCAGTACACAATTATGTAGTATTTTTTATTGTATTATGAGGGAAAATATAAAACTGAAAATTATTCTTAGTAACTACTTATTTATATTACGCATAGTGCGCATTGCGTTTGACCATCTTTCGCTAGATTAGCAAAATTAGGTTTGTAGTTGGAAATATCTTTTGCCTTGCCACGATCGACTGGACTAATAGTCGCGATCGACCGGTTAGCCACCCCTGCCCTAGAGAAACCTAGTGAAATTGTCGATGTGTAATTTCTACCGCTTACGTGTCGAATTTCGTTCAGGCCTAAAGCTAGTGAATCCTCATAGTACAATGCAATAATTTATCGTCAATCGATTGCGTACCCAAATAGGCCTGTTGAGGCCGCGAATCATAATATTATGTGTCACTATGTGACACTTTCACTAGGGTAAGGCTCTCTTTCCACCAGAGATGAGCGAGGGATGTGTGTCAAATTGAAAAAGCTTGCGATCATAATCTTCTCCCCCCCTCCCTCCCTTTTAGATCGCTTCACTTTTGTAGGCATTGATTCGTTTTGAAACACCCAAACCGTCGACTGGCGCTTTGTTTCTGGATCGTATTAATAAATCCAAGACTCACAACTTAGGAGATGTGGTTTTGTTTTTGCTAGGAATTGACACTATTGACAGCTCACTCCACTCTCACTTCACCAAAGTTTTCACGGTGAGATGGTTACAGAATCGCACTGCTGGTGGAATGTCAGATCACTTCACGCTCACTTCACCTAAATTTTCACGGTGAGATGTTTACAAAATAGACCGGCAGTAATGTCGTAAAGACGCCGAGACGAGCCCGCTTCGTTTATCATATCACGGCACCGTTCCACCTGGGCCTGCTTCTGAGCATCGGTGAGGTTGTGCGGCACCCAGCTTGAAACTATCCTCCACACGCAAAGATGCACGTGTAGAACCAACCAATAACATCGCTTCATTTTTATAGCTTGAGCTAAGTTAGCGTTGGTATTGGTTAGTTTTACACACATCCCTCGCCACGCATCCTCGCTCATCTGTGGTCAAGAGCGAGTCGGACTCGTGCACCGAGGGTGCCGTACAAAGTAGGTCTGTAAATAATTTATCACGGTTGTCTTTAAATGTAACTACAAATTTACATGTACTACATGACCTTGCTTCTTGCCAAATTTTATGATTCTATGTCAACGGAAAGTACCATAAACAGTATTACATTTTGATTCCCTCGAGAGTGTCGAAATTTAAGTTTTTTGCGGCATATAAACGGCCGTATCTTTTTTTTACGTTAGCTTACAAGTTTGATTTTTTCACAGCTTCATGGGACCGCAGACCTGAGTATATGGTTTTAATGTCAACTCGATGCCTCCCTGCGTTCCCGAGATAAAGGGTCTTGACAGACAGACAGACGGACAACAAAGTAAAGTGATCGTATAAGGGTTCCGTTTTTTCCTTTTGAGGTACTTACGGAACCCTAAAATAAAATAAGCTACATGGAGTCGACATTTCCTGAGGCAAAATAAACTCAGGGGTTAAAGATTTACACGGCCATTAAATAATTATATTATTTACAAAAACATTTCAAAGAAACATAATATCTACCCTGTTGAAACCGGGTGTGGTTTAAGCTCCTAGCTATGATGTTTATACTCTTGACCACATTTTCTATATTTGCTTAGGCTCACACACTGGTAATATTGACCGATATATAAGGTAAATTATATTATTTTGTTGTGAAAGGACCGGAGGCTATGAGGTCAAAATGTCTCCGGTCAAAGGATAACAGGTTAACCCACAGTTAATTGTAAAGAGGATTTCTTGGAATTCTAATTTATAAGCCTTTGAACGCTGTTTGTTGCGTATGGTTTGGGGAATATGTGGTCTATGGTCTGGGCAAGGTTCGCCGAATTTTGCCGAAGGACGACAAGTAAGAGCTCTTCAGATCTGCGACACCAAGCCGGGACAGCTGTCACGAGCGGTCGCCGACACAAGTCGGCGACGGTCCCCGATCGTCGCACGACCGCCTGCGACTGCCCGCGACCGCCACAGATATATCCATGCACCACTCTTAGTTGTTTTGTTGCCGTATTCCTTACTTTTATAATTCCATTAACACTCATATTTTTTAATCGAACCAAACAATAAATCGATGTCCAAGTCGTTCATTTTCATTCATTCACATCTACAATAAGGCAAACAAAATTCTCAACATTTACGCTATGCCCAGATCACAATGCAAAATAACTGTTTCAAATTGGTTACTTGAACTGGATTATGCCGAGACTGAGAACATCCTTAATGTTTCGAAATAATTCTCATTATCGCGTTTGACCTTCTGGAACCTTGTCAAAGACACACTTCGCATGTCACAATTTTTTTTTTTTTTTTTTTTTACTATTATTGTAATTACTTTCTCTCTCTCAATACGCAGAGCTTTCACAATTCTGTGCACGTAAGTGCTAGTTTATTTTAAGTTAAAGGGTGTGAGCCTGGAGTTCTGTCATACAGGCCCCGTGCCCAGTATAGACTCCAGCTCTCACAAAGGTTTGAATATGCATGTGAATTAAATTTTATGTACCACATTGTACCTTTTTGAGAGAAATAAACGTATATATTATTATTATTTCCTTTATTTCATTTTATACACATATAAATTATATTTTTAAATATTAGAATATAAAAACACAAAAACATTTAAAAATATAAAAAATAGTAGCCCACCGGTATCGGGAACAGGGTCCAAGCTACCGGCGGTCAGGGCTCCAGAGAGAGGAACCTCCTGACAATGCGAGCCGTGTCCAAAAGTACTGCTTTCTGAATCAAGCCCTTGATCCAGCTGCCCAACGAGAGCCTCTTCAGGTGTTGGTCGAGGCTCTTGGCTATCAGTCCATTGGCTGTTACGACTATCGGCACAATGATTGCTGAGTCAACATCCCACATGTCGACAACCTCGCGAGCCAAGTCAAGATACTTGACTTGTTTATCTTTCTCGGCTTTCACGAGGTTCTCATCATGCGGGACTGTTATGTCAACAATCATTGCGCGACGCTCTGATCGATCCACCACCACTATGTCAGGCTTATTGGCAACAATAGTCCTGTCAGTGATGATGGCTCGATCCCAGTACAATGTGATATTTCCATTTTCGAGAACTGGGTCGGGCACATACCTGTAGTACGGAACCTCCGATTCCACAAGGCTGTATTTCAGAGCAAGTTGCTGATGAATTATCCTGGCTACAAGGTTGTGTCTATGCAAGTACTCTCCGTTAGCTAGACGAGAACACCCGGAGATAATATGTCTGATTGATTCTCCCGGCCGGTGGCATGCCCGACAGATGTCAACCGTGCCGTCTTTGACAATAAATCTCCTGTAATTGTTCGTCATCATAACTTCGTCCATAATTGCACAGACAAAACCTTCGGTTTCTCCAAAGAGGTCACCGAAACGCAGCCAGGCTACGGACGCTATTAAATCTACATCGGGTCCATGTAGGGCCCGGAAAAAGCGTCCGTGAAGCTCCTTACTCTGCCATACTTCCATGCGATCATTAGTGTCAAGCACTACTGGTTTGCGCCAGTTCTCTTTACCCAAGGAGAGCGGGGTGAGGCCCTTGTCCACCGCGACTACATCCCGATGCATCCCCACGTCGGTTTCTAAGAAATATTCCCTGAGACTGCATATCTCGCGATTGTGGAGAGTCTTAACGTTTAAAAAGCCTCGACCTCCACACTTTCGCGGGATATACAGCCTCATTACCGATGACCGTGGGTGATGCATTCGATTTGCAGTCAGCAGTGTACGGACCTTCCTATCCAGGGCGTCGAGTTCGGTCTGAGTCCATTTGAGTATGCCGAAAGAGTACATCAGTACCGGCATGACCCAACCATTGAAGGCGCGCACCTTGTTTCCGCCTGAAAGAAGACTATTAAATACTTTTTTCAGACGGCCAAAGAAGCGCTCCTTCAATGATTGCTTCATGTCAGTAACATTGATGGCCAACGCTTCCGACATACCCAAATACTTATAGGTTTCGGATGCGGAGAGGGCTCGAAGGTTTGTGGAGTCCGAGAGTTGGATCCCCACGGATTCCACAATCACCCCTCGCTTTACATGCATGACCGCACATTTGTCCACACCAAATTCCATCCTGATGGCGCTACTGAAAGTTTCAGTAATTTTCAGTAGCTCCATCAGTTGCAAATTGTTGGGAGCAAAGAGTTTTAGGTCATCCATGTAAAGGAGGTGAGATATAGCCTGACCACCTCTCCTCATCCGATAGCCTAGACCTGAATCCTCCAACAGTGTGCTTAGAGGATTCAAGGCTAAGCAGAACCAAAGCGGACTCAAGCTGTCGCCCTGGAATATGCCTCGCTCGATCCTTATCGGCTCGCTATTCCTCTGGATATTTCGACATCCTGGATAGCGAAGAACCGTCCTCCATTGCCTCATACACGACATCAGGAAGGTGCGTAGAGTTGTATCTACTTTATACAACTCCAGCACCCTCATGAGCCATGTATGCGGCACCGAGTCATAGGCCTTCTTATAATCTATCCAACATGTCGACAGATCCTTTCGGAAACGACGAACCTGTTGGCTAATGGTCATATCAATGACGAGCAGCTCCTTAGTACCCCGGGACCCGTTCTTACATCCATTTTGAGAGACAGACATGATGGAGTTGGTGTCTATATGTTTGTTAATTTTAGCTTTCAAAATGGAGGTAAGAACTTTATAGACCGTCGGTAAACAAGTGATCGGTCTATAATTTTTGGGATCCGCGGTACTACCTGATTTATGGAGCAGGTGGGTTATTCCCGTCGTTAGGAACTGGGGCAGCGATCCTGACTCTAAGGCTGACTGGAACTGGGATGCCAAGCGGGCGTGCGACCCTTGGAACCATTTTATCCAAAAGTTGTGCAGTCCGTCCGGCCCTGGAGATTTCCAGTTAGGCAACGGACGGACTGCACGAGCAACATCTTGGGGGCTGATGGTAAGTACCCCCATTTCTGGTATTAGATCGCACGCTCGCTCAATCTTCGCAGTCCAATCACCCTCGGTGTGACTGACAGGCACCGACCAGATGTTTCGCCAGAACGAACACATGGCGCCATCATCCGGCAGGCGCGTGTCAGTCACACCATGGTCCGGTCGCTCCCAAGCCCTATAAACCCACCTTTCATCACTCTGGAATGTGCGATTCTGAGTGTACCGCTCCACTCTCCGTCTATACCGACGAATACGGTTTGCCCATGCATAGATCTTCTGCTTCAGGAAGTCGATACGCTCTGTGACGCGGGACAAATAATCTCGAGAACTAATATCAGTTCCCGAGAACGCCCGCCTCACAAAGCGCATCACTCTAGGGCGAGTATTGCCCTCCCTGAAGCAGATTAACTTGCCGATGAGTGCTCTAGCCTCACCGATACGACACTCAATCCTGCACTGCCAAGCTGGTACAGCTGGTTTTGGTCGTGGAGCTCTGTCACTGTTGGGGAATTTGACATGAGCTACACGACATGCCGCTACAGCTGCACAGTACAAAATTGAATGGGTATCGGTGAGGTCTTTGCTGTTGTTAAAACAATTTGACAGTTGTGAGTCTAGAGCACACACCAGCGCCTTGTTTTTCTTGTGCATGGGCAAACGAGGTAAACGTGGTCTAAGTCCAGGCGGAATAGAACGGTACTCACGGAAAGCATCCTCCAAAGCGCTCCTCAATCTTGCATTACACTGGGAACTCACGGATATAGCCTCGTCATCATCCTCTACATGAACATGGTCGGGTCGCGGTGAAACACTGGGTACATTTTGCAGATGCACCGCGACCGATGACGAAGCAGGTGTAACATGGCTATTCCGTGATTCGAGGCGTAGTCGATCAAGTACGACGTTATCCAGCATATGGTTTCGCTGGATGACCCGCACCTGATCCGACAGTCGTTGCGCCGACACGTTGACAGCCGGCTCAAGCACCTGAAACAGAGAGAGCATCCGACCACGGTACGCAGTCAAGTTACTTCCCCCCTCTGTAGCCCCAAAGTATGCGCGCATGACATTTTCATTGACAGTTTGTGTCCATCTCATGCGCTGCACACTTCCACCGGGAGCGGGGACCCTATCAGAGGCCGGTGGGCCTCGGAGTCCTAAGCTGGCCGGTGGTCGGCCTCTTCCGCGTCGACATACTGGTGGTGGTGTCGTCGGCGGCGAAAAGTATTCGTCGCTCGAGCTCGACGCAACTGCAGCGGCCGGTCTCACTGAACTCACGTCTGGAGCAGGATCCGGCAACTGCGAGGCGGAGCTGAGCGGCGAACCCGAAGATGTTGGGTGTGTGTTTTCAAGCAAATATCGTGCCCGACTTCGCGTCAGCATCTCAGTGTCTCAGTGTCATGTATATATGTATGTATTTCATTTTGATTTTGTTGCATCTGGTGCTAATATTTGTCTTCAAAAATGGTAGAGCACATATCAAAACAATATTTCTTCATTATTTATGTTGAAAAATACTATAAAATAACGCGGAGTAAAATTTTTGCTACCGTCAACTTGACAGTCGGGCCACAGATTATTATTATTATTATTATTATTATTATTATTATTATTATTATTATTTTTGCGAAAAGAAATTCGTCTTATCTCTCAGTCAATGCGCGGCCGACTGCTAGATAGAGTGCCGCGATCAAGTGTCAGCAACCGTCGTCGACAATCAGCGACTGTCGCCAATCAGTGTCAGCGACCGTAGCCGTCAGTCGGCGACAGCTGTTGCGGCACAGTGTCGCAGATGTGTAAGAGCTTATAGAGGTATGAGGAACAGAGTGTAAAGTTCACTCATACTCTATAGAAAAGGGAGGACCCTCCAACCAGACGGGTGTTGTGTCTGGCGGGTGGGTCCGATGATTCATGTCAGGCCGTTGTATCTATGCTAGTTGCGCAGTAAACTCTGCTTGCGAGATGCAGGATTTTGCGTGATGTCAGTATGAAGAGTTGTTCTCATGTGGCATTGTAGATACCGCTACAAGCTCTTATTGGGCTCACTCTCATTTAGTTCATTATTGTTATGGGGTTTGCGCTAGGTATCTCGCGAAATTCAAATTTTCTTACGTTTTTTGCAATTAGCAGGCCAGTGTCATGTTGTATGTTGAACAAAATATAATTCACGAGCGTACCTAACAATTGTTTTTACTAAATTATAATCATTAAAGTCATCAATACAACCCTCTAAGTTCATAATATAAAATCCTATTGATTGTTATTTCAAATTCAAATTCAAAATAATTTATTGTGGATCATAGGTTCATTAGATGGTGTGTTAGTTACAGGTAAGTCTGCTATGTCCCGCTATTGAGGCATATAAGTTTGGTTCATAGTTAAAATACAATACATCAAATTGTCATGCAATACATTAAGATTAAATTAGTGTAATATTTATGTCAAATTACAAATTAGTCATGAATAATATTTATGTCAAATTATAAATTAGTCCTGAATAATATTATTTATGTCAAATTACAAATTAGTCATGTTACAAAAATAGTATCATTCAATGTATTGTCATTTCAAAAATTCTCATATAGAGTAATAACATTTACTTAACAATAATTCGTGTAGTTTTTTTTAAAGGCATTTATATCGCTCATATTTCTAAGAAAAGGTGGAGGTTTATTAAAGACACGTGGGCCCGTACAAAAGATACTCTGGTGCAAAAGCTTTGTTTTACTGGCTACGGTACGCATCTTGTCTTTCTCATATTTTGTTCAACATAACACTGACCTGCAAATTGCAAAAAACGTAAGAAAATTTGAATTTCGCGGTCTACCCTGGGCGCTTCCCCCTAAAGTAGGTATTAGTACCACTAATGTGCGATGGGTAAAGACGACGCCAAAGCTTCTAAAACTTAATAATTTCTGTGTTTTTCCACTACATATCGACACCCCTATGAGCCTCTCAAAGCACGTTAAGAGGAAATGCGGTCGGAGAGACTTTTTGAAAAAGCCTAAGTAAAAAGTCATAATTCGAGATTTGGCTCTCGCCTATTTTCTCCTCCAATATTGGGCCAATTTTAAAGATACTTCATAAACAGAATAAGAAGGATATATACTGTGTCCCTATGTTTTTCTTTTTTCATTAATAGTTTTCAAATTTGTGCACTAGGCCTCTGTTTACTGCGGCAATTTTGAGCATTTTTTGAGGGTTCTAGTGCTTATAAAAATAATGTATCATCAAAAAAGAAAACATAGGGACACAGTATTTAACCTTCTTATTCTGTTTATGAAATATCTTTTAAATTGGTCTATTATTGGAGGAGAAAACAGGCGAGAGCCAAACCTCGAATTATGACTTTTTACTTAGGTTTTTTTAAAAAGTCTCTCAGACCGCGTTTCCTCTTAAGCCGACGTTTATTTATTTATTTATTTAAGGATTACCAACGAGATACATTACAATTATCTTTACCATTATAAAACTTGTATAATATACATTATCCTGTAATGCACACTCAATTACAGGTAACCACAGCTTATACATTATCGAGTATACATGCTCTGAATACATAATTAAATTATAAATATATTTAAAAGAAAAACAATAACGTGCTAATAAGAGATTTACATGCTTTAAAAGATTAAAAAATACATTTATAAAATACAATAAAACAAAACAATAAAAAATATAGGAATTGAAAAGCATACGTAGTTTAAAATTAAATTAAAAATGATTAATTATTTAATACATTATTTAATTATTAGAATGATAAATCAAATGTCCTCCAACCGAAAGTGCTTAGATAGTTTACGTTTAAAAGTGTTAAGACTGTCATGATTTATATCTAGTTCAGCTTTGCGGCATATACCATTGTACAATTTGGTAGCCCTCGTAAGGGGAGAGTTGTCACCTAAATTGGTTTTGTGCAAAGGTTGTCTGAAAAGATTGTAGGTATGTGACCGTGGTAACCTGCGAGGAACATTGAAAGATATTTTGGATAGTAGTTAAGTGTTTAGTTTAGATGTCACCAATTTGTGAAGGAAACAAAGATCTAGAACTTTTCTACGATTGGTAAGGCTTTGGAGTTTGAAGTGCTGAACACGCTTTTTATAGGAATTTAATTGTATCGCATTTTTGCTTTGTAAGGATAGATGATACAAAAATCTCTTTTGAACTCGTTCAATACGCTGCATATGAACGTTATAACGGGGTGACCATACCTGTGAACAATATTCCAAATTACTGCGAACCAACGTCTCATATAGAATAATTTTGGTTTTAGAGTCGTTGAATGGCTTTGAGGTCCTTAATACAAAACCTAGCATTTGTTTGCGTTTGATATTATTTTATCTATATGGCCATTGTAGGTCATTTTGCTGTCTATCAAGATTCCCAGGTCCCGGATGGTATTAACTTCGTTGAGTGTCTCGCCCGAAATAGAGTATTTTGTATTAAAAACATTTTTATTGCGACAAAATTTTATATGTAAACATTTTTGTAAGTTTAAGCTCATCCTATTTTCCTTACACCACTCATCCAATCTATCCAAGTCAGCTTGCAACAAGTAAGAATCTTCTATAGATGTTATAGGCAAGGTTAACTTAAGATCGTCTGCAAATAAATATGATTCTGCGTGATGGAAGCAGTGAATAATCGTATTTATAAAAATATTGAAAAGCAAGGGCCCTAAGTCTCTAGTCTAAAATCTTCAGATCGGACCCCATTCAAAACAACGAACGATGAACGATCATTAAGGTATGACTGAAACCATTGCAGTAGTGGACCGTAGATTCCGCAGCTCTCGAGTCTTTGTATTAATAGTAGGTGGTCTACTTTGTCGAACGCTTTACTAAAATCGGTATACACTGCGTCAACCTGAATCCTTTTGTCCATAGATTCTATGACATTTTCTGAAAAAGCGACTAGATTAGAGTGAGTTGATCTGGCCTGAAAGAAACCATGTTGATTGCCTACTATGTGATTTTTCAAGTGGCTATACAGATAAGGATACAATAATAACTCGAAAACTTTAGGGATAACAGAGATAATCGATATAGGTCTATAATTTTTTATATCGTTTTTACGACCGTTCTTAAAAATTGGGACTATTTTAGCTTTTTTCCACGCGGATGGGAAACAACCTGTTTCAAGTGAGCGATTAAAAAGTATTGCTAAAGGCGACGAGAATGACTTCGCGCACTTAGCTAGGAGAATTGGGGGAATCTCGTCTGGACCTGATCCTTTGCGAATATCCAGACATTTCAGTTTGGTAGCGACCATATCTTCTGTAAGCGATAGGTGACTTAATACGTTTAGATTTACACAACTCAATGAACAGTGTGATGTATTAGTTAGCTGTGTGGGGTGGTTCTGATTATACACCGAAGAAAAGTTTGTTGCGTATAGTCGACAGATATCGGTACTATTGTCAGCTACTTCATCGTTTAAGCTCATTATTTCCGGGATTGTACTTTTATTTTTACGCTTATGTTTAATGTATGTCCAAAAGTATTTAGAATGGGTTTTTATTCTAGCTTCTATTTTTCTAATATAGGTAATGTAAGATGATTTGTTTAATGACCGGCACCTCTCCTTTAGTAATGCTAAACTAATCTCATCAATAGCGTTGTTATATTTTTTTACTCTTATTCTAAGGTTGTATGTTTCCTTCAGTAATTTAGTGAGTTCTTTTGTAAACCATGGCGGTAGTTTCTTGTTATAAACTTTATATGAAAAAGGAACGTTGTTGTTAATAGCAGCCTTTATGTTGTCGTAGAATATTTCAACCACGTCATCTATCGTCCCACAGTTTTGTAACGTTGTAGTCCAGTTTATAGAGTCAAGATGTTGTGTTATAGCTTGATAATCTGCTTTGTGATAGTTACGTGTGGGCAACACACTGCAGTTCAGAGTTCTTTCAGGAAGTATATCTAAATGGACCAGTAAAGGAGGATGATGTGTGTCTACTTTAGATATTGGGTCATTGCATTCCCTCACTTTAACATTCGTCATATCAGATAAAACCAGGTCTAAGATTTTTGATTTATCATTCCTAACATTATTGAATTGGTCTAAACCATTTAACGCAATGAACTCATTAAAAAGGTGGTTAGTTAAACAATTAGTGGTCTCAGGGACTAGGAAGCCACTGTTATCGCTGTTGAGCCAGTTGATGTTAGTCAGATTGAAGTCGCCTGCTATAAAAGTATTGCCCTCTGAACTAATGACTTTACTCGCATTTTCAAGGTAATGCTCCAAAACATCAATTTTAACTGGGGATGGAATATATACCGCGCCAAAGCAAACACTGATTACATTCTTTTTGGTTGTAATTTGAACTTTAACCCATAGATCTTCACACAAACTGTTATAAGATGCCATTTCAATAGAATTATGTTTTTTCAAAATAGCGATCAATACCCTGCCTCCAGTCCTCTTCCTACAGAGCTCATTGAGTTCACGGTCTCTTCTATACACATTGTAACGATCATCGAATAATTCTGTACTGGAGATATCATCATTAAGCCAAGTTTCCGTAAGAATTACAATATCATAATCATTCATTAATACGCTGTGATACAAATCATGCGTTTTTGTCTTTAAACCTCTGGTATTTTGGTAATAAATTTGGAAATCGAATTATAGATTATTTGTTCATGAAACATTCAAAAATAAACACAATTGAAACGTGTTAAACTAATTTAACCAGAGAGTCCATGTCTTTTATGAGAAGGCGTTCGGAAGTTTCGTTTTTCTTTGCAAAAATGCGACCGTTTCGCACCCATACAAACTTGTAGTTCTTCTCCTTGGCAGCCATCCTCGTAGCATGGTGTAAAGATCTATTATGTGGGGCTAAATGCTCAGCTACATAGACAGGCTTTTTATCTCCCCCAATGCCCAAGTGGGCAGTGTTAAGTTTATCTGTTTTATTAGCTTGGTTATATTTAATCACGGCAGCTAGAATTTCATCACGTACTGCAGGAGAAGTAAGTTTAACAATTATGGATCTAGGACGCGTTCCCTCTGGGTTTTGTTTAGCAATCCTTGTAGCCATAACGATATCATTTTCCTTTAGGGGGCATGATACTACTTTACATAACTGCAGCATTGTAACGTTTAGATTTTCAGACTTGTACTCAGGCACGGATAGTATTTCTATGTTACAAGATCGGGCATGTTGTTCCATCTGAGTTAATCTAAAAGTTAGGTCCTTTATTAAAGGTTTCATGCTGTTATTTTCTTTTTGTAGATGATGTACTAGCTTTGACTTTTCTTCAAAAATTACGCGCATATCATCGTATTGCTTGCTAATGAACTCCAGGGAATCTTTCATCTGGCTTAGTTCCGTACTGATATCCTTTAGTTCGGCTCTCACGCTCTCCTGCACAATATTTCGGTAGTTAGAAGGCTACGCAGTTCAGTGCGTATGATGTCTCGAATTAATTCTGGTGTAATAGACAGATTGTTTGCTTCGTTGTTGAATTTATCGGGCGATGGTTCAACCGAACTGTTTCGACTACTAGTAATTGTTCTAGGCCGTTTATAGCGCGTAGTTACGTGAGTCCCCGTCGTTAAATCCGTGTCGCTAGTTGGATCTTTCGCCTTGTCAGCTGGTGGCGGTGTACGCTGCATATTTGAAATCTTTTAATATTTTAAATCTCAACTAAACTCACAAAAATAATTACAGTTGTTGAGATGCGAACTCGGAACACCATGCACGCCGGTCGATGATAGAACTAAACTTGCTATCTGGTATTAATGGATGTTGACGAAACTAGGTGTTATGTTCGTATGTTTACGATGTGAATGAGAATGGTTTGCCAGATAATGTTTTTGTTTTTTCATCTACCTACGCCACTAATTATTGGACTAGTATTTTTTTAATGTAACACATAAAGGAAACAAAATGTTTAAATTATATTCACTGATCAATGGTGTTCAAAGCTGCTGTTACAGGGGTGATCTGAGTGACACAGGCACTATTTTGCTGCACTTGTTCCAGTTTGAGTCACTATTTAATGATTGTCACTGTATATGTTTTCAACTTATTCACTTCGCCTTATAACGTTGGATAACACTTGTGCTTATGGTTTATGTTAAAATTAAACTGATAAACGTATTTTGCAGTCATAAAAACTATTGAAATAATTTAAAACTTGTAATATTCGTGGAGTCAATGTTTACTCGGTGAGCGCGTTTTTTTTTTTTTGTTGTATGTTACCGCCGGCAGTCGCCTGTAAATCTTTGGTAGTCGTTATGGGTAGTCGGAAGCCCGAAAGTCTGACAACCAGTCTTACCATCGTGTTACCCAACAACTCGGTTGTGGAGGTCAGATAGGCAGTCACTCCGTGTAACTGTACTATGGTACTGGAACACGACCTCAACATAGTGGGGAAAAGCCTAAACAGAAAATGCATTGAAAGCTTTTCTTGCCTGCTTTTCTTCAGAGGGAACGACCAATTAGTATCGTGCACCTGGCTTATGACGTTTAAGTGCCCATAGAGGTTTAAGTGAAAATAGCTGACCCGGCGAACCTTGTACAGACCACATCAAGCTACTACAATCTGTCAAATTTCTTTAATGGATTTTCAACTTGATCGCTAAAGTATAAGAAATTTGACAGTTTCGGATAGCTTGATGTGCTGG
Source organism: Mesoligia furuncula (assembly GCA_916614155.1). Classification (NCBI taxonomy): domain Eukaryota; kingdom Metazoa; phylum Arthropoda; class Insecta; order Lepidoptera; family Noctuidae; genus Mesoligia; species Mesoligia furuncula. Next base: position 22,580,476 of record OU744814.1, on the reverse strand, counting down.
CGTCTCTACCACCCCGCCAGCCGCTTCGCCCCCACTTTTAAATCCCTGATATCTTCTAAGATATTCATATATATATGTCTGTGTGGTGCCGGACTTAAAGAATTGCACCACCTCTTACTTCCCGTGGGTGTCGTAAGAGGCGACTAAGGGGCGTACCGGAGAATGGGCAGCAGCGTTCTCTATGCATTCCACCACCATACCATACTGCGATCGCCAACCCGCCTGCCAAGCGTGGCGATTATGGCAAACCCGCCCCCCCCTTTTGGGGGAGGCCTATGTCCAGCAGTGGACGTTTTTCGGCTGAAACTTTTTGTGAGTTTCATATCGTCATCATCAGATGACGATATGACACTCACAAATAGGTAATGTGACTTTCCATTGGTAAAAGAATTTTCAAAATCGGTTCAGTAGATCCAGAGATTACCCTCTACAACCCCACAAACTCTACCTCTTTATAATAATATTAAGTACCTATAGATAAAATATTATTTTGAGGCAAAATAGGGTTACGGTCTCAAACTCAATCATCATGATAAAAAGGGTTCAAAGAGGAGGTAGCAACAATCAGCAAATATCAAATTGGCGACCGCAGTTTGTTTTTTAAGTAAAACAAAAATACTTTGCTGCCCGTCCACTTGACGTACCTAATCCCTTGGTAGCATTCAGTCTTCAATTTCCGGGAACAATTCAAACCCGGACTTATCTTTTTTAAATCTCCGAATTTAAATTTTCTCCCTCGCCTGCTTCGAATTTTACGCCATACTTCCCTTTTGCGCCTCTCTTGTTGACCCTAATTGCGTAACCTTTTTTCAATTACAATCTGAATGATTTTGAAGGATACTACTAATCCATACTTTTTGAAAAAGCCTAAGTAAAAAGTCATAATTCGAGGTTTGGTTCTCGCCTACTTCCTCCTCCAATATTGGACCAATTTAAAATATATTTCATAAACATACTCGTAATAAGAAGGATATATATGTTACCGGCCAAACCCGATTTTAGGATGAACTAGTTTCGCCTAGGCCAAACCAGTCCACCGGCGACGTAGGATGCAAGAGCGAGTGAATGAACTAGTTTGGCCTAGGCAAAACTAGTTCACCCTAAAATCGGGTTACGCCGGTAACATATAAGTATATAATTATACTGTACTGATTTTTTTCTATCGTATCAAATTAGCTGTATTATGTTTTCAATACAATATCTACCGAGCATATATCCTGAAGAATATCATGGGTCCATATTGGCTCACCTAAAGTTCTTTACCCGAAATTGTTCTTCCTAATGATTTGTAATCCGAATGATCAGTCTTCCTAAAATTTTTCATCCTAAAGTTTTCATTCATACCTACTATTTATAGTGCTACCGGCGATGTTCATAACACTCATGTTTCCGAAAATTGTAATTAATAATATCATTAATGTAAATATATTTAAACTCCTACTGTATTTTATCATAACGCTTTTATCCCTAAACATAATTACCATAATATTAGAAGATGATAATTATTTATAGTTTTAATTTGAGGGTATGATTATTATTTGGGGGTATGCTTTACATAACGTACTGAGTTGTGTCTATGGAACCACTCTACTTCCACACCCGGCGCTTTTTGATAGTAGCTATTTTTTTTGGATAGAATAGACTCTTTTTAGTGTAAATTTGAAAACCGCAAAGTTCGCAAAATCTTAGTGGCCGAGAAAAGAAATCCCAAAGTTTTTTTTTTATCTACAAAAATATGTGGTTAGGCGTAGTCGACGGAGCCCCGCTTCGCGGGGCCCCTATTTCTGTCTACAGGGTTTAAGGGAACCTAACACGAAGGGGATGACGGGGGCTCGTTCGCTCGCTTTGCTCGCTCACACAGTAACACATTTGTAAGGGGATGACGGGGGCTCGAGCCCCCGTCATCCCCTTCAAACCTAACCTGTCCGAGTCGGGGTGCCCCAAGTCCCGAGCTCGCTTCGCTCGCTTAGGATGCAAGAGCATCCTAAGTTTTCATTACAAATGTGTTTCTTTTGTATATTATGTTGGTTACCGCTATAAATAAAATCTAAACAAAAAAAAAATCTATAAAAAGAAATCTAAACAAAAAAGATATGACTTTGAATAATAGTGTAAAAGATGGTTATGTTGAGAAAATATAGGAAAACAAATAAAAGTATAACTAATAGATGTTTATTGCTACTGACATTATGAAGTTGAATGCTTCGGAATTATGAACATTAGAGACAGAGTAGTTAGGAATTGTGATTGTTAGGATGAAATTAGGATGAAAAATTTTAGGAAGAACATTTTCGGATTTCCAATTATCGGATGTCTGTGTGGTGCGACTTAAAGAATAGCACCACCCCATACTTCCCGTGGGTGTCGTAAAAGGCGACTAAGGGGCGTACCGGAGAATGGGCAGCAGCGTTCTCTATGCAGTCCACCACCATACTATACTGCGATCGCCAACCCGCCTGCCAAGCGTGGCGATTATGGCAAACCCCCCCCAACTTCGGGGAGGCCTATTTCCAGCAGTGGACGTCTTTCGGCTGAGACGAATTATCGGAGTTGAAAATTTAGGTGAACTTTGGCGCACCCAAATATCATATATTTTTCTGATTTTGTTTCCTGTAGTCGATCATATAATTTTATTGTTTCTAAAACTTGCGTTTTTGTGTTTAGGTCCTGTAAACCCCATAATAGTAATTATTGTTTAGAAGCATTATCCCTTGTTCATTGGCGATCGTTGGGGCGCGGGGTTAAAGTTCAACTTAACTGACCCCATTGAACTGCTGTGGTAAACCTACCCCTATTCAGTTTAATCGTAGGGTAATTATGGGTATTCATACAAGGGCAATATAAATTGACAAGATATTTCTGGCTATTTCATTCGCATGAAAATTTCAACGCCCCTGAATGTTTCTCCCCAGTGAGGAATATTATGGAACCAATCAATCTGAACCTAGCCTAGCCTTTTCCCAACTATGTTGGGGTCGGCTTCCAGTATCACCGGATGCTGCTGAATACCTGTATTTTACATGAAGCGACTGCCTATCTGACCTCCACAACCCAGTTACTAGATAATACGATACCCCTTGGTAAGACATTGTTGTCAGACTTTTGGGCTTCATACGACCCGTAACGACTGTCAAAGATCTACGAATGAGAGCCGGGACCAACGGCTTAACGTGCTTTCCGAGGCACGGAGAGGTCTTGGTATGTAAAGATGGTCAACCATCCACGGACCAACCGCGGCAAGCGTAGCTTAACCTGATCAATCGACCCTTGCGGCTGTTATTACTTAGCCAGAAGCCTCTCTGCCAAGCCAATCTGCGTACAAACCACTGACAGAAATATGTTTGAAAAATCAACTAAAAGGGTAGGCAATGCACCTGCTTTTCCTCTAGTATTGTCGATGTCCCGAAGTAGTGTTGACCATCAACTTCTCCTTCCTCGTGTCGATGGCACAACAGTTTATTAAGGGGCTTACATGATCTAAAGCGCGGTCACTGTCGGACTGCATAGAAAAGAAAGAGAAGCGCGATGACAAAACGCTGGTAATTTATTGCAAAATATGAAGCAATTATCTATTTACAAAAAATCTACTGTTTGGACTAAAAAAATAAAACACTAGTGCTTTAGTATGTTGCTTGTAGAATCATCTTACAAAAAATCAGAATGATTGTATGTAGGTATATTAATGTGGTTTTTATTGTAAAACGAAATTTTTAGAGGTATCTTCATGATTTTTTCTATCGGATCAAATGAGTTGTATTATGTGTTCAACTCACTACCAGCTGCCTAGCATACATATACAGGGTTATTTGAAAAACACCAGCTGAAAAAAAAAATCAGCTGTTCCCTACATTTATGTTCGTATAACTCGTCAAAATGTAGAGGGAACAGCTGATTTTTTTTTCGCGATTGCAGATTTGGTCCCAGAGTAAAAGTTGTTCATAATGATGAGTACAATGACCTCTTAAGAGGTTTTTGGTGTTTTTCAAATAACCCTGTATATACTTAAGAATATCATATATTTTTCTGATTTTGTTTACTGTAGTCGATCTTATATACTTTTATTGCTTCTAAAACTTGCGTTTTTTGCGTTTAGGTCCTGGAATCCCCTTAAACTGTTGGCCCAAAACTTGGTCGAAAACTAAGCTACTTACCACCAGATGAACCGCTCATGTGTGCCCTCTATGGTGTAAAAAGCTTGAACTAATAAAGGATTTCTAGAGTCAAAACAGAGGGTCAAACTCTAAGCATTTGCATATTTCAATTAAACCATTTACAAGCACTTTTGAACTGTCAAAGAGTGACTCAGTTATTCAGAAATTTGAAACTAGTTGCCCATTCCTAAGCGTAGATCTACCTATAAGGAGAAGAATGGGAAAGAAAATCCAAGGACAAACAATTTATGTTTTAAATCTAGATATTACAAAATCCTGGGTACATTATATTCTTGTTGCTTCTATATGTGAAAAATCAACACCATCCAGCATAACCTCTTTGTAGGGAACCGAATGATTCAACACACGTGCCACCATCAGTAAGACATTTAAGTGAGCATGGCTTATGTACTCTCTGCCATGATAACCTGTCAAATTTCTTTAATAGATTTTCAACTTTATCGCTAATGTATAATGTTCAAAGTTGATTGGGAAAATTTGACAGTTTCGGGTAGCTTGATGTGCTGGCGTCTCTACATCATAATATCATAGTAAATCGATCCAAGGTACTTGGGTTGAAGTTTCCATGCAAAAGCAGTCACGGTCATCTGCTTGTATAGACTCCGTTTCTGTCATGTGTTTGTCATGCGATCCCCTAACTGGATTAAAATGCTCAATCTCTTCGGAGCTTCAGAAGCTGTCCCAAGAGAGAAAGGCTCTTATCCCAAAGCTTTTTGCACAAAACCTTTGACAAAAAGTGATTGTTTACCTACACAAAACAGTTGCTCTGACATAGGTATCCGTAGCACGAACGCACGAAGTACTTATACGTTAATTCAAAAGATAGAACATTCTCGGTTAGCACATAATATTATACTTGGTTTCATGACTTTATACATGTTGGGACAGGGGGCCGATTTGGAGTTGGATTCTTTGCCCTTGAAAATTTTACAGGGCATAGATGTGTGTTGCTGGCTAGAAAAAAAAACTCTTATTTTAAAGTTTCATTTGAACCTGATAGACTTTTAAAATTAAAACGTGGGACAGTTTCTAGGCACTTTTTCATATGATGCCCGATGGTCATCATCATCATCATCATTTCAGCCGAAAGAAGGCGTCCACTGCTGGACATAGGCCTCCCCCAAAGGGGGGGGGGGGGGGTTGCCATAATCGCTACGCTTGGCAGGCGGGTTGGCGATCGCAGTATAGTATGGTGGTGGAATGCATAGAGAACGCTGCTGCCCTTTCTCCGGTACGACCCTTAGTCGCCTTTTACGACACCCACGGGAAGTATGGGGTGGTGCTATTCTTTAAGTCCCGGCACCACACAGACAATGGTCAAATAGAGAGAAAAAATAATCAGCTGTTCCCTATATTTGACGAGTTCCGGTTTGGGCCTATAGTAAAAGTTGTTCATAATGATGAGTACTATGACCTCTTAAGAGGTTGTTAATGTTTTACTAATAACCCTGTATAGATTTGAGGTTTGACATGTATACTGAATTAATAATAATATTAGCAATAACATGGCGCATAATGTTATAATAGAAATAGATGTATAAATAAAAATTGGGTGATTGTGTATGTACCGGTTTTTGTAAAACAGTGTTTGTCAAATTTGTGTTAGAAGGTAGAAATGAAAAACTTGACTCTTGCTATATGCATGAGGGGGAAAGTATAGTGTGTCTCGTTATTATCAGCCATATTTGAATTAGAGTGGGCTACAGTGGGCTACAGTGGGTTGTGTGTTGGATAATGCGCAATAGAAAAACGGTTTTCAGTTCAAATGAGATTATAATTTCAGAAACAATTTAATCTAGCTAGCAAATTACACACTAGGTAGGTACACGACACAACCAGATACGGAACGCCGACAGTTTCTGAGCACATGTTGTTCGTACGATGTCCAATGTCCAAGAGCACCACATCGCTCCTCTCGCGCTGTCTTCCAGCGCCGACCCCCCACGAACTCAGGCCAGACTCTGTCAAGCGCCACCAGATGGCGCTAGCGTTCCGATTCCGGTTGTCAAGTCAGCTCCCGTACTAATGACGTTTCCGACATGCATATCTATGGGTGATACTAATTGTGCTTGTCGCCAAAATTTAAGGTAAAATACTAAACAGATTTTAGTATTTCTTTAAAAAAAATCGTTCGAATTGACGTTACGATTACGTACCTACCGAGTTCATGCTAGGACTAACCCATGAAAAATAGGTTTTGGTGTCAATTAGGGTCCGTGGCTTAGGCCCCCAGTGGTCGACGCACCTGTGGCCGACGCCCCCGATACGATTAATTTAATATCTTTTTTTTTGTGCTATTTCACTTAGTACAGTAAATGAGAAAAGTGTTTCACCCTATTAATAAAGTATAATAACTCTTCTCTCTATCCCTAAGTCTAATCCATTTTTAGACCAGGGCTTAGACGTCGGCTTCCAATTTATTCAATTTGGTTGAATATTTTTGTTCTCGTCAGAGATCACACAAAACGCCCCTGGCAACCCAATCAATAACTCTCAGAACTCGACAAATCAAAGTTAGCTCATTTTACATAATTTCTTGATTACATTCCTTGGTAGACATTTGATACATCATTTTCCAATAAACCCTGGTCTTTGAAATACAATTTTACTCTCAATAAACCCTTGTCAACGTAGACATTTTTATTTAAGAGGGATGCGATAAGGTATTCCGAGAAATTAAAATTTTCTTACGTTTTTTTGCAATTTGCAGGTCAGTGTTAGGTTGTACGTTGAACATGATCATCATCATCATCATCTGCCTATGTTGTTCTATGTTCTATGTTACGGGTTTGGTTTCCGCACTTAGTCCTTCAGTGGACCATTGTGCGTGGGCCATGGCGGCCGTCGGTGGTTATTCCAACCAGCCCTCCTCCCTCCAGAAGCTGATCAAGTCTCCTGGTCTGTTTAGAACATCTGTGTACGATCTGGGTGTCCCGAGGGTTTCTGATCTTATCTGGGTAACGCCTGTGCACTCAAAGAGCACATGCGCAATGGCCATCATCATCTGCCTTTTCCCAACTATGTTGGGGTCGGCTTCCAGTATGTTGAACATAATATGATAACTATTTCATGAAATATCAATCAATAGGATTTTATGTTATGAACTTAGAGGTTTGTATTGATGACTTTAATGATTATAATTCAGTAAATACATACTTTTTACGCTCGCGAATTATATTTTATTCAAAATACAACTTGACACTGACCTTGCAAATTGCAAAAAAAGTAAGTAAATTTGATTTTCTCGGAATGTGTCAGGTCGTATGTTGAATAAAATAATAAGATTCGCGACTGTAAAAAATATGGCTTAACAGAATATTATAATCATTAGAATCAACAATACAACTCCTTGAGTTACAATTGGCCTCAAATGACATGATTTCATGAATTCGTCATTCATTCAATAGGGTAATATGAACTTAAAGGGTTGTGTTGATGATTTTTATGATTATAATACTCCTAGCTACGCCCCGCGGTTTCAGCTGCTGTTCCGATCCCGTAAGAATATCGGGATAAAAAGTAGCTTATATGTTAATCCAGGGTGTCAGCTACTTCCATACCAAATTTAATAAAAATTGGTCCAGCCGTTTGAGCGTGAAGAAGTAACAAACATATAAACACACACAACTCACAAACTTTCGCCTTTATAATATTAGCGTGATAAATAAATATTTGTTACGGCCACGAATCATACTTATATTAACATACAATCTGATACTGACTTGCAAATTGCAAATAAACGTAAAGAAAATTTGAATTTCGCAGGAAACCCTGACGCTTCCGCCTTAAATAGAACCGACGGAAAAATGGCGCGTAGAAAATTATAACCTCGTATTTTCTCAAAGAAGCATTTTTAATTGAACTTAATTTTTTGACAAACATCTCGAAATTAGCGGGTCAATTAACCTTTTGATTGTCGTCGTAATTTAAGGTTGCTTTTCAACTGAACCCTTGGAAAAAAGCGTACAGAATAAATTCAAGAAGTCAAAATTAAATATTCTATAGCCACCGTTTCGCCGGTGCGGTGTTTTGAAGGAGAAGGACCAGAATTTTTCGCGTATAATATTCTAAAAGTAATTAGGACTGTTTTGAATTTCAAGTAGCTATTTAAGACCTGACCGAGATCTAGAATAGATAGTACCTATTCCCTTAAAGACGAGGATGTCCCATCTTCACGTCATCATCATCATCATCATGTGAATGTTGTGGATTATGATGAACGACGAAAGGGGGGGTGGATATTCAGAGGATTACTAAAGAGTTTACTCAATATACTCAGCACTATAGTCCGCACGGATCTACCTATAGGTACTCCATTTGATCACACTTAAGATCCCTCCTTAAATCTCATCGTCATAAAACAAGCTACTATTCTTATTCCTTCTTTGTCCATGCTGTAAGATTGTGGAACTCACTTCCGCCTAGCATTCGTGATTTAAAAACTATTTCTCTATTTAAATGTCGATTAAAAGAGCATTAGCTTTCCTCTATACTGTGAGTATATGTATATAGCATTGTGTATTTTTTGCATTATTTGTGTAGGTTTATTTAATATTCTAGTTTTAGACTTAACACATTCATATTTTCTCTTCTTTTTCTCACACACTATTGTCTACATTTCTTTTTTTACTTCTCCTTTCGCAGGTCTGCTGGAAGAAAGAAAAAAGCAGTAGCTACCTTTGTACTCAAATTATAAATATGTCATATCCCTATGTATTTTACTGTGTGTACATAAATTGTAAAATAAATAAATAAATAAGATTAGACGTTTAAATTAAAATGAAATAGACCCTTTTCTTACTAATACTTTTTTAATCGCACAACTGTACTCTTTCACAATCCAACAACGACTAGCTTTGCACTACATTTTACCATTTTAAAACGACATTTGCCCCATCCAGAAATAACGCTCAGTAATATCATCGCCGTTATTTCCAAGTGTTGCCAAAGTAAAATAATACATTTAGTTGCCATAGTGGAAATACATTTTAAAAGTTTGTTACAATATTAATAATTTGTACTTTGATAGTGTTGCCACAGTGGATATTATAATGCGGTATTAAAATAATGCATGTTTTTTAAAATAAAATCCATGAAATCACGACAAAATAAACCTTTTTTACAGTCCGTTCAACTGATTTTGAATTCTATTGCGTTGCTAGCATGACGAATGGCAGCTGCAGTAAACAGTTGGTATTGTAACCATATCCAATAGAAAACATTGTGTCCGTCTATTGTACCTCTACTACCACCACAACTCAGCAAGACTGGGATTATATTTTTGCATTGTGGCCATCCAGAACCCTAATTTTAGGCGATTTTAACGCCCATCATATCAGTTGGTCCTATAAAACTGATCAAAGAGGTATTTCTATCTACGATGCACTCATGGAAAGCAAATTTCTCTCACTGAATGATGGGACACATACACGGATCCGTTTAGTTAACACAATTCCACAACAGTCTTCCCCGGATATTTCTTTTGCATCCATGGATATTGCACTTCGATGCAACTGGGCTGTTTTAAACGAAAATTTAGGCAGTGACCATTTAATCATTAAAATTTCAACACTGATTAATTTTTCTCATATCCCCGTCGCAAAAAGAAATTTCCGCAAAGCTGATTGGGCTTCATATAACAGATTTTTAAATAAAAAATTTCACACATTTAGTTTACCAAGTGACCTCCAAGAAGCCTATGATTTATTTCTAGATACTCTTAACGAGGCTGCCGATAAATTCATTCCGTTATACAAATTTAACCAAAACCCTTCCTCAACATTTTCCCCAAAACCTTACTGGTCCACTAGTCTTTCGCAAGCGGTAGCCCGGCGAAGACTAGCTTTAGCTACTTTTAGGCGTAATCCAACTCCTCAAAACTTAGATGTTCTACAAGACCGCATAAACACATCACAGAGACTGATCCGACAGGCTAGAGGAGAAGATTTTCATAATTATTGTTCTTCAGTTGACGAGTCCACTACGTCCAGTGATATGTGGCGTAAAATGAAATGGCAGAAAGGATACCGTTCACCCAGACGTTACGTGGATTTCCAAAGTGCTGAGGATTTGTTGCATTCTCTTACACCAGATTATGTTACCCCAGCATCTCCAACCATCCACAAAGAAAACCTTATCTTAGAATGTGAGATCTCCATACAGGAGCTCGATAAATGTATTAAATCCAAGGATACATCTCCTGGATGCGACGACATATCATATTCTATGATCAAACATTTACCTGATGTAGGCAAACGTATTTTATTAGCGTTATATAATTTATTTTTAATTCATGGCTTTGTACCGTCGCAGTGGCGCGATATTTCTATAATTCCCATCCCGAAACCTGGACGTGACCCCAGTGACGTCTCCTCCCTTAGACCTATATCTTTATTATCTTGTATTTGTAAAATATTTCACTTTATCCTGTACCGCAGACTTGAATGGTATTTTGAAAAAAATAATATTTTCTCAGTAAATACAGTAGGATTCCGCAGATGTAGGTCCTGTCTAGATAGTTTAAGTTGTCTTGTCTCAAAACAAACAGGTTTTTCCGATGGTTTTTCGACATTAGGTTGCTTTTTATTAGATATAAATAGTGCTTATAATAATTTAGATAATAATACTTTAATTCATATTTTAGATAAACTAGAAGTTGGATCCTACATTTGTAAATATCTTTGGAACTTTCTTCACAAAAGAGTGTTAACAATTAAAACAGATAATAGGTCCCTTAGTAGATATTCAGGTCGCGGTTTAGCTCAGGGTGATCCATTATCACCATTACTTTTTAATGTGATAACCGTAGAAATTTGCAAACGTGTGGAAAAATATGTTAATATCTCCCAATATGCTGATGACTTTGCAATTTATGTACAATGTACATCGATATTAGAGGGTCAGTCCAAGATTCAGTCAGCTCTGGACTTAATCAATTCTTTGTTAATAAATGTTGGTTTGGACATCTCTCCGTCTAAAAGTAAAATATGCTTATTCAGTAGAGGTTACCGTAGGCTTGCTATTGATGTCCGCTTGAACGGTTTATCATTAGAACTCGTGGACAATGTTAGATATTTAGGATTGTGGCTAGACAGATGTCTTCGTTGGAAAAAGCATATTAACGAGATTTGTGAAAAAATTGTTAAATTCATTAACATTTTTAGAGTCTTGGTAGGCCCTGGGTGGGGTGTCCATCCGATACACCAACGACGGCTATACATCGCCCTTGTTCGTAGTCGAATAGATTTTGCCAGTTTCCTATTTGATAATAGTGCAGACATTCACTTATCTAAGCTTGATCGGTTACAAAATATTTGTTTGCGTGTGATCGGTGGGTTCATCAAAAGTACCCCGATTCATGTGATGGAATCCGAATTAATGCTGCCCCCTTTGTCTGTGCGACGTCGACATTTAGCTGGTAAATTTTATTTGAAATCTAAGTCTAACAATTTCCCTATAATTAATATTCTTGAAAATTTAAACGGACTCTGTAATATTTTTTATTGGTCTCACAAGAAAAAGCCTTTGTTAATATTAACTCATAATTTATTAAAAGAGCATGCACTGCAGTAGTCAGATGGATATGTTCTCCATGGACACTTGGGTCAGCAATGGACTTATCTTATATAGTAAGACCTAGTTTACCTAAGTAGTATTGATAAACCAAAACAATTTTATTGCCAGCAAAATTTAAGATCCCTATGTTGCAAATCACTTAATGAACAATATCACGAATTTTATTCTATTTATACAGACGGTTCTTTACATTAAGATAATCATTCCGGCGCCGCATTTTTTGATATACAAGTAGGTACTTTTATGAAATTTAAAATTTCTTGTAATGTTTCTATAATGCATTTAGACCTGATTGCCATCGCGGAGGCCCTCTCATATATTCATTCCTTACCCGGGGATCGTTTTGTCATCTACACCGACTCTAAAAGTGCCCTTCTACACTTGATTAAATGTACTTTATCTGTTAGGGGCCTCCCAATAGCTTACACTATTTTAAAATGTGTTTATGAAAATGTAACTAAAAACCGAACTGTTGTACTGCAGTGGATTCCTTCGCACACTGGACTGGAGGGTAATGACGTAGTCGACCGTCTTGCAAACGAAGCCGCATCCGATGGTTATGAATATTCCTGTTTACCTTTTCATACCGAACTAATTCCTACAGTAAGACATTCGTGTCTTGAGTCCTGGTCAGAATATTTCGATAAAAGGTCCTTGACGAAGGGTATTTGGTACAGGACTATTCAGCCCTCTCTTTGTCGTTCTTTGTGGTTCGATGTGGGTGGGATACACAGGCAAGAACTGGTGACGACTTTGAGTCTCCGATCTGGTCATATTCCGCTCAATAGTTTTGCTTACATGATGCGCAAAGTGGTATCACCTAATTGTACAGTGTGTGGAATTTTGGAGGACGCGCACCACATTTTAGCGGAGTGTGGTCGGCTTGAGCGTCAAAGGCGATCTACGTTTAATAATAGCTACTGCAATGTAGGTTTCTTTAATAGTATTTTGGCTGCACCATTGTCTGATGCAGCCAAAATGCTGGTTAGGATGGTGATGGTAGGTTTAAAGTTAAGATCAGAGTAGTGTTTTCTTGTTTCTTAGTTTTTGTAGGTTTATTTAAGTTAAATATTAAGTGAAATTTTTGTTTTCAATAATGGGGGTGACGTATTCATTTATGAAAAAACCCCCTAAATAAATAAAGGAAAAAAAAATCGTATTACCCAGTAACTGGGTTGTGGAGTTCAGATAGGCAGGCGCTCCATGTAAAACACTGGTATTCAGCTGCACCCGGTTAGACTGGAAGCCGACCACAACATAGTTCTAAATCCTAGTAATAAGTAATATTTGTTTAGTTTAATGTTAAGTTATTTCCGGTTATTTTTATATACCTACGATAATTGTGAATCCTTTAAATATTTTTTTTTTAAACACGAGTAAAACCTATTGATTAAAAAAATCTTTCAACATAACACAAAATAAAAACCCAATTACCACACGGCACTCACAAAGTCTTCAAAAGCCTAAAATCACATTTCACCCCCTTCAACCCAAAATTGCACTTTAGCCTCTCGCGAAAAAAAGCCAAAATCACACACCTAACTTTTCCTTTGAAACATTCTAATACCCGTAATTACGACAAAAACGAGTAAACAGGGCGAAAAACATTCCAACCGTCCCGCGGCCCGATGTCAAAGGCGATACGGTTAACCGTATTTCACCCCGGGAAAGTAACACGGGGTCTAAATGACCAGGGAGCTGCAGGTAAACGACACACAGCCCCCGGGACCCAGTAACCCGCTATCGTTCAAAGTTGATTGGTGGGTTAAGTTGGAAGCGGGGAACGGGTTGAAAGATTCGTTGAAAGGGTCCTTGAAGTAGAGTCATGACAAAGTGACATTCTATCAGCGACACGACGGTGGAAAAGTAAAAATATATATACGTATAACATTGTAACGGGTTGTAGAATTTTGTAATCTTGTACACGTTAATTTAAATTTAAAGGGTCTAAATAAGAATTGGTTTGTTCTATAACAGTATTTTCATTTAGTCTCCCTAACACACCTAAGCATAAATATGTAGGCTTTTTTTCTTTTGGGTGGGAAAATCATCAAATGACCCCTCCCGCTCTGGGCGGAGCGGAAGGGAGTGTCAGACTCTTACTGACAAAAAACCCACCCGTGTTCCTTCCTTAGCCCTTTATGTTCCGGGCCAGCGGTAACCCTTTCGGACAATCCCGCTGACCCGGCAGGCTTCGGCCCTAAGGGGCCCCAAAATGTAGGCATTGGATTGGCATAAGCTACCGAAACCTTATGCCAATCCTACACCTTGCATAACACACTATCAATGACAATCTGATTAATTTTGAAGGATGTTGCTTATCCACTGCTTCACGTGTTCGATAACATTGTTTGCTCAAGAAAGGAAAAAACTGGCCGTGCGAGTCGGACTCGCACACGAAGGGTTCCGTACCACAAGGCAAAAACGCCAAATTAAAACATGTTTGTTGTATGGGAGCCCCCCTTAAATATTTATTTTATTTTAATTTTATTATTTATTATTAAAGTTAAAATACAACTGAGTATTTTGTGAATATTTCAAGTGCCTACCTGTTGCCATTTTTGATATCGAGCAAAAAAGGGCAAAAAAATCGCGTTTGTTGTAAGGGAGCCCCCCTTAAATATTTAATTTATTTTGTTTTTAGTATTTGTTGTTATAGCGACAACAGAAATACATAATTTGTGAAAATTTCAACTGTCTAGCTATCGCGGTTCTTGAGATACAGCCTGGTGACAGACAGACGGACAGACGGACAAACAGCGAAGTCTTAGTAATAGGGTTCCGTTTTTACCCATTGGGTACGGAACCCTAAAAACGCAATGAATGTTGTTGAATTGTCAAAGTCAAAGCATTTATTTCAAACTAGCTGACCCGACAAACGTTTTGCCATATAAATTATTTCTAGCTGCCCGGCGCTACTTCGTTCACGTGGGGTTCTACCCCTTACCCTACCCTACCCCTACCCTACCTTACTCCTACCCTACCCCTACCTTACTCCTATCCTACTCCTACCCTACTCCTACCCTACTCGTACCCTACTTCCGCCCTACTCCTACCCTACTCCTAACCTACTCCTACACTACTCCTACCCTACTCCTATAAGTAAAAAAAATAGATAAAACTATTAAATAAAAAATAAAGTATCATAATTATGTCCGTCTCCTGGTTCTAAGCTACCTCCCCACCAATTTTCAGCCGTTATTGAGTTATAAATAATAAGTTGAGTTATAACACGACTTTCATTTATATATATAGATAGGCACATAGAAGGCACTTTTGAACATCAAAATTAAAGCCATTGCTACGTTTAGTTTGTTACGTAAGCGCCTCTTGAAAGCCATTGTAGAAATACGATACGCTTTGAAAGCGATTGTCACTTTTCTAGTCTTTCTGGTTGCCAAAAGTGGTATGCGGATTAATTTACGGGTTATTACTAGCGGCCCACGCGGTTTCAACCGCGTAAATGTCGATCCCGTGGGAATATCGGGATAAAAAGTATATATGTTAATTCAGGGTGTCAGCTACCTCCATGCAAACTTTTATCAAAATTGGTCCCGCCGTTTGAGCGTGAAGAAGTAACAAACATATAAACACACACACACACCCCTCCACACGCACACCCACACAGACACACTCACACTCTCACAAACTTTCGCATTTATAATATTAGTGTGATTTATTAAAGATCGGTGGCATTTGTAGACTTTTTCATATTTCTACCTGACTGCGGGCAACCCCAAAATAGAGGGTTATGTTTTAAAATCAACATCAAAACGTAATTTATTCAAATTAGGCTGAGAATCTGGACTTTTCGAACTTCAAAATTACATAAGACAGTCCCCCGAAATGCCCCCCCTTCCCCCCTTTCTAGTGCTTTCGCTGGAAAGAAGAAGTGGCACAACAAAATCCCCAGCAGTACAGCTCCTAGATATCATATCGTTTTACCGCAAAGCCTTAGTGATCGACTCCAGTAAGTCTACAAGTTTTTTGGCTAGGACCTCTTATGGATTTGTATAGACGCCAGCACATCAAGCTACTACAATCTGTCAAATTTCTTTATTATATTTTCAAATATAATAAAGAAATTTGACAGATTGTAGTAGCTTGATGTGCTGGCGTCTATACTTTATCGCTAAAGCATAAGGTTCAAAGTTGATTGGGAAAATTTGACAGTTTCGGGTAGCTTGATGTGCTATGTTCGTATTTTTTACATTTTCCTAATCTACATAATCAGCCTATAAAGTTCCCACTGCTGGGACACAGGTCTCCTCTCTGTGAGACGGAGTGGGCCGTAATACACCACGCGGGCCCAGTGCGGGTTGGTAGATGTCACATGTCTTCGAATTTTTGGTTCTAGGACATGCCGGTTTTCTCACGATGTTTTCCTCCAACTTTTGAGAGCAGTAACGACGAACTTATTTACACAAAGTAAAGCGTCTGCCTGGGTTTGAACCCACAACTCATCGTCTCATCATTCGTCATTTGTCTTTATTTATAATTTCATTATAATTTTGTTTTATTTCTTATTAGCTGCGCCCCGTGGTTTCATCCGCGTAAATATCCATCCCGTGGTAATATCGAGATAAAAAGTAGCCTATATCTTAATCCAGGGTGTCAGCGACCTCCATGCAAAATTTTATCAAAATTGGTCCAGCCGTTTGAGCGTGAAGAAGTAACAAACATATAAACACACACACACCCACACACACTCACAAACATTCGCCTTTATAATATTAATGTGATAGTGTGATTATGATTACTCTTTATTCTCATTCCCGCTTCAGCGTATTACTTGTGTCAATCGTAACTAACAGATGTTTGAAGTCAAGGGAAAATTATTTAGAAGTCCCTACAGTTGGACAGATTTTTTCTGTACCGCTATAAAAAGTGATAGGTCGGAACGGAACGTTTAATTCCTGAAGGGAACTAGGATAAATGCGCTACTAAGTAATTAGACAGTTGTTCTTTTGTTTTGAACTTTGCTAGTAGAATACAATGGAATAAAATGAGAATTTTTCCTCATACAAACAGGTGCGACACGCGATACAATCGCGCGCGACACAAAGGCACCGCTCGTTCCGCGACTTGCAGTGCCTTTGTGTCGCGCGCGATTTTATCGCATGTTGTGCCTGTATGAAGGAGACTTAAAGCATTTAATACGGTGGTATTCCTATCCATATCTGCAAGCTTTACGCTTATACCACAGAATGTATGGAGCAGCTGTTTTTTTTTTTCGCAATTTTGTGGTTGGCCCCATAGTAAAAGTTATGTAATGAAGAGTAGGTCTTGATGCTGTAAACCAAGTACTGAAGTTCCTAGAAAAACCTGCTGCAAAGATATAAGAGAGTTTGGAGAGCATAGAATATAAAGTAACTCATATATATAAAGTAATAATAATCTATAAAGTTACTCAAGAGGAAGGGGTGCATAAGAAGAGGGACGCCGCTCGGGGAGGCCAAGCGGCGTCCAGATCATAATAAAACGTCCGACGCCTGGTAACAGCTGGCACTCGGTAACGCAGAGTCCGGCTGGTCAATGTTCTCATCAAAATGAGTAAAAGGAAATCATCAATACGACGAAAAATAAGACTCAAGGAAAACGTACTGAGGACCAATGTCACACCATTGAAACTGCACGCGATTAGAAAAAAAATAAACCGCGTTCAAGATCTGTCACTGTCATTTTTGCTATGGAATATTCACACTGACACCTTCTGAACGTGCTTTAGATGTGCCGAACGCGTTTAGTTTCAATAGTGAAATTGGCCCTTAAACGCCGTGACAGAGACCTTACATTTCCATTCGAACGTACAGAAAGTAGCATTGGTGTATTGTAACCCTAAAGTGGCTGCCAAAGAGCAATTAGGTAGATACCTTTTTTTAATTTATATTTTTCATTTCGGAGGGAAACCTTTAAAAGGCGCCCGGGCTTTGCGGTTAAGACCGGGGAGTGTGGAATTATTACTTCACTAAAACCACCCCAGTGGTCATCATCTCCAAAAGGTCTTCCTCTTAAAAGACCAATCCGAGATCCTTTTGCAACGCCTGTTAGGGCACATACCTGGGGAGATCGTAAAGAGGTCGTGCCCTACATACCTACACTGTGTGGCTTCCCTGGCTCCTCATTAACGGCATAACTATGTAAATGTCTATTAACTGCTCTCAAATTACGATGTTTAATTTTTATTTTATTTTTTTACATACGTTTTGACATATTTTCTTTATTATTTGACATTAAATACTTTTTGACATAATTTCTTTAGGTATTATTTGACATTTTAAACAGACAATGACATTTAAAAAAAAAAATCACCTCTTTATTAGTGGTCGTAATAGGAATCATATCACTTGGTTTTAGTAGGTTTTTATTTTTTTTATTATCCTTTCGATAGACTCTTATTTTGTAAATGTGAGGACTTTGTAGGCCTTATGGACTTTAGATCTGTAGACCATTTTTTATTTTATCAAGTACTTGGTACTTGTTGACAGGCCTACGCTGTCCTCCCATACCTACTGTAATTTGGAAACATTGTAAAAGCCAAATATTTTTAAAAAGAGTAACCGTGGAGTTTCTTGCCGGTTCTTCTCCATAGGAAACGACCAATTGGAACCGTGCACCTAGCTTCTGACGTTTCATAATTGCCTATGTAGGTTTATGTGAAATAAAACATTTTGATTTTGATATTTAAAGCTCGGTGTCTGTGTGGTGCCGGACTTAAAGAATAGCACCACCCCATACTTCCCGTGGGTGTCGTAAAAGGTGACTCAGGGGCGTACCGGAAAATGGGCAGCAGCGTTCTCTATGCATTCCACCATCATACCATACTGCGATCGCCAACCCGCCTGCCAAGCGTGGCGATTATGGCAAACCCCCCCCCAAAATTGGGGGAGGCCTATGTCCAGTAGTGGACGTCTATCGGCTGAAATGATGATGATGATTTAAAGCTCTACAACCTTTTTCACCCACGAATCCCCCGAAGAATTCGCTTAGGTGACACGTTGGCGTAAAAGATCGTCGAGCCATAAGACCGCGTACTCGCTCGTCTTTCGTCCACTTTACGATTCATCACGCAGACGGCAAAGTGGCGAACCTGCGACGGCACCAGCCGCGGCGACGTTAATGAATGAGTTCTTGGCGGGATACCAGTTCGCGTGGTAGGTACGTGACATGAAATGATTTCCTTTGAAGTGCACCGTCGGATGCCAGTTTGCGGCTTCCGTTTACCTATTGCAGGAATTGATAACGTTTTATGATAGATAGGTTATGGGATAGTGAAAATGAAAATTGATAGGTATCTATTAGATATTTTTTTTTTATATAACTTGGTTTTTATTTTTTATTTTAATGTGTTTAGTTTAGTTTGTGATCTTCCTGTACGAGTCGCAATAAATACTTTTTCTTTCTTTCTTCTAATTGTTTATGGTATGGTGAGAGGGGCCCGTGGCTAAGTAATAACAGCCGCACAGGTCGATCGATTAGGTTAAGCTACGCTTGCCGCGGTCGGTCTGTGGATGGGTGACCATCTTTACATACCGTGACCCCTCCGTGCCTTGGAAAGCACGTTAAGCCGTTGGTCCTGGCTGTCTTTCGTGGATCTTTGACAGTGGTTACGGGTAGTCAGAAGCCCGAAAGTCTGACAACCAGCCTTACCAAGGGGTATTGAATACAATAAACTTACTGGGTTATTACCCAGTTACTGGGTAATAACCCAGTAACTGGGTTGTGGAGATCAGATAGGCAGTCGCTCCATGTAAAATACTGGTATTCAGCTGCATCCGGTTAGACTGGAAGCCGACCCCAACATAGTTGGGAAAAGGCTGGACAGATGATGTTATTGTTTAAGGTATTTTTTGATATGGCATTTGGTGTAGGTACTTAGAGCATGTATATCATATACCGTTCCCACCGCCGGTCCTCTCTTTAAGATGGAATGGGCCGTAATCCACCACGCGGACTCAGTGCGTGTTGGTAGATGACACATGTCTTCGAGTTTTTGCTCTTGAGACATGCCGGTTTTCTCACGATGGTTTCCTTCACCGTTTTTCGAGAGCAGTGGTAATGAAATAAATTACACAAAGTAAAGCGCCGACCTGGGCCTGAACCCACGACCACGACACCACGAAGTCGGGGTCGTCACCACTGGGTCACCACTGCTCTATCACACTAATATTATAAAAGCGAAAGTTTGTACTGAAGTTTGTGTGTGTGTATGTGTGTGTGTGTGTTTATATGCTTGTTACTTCTTGACACTCAAACGACTGGACCAATTTTGTTAAATTTTGTATGGAGGTAGCTGACACCATGGATTAACATATAGGATACTTTTTATCCCGATATTCCCATTCCATATGCGGGTGAAACCGCGGGGCGCAGCTTGTATACGATAAATTAAATAAAAAAAAAAAAAGATTTTGGTTTTCTACTGCTTTGTACAGAAATCCAACCAACTCTTATTCACTGGTGACTTCAGCTTGGGAAGCTAAAGTC
Source organism: Mesoligia furuncula (assembly GCA_916614155.1). Lineage (NCBI taxonomy): Eukaryota > Metazoa > Arthropoda > Insecta > Lepidoptera > Noctuidae > Mesoligia > Mesoligia furuncula. The sequence goes on along the minus strand of OU744814.1, from coordinate 22,560,242 downwards.
ACTCAGATACCATATCCATTGCCATCTTAGCCAAAACCAGGCCACCTATCCCTGGAGCGTCGAGGTGACTAAATGGATTATCTACTGGCATCAATGGGACAGAATAGGCGCAAGTAATGCGAATTAGTTGACGGTATTAATATCATATCGAACGATGTGTGCTGCATGCGATGAAGTGGTCGTTTGAGAGGCGTTATGATCCTGTAATATATGATCTAGTCGATAATAAACAGTAGGTATTCTATCCATCTGGATAGAATACTGTTTGTAGTGATTGTCTGTGTGTTAGTGTTTGTGTGCTATCTTATCCGGGTATATATAAAACATTAATAAACATCCTCATTTTTAGGGTTCCGTATCCAAAGGGCAAAACGGGTCCCTATTAATAAGAATCCACTGCCCGTCTGTCCGTCAGACGGACAGACGGGCAAAAAAAACGGCAAAATTTCAACTGTCTAACTGTCACGGTTCATGAACCGTGACAGTTAGACAGTTGAAATTTTGCCGTTTTTCAAAATTTCAACTGTCTAACTGTCACGGTTCATGAACCGTGACAGTTAGACAGTTGAAATTTTGCCGTTTTTTTTGCCCGTCTGTCCGTCTGACGGACAGACGGGCAGTGGATTCTTATTAATAGGGACCCGTTTTGCCCTTTGGATACGGAACCCTAAAAATGAGGATGTTTATTAATGTTTTATATATACCCGGATAAGATAGCACACAAACACTAACACACAGACAATCACTACAAACAGTATTCTATCCAGATGGATAGAATACCTACTGTTTATTATCGACTAGATCATATATTACAGGATCATAACGCCTCTCAAACGACCACTTCATCGCATGCAGCACACATCGTTCGATATGATATTAATACCGTCAACTAATTCGCATTACTTGCGCCTATTCTGTCCCATTGATGCCAGTAGATAATCCATTTAGTCACCTCGACGCTCCAGGGATAGGTGGCCTGGTTTTGGCTAAGATGGCAATGGATATGGTATCTGAGTGACTTTAGCTTCCCAAGCTGAAGTCACCAGTGAATAAGAGTTGGTTGGATTTCTGTACAAAGCAGTAGAAAACCAAAATCTTTTTTTTTTTTTATTTAATTTATCGTATACAAGCTGCGCCCCGCGGTTTCACCCGCATATGGAATGGGAATATCGGGATAAAAAGTATCCTATATGTTAATCCATGGTGTCAGCTACCTCCATACAAAATTTAACAAAATTGGTCCAGTCGTTTGAGTGTCAAGAAGTAACAAGCATATAAACACACACACACACATACACACACACAAACTTCAGTACAAACTTTCGCTTTTATAATATTAGTGTGATAGAGCAGTGGTGACCCAGTGGTGACGACCCCGACTTCGTGGTGTCGTGGTCGTGGGTTCAGGCCCAGGTCGGCGCTTTACTTTGTGTAATTTATTTCATTACCACTGCTCTCGAAAAACGGTGAAGGAAACCATCGTGAGAAAACCGGCATGTCTCAAGAGCAAAAACTCGAAGACATGTGTCATCTACCAACACGCACTGAGTCCGCGTGGTGGATTACGGCCCATTCCATCTTAAAGAGAGGACCGGCGGTGGGAACGGTATATGATATACATGCTCTAAGTACCTACACCAAATGCCATATCAAAAAATACCTTAAACAATAACATCATCTGTCCAGCCTTTTCCCAACTATGTTGGGGTCGGCTTCCAGTCTAACCGGATGCAGCTGAATACCAGTATTTTACATGGAGCGACTGCCTATCTGATCTCCACAACCCAGTTACTGGGTTATTACCCAGTAACTGGGTAATAACCCAGTAAGTTTATTGTATTCAATACCCCTTGGTAAGGCTGGTTGTCAGACTTTCGGGCTTCTGACTACCCGTAACCACTGTCAAAGATCCACGAAAGACAGCCAGGACCAACGGCTTAACGTGCTTTCCAAGGCACGGAGGGGTCACGGTATGTAAAGATGGTCACCCATCCACAGACCGACCGCGGCAAGCGTAGCTTAACCTAATCGATCGACCTGTGCGGCTGTTATTACTTAGCCACGGGCCCCTCTCACCATACCATAAACAATTAGAAGAAAGAAAGAAAAAGTATTTATTGCGACTCGTACAGGAAGATCACAAACTAAACTAAACACATTAAAATAAAAAATAAAAACCAAGTTATATAAAAAAAAAATATCTAATAGATACCTATCAATTTTCATTTTCACAATCCCATAACCTATCTATCATAAAACGTTATCAATTCCTGCAATAGGTAAACGGAAGCCGCAAACTGGCATCCGACGGTGCACTTCAAAGGAAATCATTTCATGTCACGTACCTACCACGCGAACTGGTATCCCGCCAAGAACTCATTCATTAACGTCGCCGCGGCTGGTGCCGTCGCAGGTTCGCCACTTTGCCGTCTGCGTGATGAATCGTAAAGTGGACGAAAGACGAGCGAGTACGCGGTCTTATGGCTCGACGATCTTTTACGCCAACGTGTCACCTAAGCGAATTCTTCGGGGGATTCGTGGGTGAAAAAGGTTGTAGAGCTTTAAATCATCATCATCATTTCAGCCGATAGACGTCCACTACTGGACATAGGCCTCCCCCAATTTTGGGGGGGGGTTTGCCATAATCGCCACGCTTGGCAGGCGGGTTGGCGATCGCAGTATGGTATGATGGTGGAATGCATAGAGAACGCTGCTGCCCATTTTCCGGTACGCCCCTGAGTCACCTTTTACGACACCCACGGGAAGTATGGGGTGGTGCTATTCTTTAAGTCCGGCACCACACAGACACCGAGCTTTAAATATCAAAATCAAAATGTTTTATTTCACATAAACCTACATAGGCAATTATGAAACGTCAGAAGCTAGGTGCACGGTTCCAATTGGTCGTTTCCTATGGAGAAGAACCGGCAAGAAACTCCACGGTTACTCTTTTTAAAAATATTTGGCTTTTACAATGTTTCCAAATTACAGTAGGTATGGGAGGACAGCGTAGGCCTGTCAACAAGTACCAAGTACTTGATAAAATAAAAAATGGTCTACAGATCTAAAGTCCATAAGGCCTACAAAGTCCTCACATTTACAAAATAAGAGTCTATCGAAAGGATAATAAAAAAAATAAAAACCTACTAAAACCAAGTGATATGATTCCTATTACGACCACTAATAAAGAGGTGATTTTTTTTTTTAAATGTCATTGTCTGTTTAAAATGTCAAATAATACCTAAAGAAATTATGTCAAAAAGTATTTAATGTCAAATAATAAAGAAAATATGTCAAAACGTATGTAAAAAAATAAAATAAAAATTAAACATCGTAATTTGAGAGCAGTTAATAGACATTTACATAGTTATGCCGTTAATGAGGAGCCAGGGAAGCCACACAGTGTAGGTATGTAGGGCACGACCTCTTTACGATCTCCCCAGGTATGTGCCCTAACAGGCGTTGCAAAAGGATCTCGGATTGGTCTTTTAAGAGGAAGACCTTTTGGAGATGATGACCACTGGGGTGGTTTTAGTGAAGTAATAATTCCACACTCCCCGGTCTTAACCGCAAAGCCCGGGCGCCTTTTAAAGGTTTCCCTCCGAAATGAAAAATATAAATTAAAAAAAGGTATCTACCTAATTGCTCTTTGGCAGCCACTTTAGGGTTACAATACACCAATGCTACTTTCTGTACGTTCGAATGGAAATGTAAGGTCTCTGTCACGGCGTTTAAGGGCCAATTTCACTATTGAAACTAAACGCGTTCGGCACATCTAAAGCACGTTCAGAAGGTGTCAGTGTGAATATTCCATAGCAAAAATGACAGTGACAGATCTTGAACGCGGTTTATTTTTTTTCTAATCGCGTGTATTAATATCATATCGAACGATGTGTGCTGCATGCGATGAAGTGGTCGTTTGAGAGGCGTTATGATCCTGTAATATATGATCTAGTCGATAATAAACAGTAGGTATTCTATCCATCTGGATAGAATACTGTTTGTAGTGATTGTCTGTGTGTTAGTGTTTGTGTGCTATCTTATCCGGGTATATATAAAACATTAATAAACATCCTCATTTTTAGGGTTCCGTATCCAAAGGGCAAAACGGGTCCCTATTAATAAGAATCCACTGCCCGTCTGTCCGTCAGACGGACAGACGGGCAAAAAAAACGGCAAAATTTCAACTGTCTAACTGTCACGGTTCATGAACCGTGACAGTTAGACAGTTGAAATTTTCACAGATGATGTATTTTTGTTGCCGCTATAACAACAAATACTAAAAACAGAATGAAATAAATATTTATGGGGGCTCCCATACAACAAACGTGTTTTTTCGGCGTTTTTGCTCTGTCGTCACACAAGTCAAAAACGCCGAAAAAAACACGTTTCGAACCCTTCGTGTGCGAGTCCGACTCGCACTTGGCCAGTTTTTAACTTACATTTAAGCAAAACTGTACTAATTTTTATGCCTTATAATGTTTTGAATAAAAATATTAATTTTCCACCAGTAACCAGTCTCCCACAGTATAATTTAAACTATTACGAGTACCTATGTATTGTTCTTGATATTTTTATGTACAGACGCCAGCACATCAAGCTACCCGAAACTGTCATATTTTCGCAATCAACTTTGAACCTTATGCTTTAGCGATAAAGTTGAAAATCTGTCAAAGAAATTTGACAGATTGTAGTAGGTTGATGTGCTGGCGTCTGTACTTTTATATTGTGGTGAGGAATAAATGATTATCTTATCTTATTATTATTAATTGATCAGGCAGGGACCATAGTTCTTGGTAACCAGTCCACTTTTGCCACCCAAACCCATAGTCCAACTTTTTAATTTTCCATATCCTGCAATAGTCCTCCACCAACCGGGGGTTATCCTTGAGTGCACTTGAATAGTGTATACGGGGATAATCGTCGGTTGGTGCCGCATTTCATTAAAGTTTCCTAAGGGGCCTCTGCGAGTTGGCCACGGCTCGTCGTACGCCTTCAAAAGGACTGGAACCGCATGGTCCGAGATATGTAAAAATAGTGTTCTAACCATCGCGGCATCGTACGCGTAGCATGGCCGCCGTCGAAACAGCATTTGTCGACGGAAGAATAGACAAAATGACAGATTGTAGAATTTTGTACGCGTCTAAGCATGGCAATGTATCATTTTATCTATTCCTCCGTCGACAAAACGTCGTCATGCTACGCGTGCTGGATAGATTACTGTATTGCACACCATAAAAATTGCAGGCATAAATGTAGTTCAAGTTTTACAAAGGGGTGACATAACGAGCGGTTTTAGTGCTAAAAGCGATCTTTTAAAGACAGACTTTGGATGGATTAAGGGAGATGGAGAGACAATATTGAAGGTAGTCTATTATTATTAAGGGAGATGGAGAGACAATATTGAAGGTAGTCTATTATTATTAAGGGAGATGGAGAGACAATATTGAAGGTAGTCTATTATTATTAAGGGAGATGGAGAGACAATATTGAAGGTAGTCTATTATTATTAAGGGAGATGGAGAGACAATATTGAAGGTAGTCTATTATTATTAAGGGAGATGGAGAGACAATATTGAAGGTAGTCTATTATTATTAAGGGAGATGGAGAGACAATATTGAAGGTAGTCTATTATTATTACTTCGCGCGACTTTGTCCCGCGACCCACCCCGTCGTATCGCATCGCCTGCCTGCGCTATTAGGTACCTTGTTTTCGCATAGCTCCTAAGACCCCTAGAAATGCAAAAATAATTAATATAACGACTAAACTGTGGTACCTCAGTACACACAACAAAATAAATATTTTAGTGAATCTTCATCATCATCATCTGCCTAGCCTTTTCCCAACTATGTTGGTGTCGGCTTCCAGTCTAACCGGAGGCAGCAGAATACCAGTATTTTATTTACTTGGAGCGACTGCCTATCTGACCTCCACAACCCAATTACTGGGTAATTCGATACCCCTTGATAAGACTGGTTGTCAGACTTTTGGGCTTCTGACTACCCGTAACGACTGTCAAAAATCCACGAATGACAGCCGGGACCAACGGCTTAACGTGCTTTCCGAGGCATGGAGGGGTCACGGTATTTACAGATGGTCACCCATCCACAGACCAACCGTGGCAAGCGTAGCTTAACCTGATTGATCGATCTGTGCGGCTGTTATTATTTAGCCACTGCCCCCCAATATTTTAGTGAATATTACCGCAAAAAATAAAACTGTTCTATTTCTAAACATCTATTTTTGGTAAAAGTATTAAAACGTTTTGTAAAAGGAAATGAAGCAATAAGTACTATCGGACGCAATTTGAACATTCTTTACAATTTTAATCGAGGAATATCCAAAACGAACGAACTTTGAACAAATTTCCTGCTTCCGACACTTATTTTTCCGTACACCTCCATGTAACCAAAAATAAGATAAGTATTCAGGTAGATATTGTTTAAGATAATAAGACGCTGTCTCCGACAAACTTTCCAACTATTCGTACAAGTGCCCGCGGGGAGATGCCAGCCATAACTTGAACTCGGGAAACAAGAGTGGCACTGTACACGGGCGATTTTTCGGCAATTGTTGCCGTCAACAGTTGCAAGAGATATTAAAGCGATCTAAAAAAAAATGGTGGTTATAATTAGAGATCGGATATTCGGATGCATATTCACCTAAAGTTGAGATGTTGGCTAATATGGAATGCGCTTTGGTATCGAAAAAATCCCGAGATTCCGGGATCTACGATATTTAGGTTTCTGATTATAGAATCGGATGTATATTTACTTATTCTCAAATGTTGGCTTATGGAAAGCACTTTTGTATCGATCGTAACAATCCCGCGATTCCGGAATTTTGTGTTTTTCCTGACTATAGAATCGGATGCATATCTACCGACCTAATATTGTAAAGTAGGTGGGTAGATACCAAAATGCAATAGCAAACAACGTCAAGATAACGGACTACATAATTTTATTTAGAATAATTTTATTTAGGTATCTATGTAGTTCCTTCCTTCCATACTATACACCCGACTAGTTATGCATTTCCGGTGTTACTGGCATCCCGGGACATTTTTACAGAAAAAATATTTTAAGAAGCCGTTTCCATAGTTTTAGAGCTAAAAACTCACTTTAGGTAAATATGCATCCGAATATCCGATCTCTAGTTATAACACATGTGACATTTACCAATCCGCAATGGGCCCGCGTGGTACATTATACTCTAATTCCTCTCAAAGAGAGGTGGCAGCAGCAGCCAGCAGTGCAAACAATAATTATAATACATAGACTAATTACTCCCATAAGGTGGACCGACGACCTTGTGAAGGCCGCAGGAACCCGTTGGATGCGGGAAGCACAGGACCGGTCGAAGTGGAGGTGCTTGGGGGAGGCCTATGTCCAGCAGTGGACGTCTTTCGGCTGAAATGATGATGATGATGATAGACTAATTATGCTACATGCCCAACTTACCAAATTTTTGGTTTTGCTAGGTGTTGTTAAGACGTTGTTCTGAGTGCAATTTGTCAAGAACTGCGCAATTTACTACCAACGCAAGCGCATAAAAATTGCTTCAAATGTTTCGGTAATCAAAAGAAATAAATCTAAATTTTTTATTTCACACTAGCCGTGCCTCGCGGTTTCACTCGCATAAGTTTCGATCTCGTGGGAATATCGAGATAAAAACTATCCTATGTCCTTTCCCAGGGCTCAAACTATCTCTATACCAAATCCCATTTAAATCAGTTCAGCGGTTTAAGCTTGAAGAGAGCGAGAACAGACAGACAGACAGACAGACACACTTTCGCATTCATAATATTAGTATGGATACAAACCTACATGGGCACTTATGAAACGTCACAAGCTAGGTGCACGGTTCCCATTGGTTGTTTCCTATGGAGACGAGCCGACAACAAACTCAATGGTTACTCTTTTAAAATAATAGCAATATTGCCTGAATGTGAGTGGCAGTGAGTGAATGGTGTTGACCCTTACTTACGAGTGGTTGTGAGTTCGAACCCAGGCAGGCATTTTACTTTCTGTATTTAATTTTACCACCACTACTCTCAAAACGGTGAAGGAAAATATCGTGAGGAAACCGACATGTCCTAGAATCAAAAATTCCAAGACATGTGACATCCACTAACCAGCACTGGGCCCGCGTGGTAGAATACGGCCCACACACAGAGAGAGGAGGCCTGTGTGTGCAGTGGGATATTTATAGGCTGATTTTAGATGCCTTAATAGCTCCAAAATTCCGTATTGCTTGTCTAAGCTTAGAATAGAATAGAATACTCTTTATTATGTACATCATATAAATTACAGACATAAATATAGAAACTGTACAAAGCGTGACACAATTGGCGGTCTTATCGCTAAAAGCGATCCCAGCCCAGTTTGTTGCGACTTTAGCTCAATATGGTGTGGCGATGTCTCGAACAATAATAGCTTCATGTTGAAATCGCAGTAAATTGCATCACATTTGACCAATGTTGCCCAGAATTGGGCAAATAAAGTTGCCCGTGTAAGCGTACCTTTAGGGGAGAAAGTTAGCATTTCCCTCCCGTACTTAACTACTTATCTTGTAGGACTTTTCTGAAGTAATTAGCTTGGTCAATGGAGTGACCATGGAAAACTTTGTGGTTTATTACGAAATAGGCGTATCAATCTACTACCAATATTTATATTTTCGGTTAATATGACACAACATTATAGAGGTATGAGGAAGGATGTAAAGTTCACTTATCCTCCATAGAAAAGGGAGTACCAACTGCTAGGTTGGCAGTTTCAGAGTAGGTAAATTACAGAAGAAATGTCTCTACTACGAACTTATCTTTTACTAGGTTCTGCCCGCGACTACGCAACACATCTTGACTTGTCGAAAAAAAAAAAAACGAAAAAACGATTTTCATTTTTTTATAATTGAAAATCGTTTACTTTTACCATGTTTGTAAATATGTGAGCACCATGTATAGCTATCAGATAATTAATTTATATGTCATGGTTTCATTTTTAATTCTTTTACCTATTATGGTATAGTAATTTTATTTTAGCTGCATCACATATTATTATATAATTAATGTATGCAAAATATTGTAAAACATTTTAAAAGAGTAACGGTGGAGTTTCTTGCCCATTCTTCTCCATAAGAAAACTACCTTTTGGAATGGGCGACTAGAATCAATTCTATTTTATTGTAATTATTGACGTTCAAAAGTGCCTTTTATGTGCCTATTTGAAAGAAAGAAAGAAAATACGTTTATTTGCGGTAAACATGAAGCAATAAAGAACATAAACTAAAAAAAATAAAATAAGAAAGGTTTGGTGGAAACATGCGTCACATCCACACAAAACGGCTATCGCTCAGCATTATGCTGCGATCCTATGCAAGACAGAGCCCCAGCGCTGGTTTTCAGCGACAGCCGGCGCCGACGTATTGACGTCGTCCGGTGCAGCAAACAAATATTAGGACGCTGTACTGGTACAGCATTCACAAAGAAAATTAATAGTATAATTGAAACAATGTGATAAAAACAGGAAAATAAAAAAAAAAAATAGATATACATACATGCTATGAGAATATCATCCTCAATAAACTTTTTACATTTTATAAAGTGGCAACATTTCGGAACGTCATATTTAGCTTGCTAATCTGTGGTCATAATTGACGTGCACGCACGCAACTTGCACTAACCACAGAAATTATGATGTAAGAAATTACAAAATGGCCAATGATGCAATGTGTTTTACGTAATCAGTGTTGTTATGTAAATTATCACACTAATATTATAAAGGCGAAAGTTTGTGAGTGTGTGTGTGAGTGTGTGTGTGAGTGTGTGTGTGAGTGTGTGTGTGAGTGTGTGTATGTTTATATGTTTGTTACTTCTTCACGCTCAAACGGCTGGACCAATTTGGATAAAATTTGGTATGGAGGTAGCTGACACCCTCGATTAACATATAGGCTACTTTTTATCCCGATATTCCCACGGGATCAAAACTTATGCGGGTGAAACCGCGGGGCGCAGCTAGTTTGAAATAAATGCTTTGACTTTACGTCCGCGTGTTCTTGTCCCACCGACCCATCCCGTCGCGTCTCATTGCCAGCCCGCGCTATTACTTCGTTTTTGCTTAGCGTTCTTTCTCAATTTTTCTCTTTGTGCTCGACTCCTAAGAATCCTAGCGGGATGTTAAATAGCGTATAAAGAATTGTGGTGTCAAATGCAAAAGAATTCTTCAAATCCGACTAGTAGTTCTAGAGATTCGCGCGTTCAAACAAACTCTTCAGAGCTTTATTATTAGTATACAGGGTGGTTAAAAAGTCATGGATCAAACGAAATAGGGAGATAAAGGAGGTCATTTCCAACAAAAAAAGCTTTCTACAGCATGGCCATAATTCAATTGCCCTAAAAGTTATGAATAATTTTGTATATGGAGTTCTTTTACAATTTATTAGACTAATTAAAAAAACAGAATGCAACAAACTGTGTTGTATTATTACTAGATAATGTATCAGCACTACAAAAGTTCTATTGCGGCTCTGGGTACCAAATTTTAAGAGCAAACAATCTTTTTCTAAAAATTTTGAATCGTTACCAAAAAATATTTATCACTGTATAAGCGTTGGAAATGATCTCCTTTATCTCCCTATTTCGTTTGATCCACGACTTTTTACCCACCCTGTCTACTATTGATTAACAACTTCTTAGTAGTAGGTAATTGCTAGGTAGCTGAATCAATACCTACCACTGACCCGTTCCGTACGACTCCGAGAGATTCGTGGAAATAAAACCTTAGTAGGTATTATTTCCACGAATCCACGTTCCAATTTATACAACTACTTGGCTGTGTTTACTTATTTTCGAATTCTTTTAACTACTTGGTCGCGTTTACTTATTTTCGAATTCTTTTAAAATTGCACTTCTAGCAACACGTCAAAAAAAATCAAATCAATTAATGTACAGTCAACAAAAGAGATAAGTATGAAGGATTCTCGGATATAAGTAGTTGAAGTTTAGTAAGAAACCGATGGATGTTCTGGAATATAATTTTATTTTATTAATAGAAAACAAACAGCTCATTTATCAAATTAAATTTCAGTCGACAACATCCATCGGTTTCTTACTAAACTTCAACTATATCCGGCGATCCTGCTTACTTATCTCTCTCTCTGACTCCTGCTCATGCCATCTTTCTGGCTCGGCGTGCTGTGCTGGCACTGTGGCTGTGGAATACCTCAAGCGGCATAAGAATAATATCCTTCTTGGTATTAGAGATCGGATATTCGGATGCATATTTACCTAAAGTGAATTTTTCGCTGTGAAAGTATGGAAGCGGCTTCTTAAAAATATTTTTTCTGTAAAAAAATCCTGGGATACCAGGAACTCCGGGAATGCATAACTAGTGGGGTGTATAGTATGGAAGGAAGGAATTACATAATTAAAATTATTCTAAATATAATTATGTAGCCCGTTATCTTATCTTGACGTTGTTTACAGTACAGTTTGGTATCCACCTACTACTTTACAATATTAGGTAGGTAGATATGCATCCGATTCTATAGTCAGAAAAAAACACAAAATTCCGGAATCGCGGAATTTTTACGATAGATACAAAAGTGCATTCCATATAAGCCAACATTTGAAAGTGAGTAAATATACAAGACTTACATCCGATTCTATAACCAGAAAGCTAAATTTATCGATCCCGGAACCGCGGGATTTGTTTTCGATACAAAAGTGCATTCCATATTAGCCAACTTCTCAACTTTAGGTGAATATGCATCCGAATATTCGATATCTAGTTATTATAGTATCGAGCCGTTTGGGGCTGGGGGTCCTTGTGCTCATGGTCTGTTTAAGGAAATCTCGAAACGGCTGGTTGATACTTCCCGTGACCCAAGGGCTGGCTTTTACCTTGGCCAGAGGCTAAGCATTGGCATACAACGTGGTAATTGCCGCCAGTCTCTTGGCTACATTACCAGTCGACAGCGATGAGGATGAATTTTTCGACGCTATAATATTTTAGTTTGTGAATGTTTTTAGTTAAGTTACGATATAATTGTAATTATTCGTTGTTTTATACCGTCCTAGCAGCGCCCCGCGGTTTCACCCGCATAAGTTTCAATCCCAAGGGAATATCGGGATAAAAACTATCCTATGTCCTTTCCCGGGATGCAATCTATCACTCTCCCAAATTTTATCGAAATCCGTTCAGTGGTTTAGGCGTGAAAAGGTAACATACAGACAGACAGAGTTACTTTCGATTTTATAATATTAATATCGAATAGTAGTGATCGAATCAGGAATGAGGAGATCCGTAGGAGAACCAAGGTAACCAACATAGCCCGAAGAATTGCCAAACTTAAGTGGCAGTGGGCAGGGCACATTGCTCGCAGAACAGATGGCCGATGGGGCCGAAAGGTTCTGGAGTGGCGACCGCGTACCGGGAGACGTAGCGTTGGAAGGCCTCCCACAAGGTGGACCGACGACCTTGTGAAGGCCGCAGGAACCCGTTGGATGCGGGAAGCACAGGACCGGTCGAAGTGGAGGTGCTTGGGGGAGGCCTATGTCCAGCAGTCCTATGTCTTTCGGCTGCAATGATGATGATGATGAATATTAGTATGGATTTAGTATTAAATTTTAAGTACCGTACAGTAGTAGGTACTAGTCTTAACGAATGCCTGACTTCCTAAAACCTCATTTCCTCCAGGAACAATAAACTTTTCCCCCTCTTTCCGGATATCAAGGGAAAAATCTGAGATGACACAAGTTTAGTCGGAAGCATGTAACTTTGGATAAGTGCCAGGAGTTCGCCTAATGGCTGATATTCCGTTAAGTCTCTCGACGTATCTTGTAGCTAAATATTAACTTTTTCTTCCACGTAATTTTATAAGTCATCATCATCTGCCTAGCCTTTTCCCAACTATGTTAGAGTCAGCTTCCAGTCTAACCGGATGCAGCTGAATACCAGTATTTAACATGGAGTGACTCTATCTGATCTCAACAACCCAGTTACTGGGTAATCCCCTTGGTAAGACCGGTTCTCAAACTTTCGGGTTTCTGACGACCCCGTAACGACTGTCAAAGATCCGAGCGACAGCCGGGACCAACGGCTTAAAGTGTTTTCCTGGGCACGGAGAGGTCTTGGTATGTGAAGATGGTCACCCATCCACGGACTCACCGCGGCAAGCATAGCTTAACCTCATCGATCGACCCGTGGGGCTGTTATTACTTAGCTACGTAATTTTATAAGTAGTAATTAAAATAACTGAAAAAAAAACATCTGTTTGCTACATTTGTATGGAGCCGCAGAATTTTATACTCGGTTTCAGGATTGGTCCCACAGTAAAAGTTATTTATAATGAAGCATTGGTCCCGCACTAAAAGTTATTTATAATGAAGCATTGGTCCCGCACTAAAAGTTATTTATAATGAAGGATTGGTCCCACAGTAAAAATTATTTATAATGAAGGATTGGTCCCACAGTAAAAGTTATTTATAATGATTAGTACCATTCAACAAAGATTAATTAAATATATATTTTTATATATAAATCAGGTATCTTAATTATGTACACCTTTTATTTAACAGTTATAGATGGGCAATCCACCCGGGTTTAAGCCCGGTGCTTTTATAAACACCCGTAAACACCCAATTTTCCGGGTGTTTATGGGTGTTTACGGGTGTTTATCAAAGCACCGGGTTTAAACCCGGGTTTTTTTTATTGACAGTCCTTCTGCAGTTATCTGGGTAACAAAAAAGTCTGCGAAATGAATGGTCGTTCATAGAACAAACTTTGTTCAGGATCAAAACCTGTAGGTATTAAGCTAGACTCGTATTCTATCGAAACTTCGCACCACGCTAAGACAGGTCAAAGTCAATTTGTTTCCACCAACTGACGGTCGACTGTACACAAGAGGCCTCGGGTTGGGCCCCTTAGGGCCGAAGCCTGCGCGTCAGCGGGATTGTCCGAAAGGGTTACCGCAGGCCCGAAACATAAAGGGCTAAGGGTTTTAGTCAGTAAGAGTCTGACACTCCCTTCCGCTTCGCCCAGAGCGGGAGGGGTCATTTGATGATTTCACACCCAAAAAAAAAAACGATGTCTCGGGTATTTTTTTCATTTACCCTATTATTATTTACTACCGAAACGCCCCTGCTTCGCAATATAATCACGATATTTCAAAACATCGAGATTTCTATGCTATTACAGGGTAAAATTAAAATAGCTAGCAAAACTCCGCAGATGTGATATGTCATCATAATCAGCTTATAATGCTCCCACTGTTGGGACCTAGGCCTCCTCTCTGTGAGAGGTAGTGGGCCGTAATCCACCAAGCGGGCCCAGTGCGGGTTTGTAGATGTCACATGCCTTCAAATTTTTGTTTCTAGGACATGCCGGTTTCATCACGATGTTTTCCTTCACCGTTTTGAGAGCAGTGGTGATGATAATTTACACAAAGTAAAGCGCCTGTATAGATGACACTTGTCCACATCCTGCGGCCAAAAGCTTTCTTCCATCACCAGGTGCAGGTAGCATACAAACGCCTAAATGACAGATGCATAGATGTATAGATGCATAAATCAGCCTATAATATAGGAACATTATAGGCCTCCTCTCGATTAGAGGGAGTGCGCCGTAATCTTTCATGCGGGCGTCAGTGCGGGTTGGTAGATGTCACCTGTCTTCAAATTTTTGTTTCAAGTACGAGACGGTTTCCTCGCGATGTTTTCCTGTAACATTATTACTCGTATTAACGCTGAGTCAAACGCAGCCCAGCTATTTGTAGGTACGGATAGTCTTATCACTTGCAGTACAAAAACCAACCTTACTGCTTTGAAATAAAGGCGTTGTCTTCCCTACCATTAAACGACATGCGGTTGTTTAACCAGACTAAATATATAGGAGGTAATAATATTATGATAAACAGGAAAATATACAAACAATTAAATTATAATAATATTTACTTCATTTGTTTTGTAGCGTTTGATTGTAGCTATTGTTCCATCGACAGTTTCGGAAATAACTCCTATAATCACTGAGGGCAGTGCTTTGTGAATAACGTTCCTTTTCTACGGGGGGTGTCCACGGAGAGATTTGCCGTGTTTCTCCGCAGTTCATTTGTTTACGAGTCACGCATTCGTGTGTATCGTTGCCGTGGGTCGCAGAGGAAGATCCCGCCTACATTTTCATACAAAGTGAAGTGCGGCGCTTAGCCGTGTGTGGCGTTTAAACTGTTCACAAATAATCGAAAACTAAGAGTGGATTTATAAAACTGTGCAAGTGACGGTCACCATGTCTAACAACGACAACAGTGTGCATGCTTCTAAAGAGAGTGAAGAAGTTACAAAGTTAATAGCAACAGCTGTGTTTTATATACAATTAATTGTACTTGCGCTAACTCTAGCTACGTTGATATATGGAGTGACGTCATGGTGCATGATAAGGAAGTTCCGGAATTACAGAAACTATGTGTGCCTCAACGCAATTTTAGTAAACTTCTTAACATTTTCTATGTTGGCGATCTCTAACCATCTCAAAGACATTGACCGAAAGTGCGAAAATATGCGGTTAATTATTCGAATTGTGTCCTGTTTTGCGATTTATTTTTTAACAGGAATGTATCACTGGTTGATAATTATGTGCCACATGTTTTACGTAGATATAGTGAAAGTTTTCAATGTGCAAATACGATGGAGATATTTGAAAAGTGGCCTCTTTGGTTGGGGTGTGCCTTTAATAACCCAGATTTTCTTTTATTTTGCTACTGTGCTTTTATCATCAACGAAGTATTATTTTCATGCAGCAATGATTATATTTAATTTACCTGTAATATTAAACTGTATACTTTACATTATAATTGTATGTTCACTTTTTCGCAATTCAAACGGGAGCGAACAAACAGCTACGAACAAATGGCGTCGCTTGTACATCGCCACTTTGATATTTATATTAAGCGACATTTTCTTGTTATCTAATTTTATTATAAATCTGACCACTAACAGCAAAATTGCGAAATTTCATTCATTTTTATTATATCAGATAAGTGCACTTGGGTTAGATATTTTTTTAGTCGTTGTTAAGGACAATCGAGAAATATGGTATAATCGTCAGTCGTTATCAGCAAGGCCTAGGGATCAAGATATAAACATGCCTGAAAGAGGAGGTGAGGCCGCTGACAGCCGACTGGCGGTTCTCGATATCTAGAATTAATTTAGATCTCCTTTCGTGGTTCTGCATTACTCATCTGTCCGCATTCCATACAACGTGGTGAAATTTGCAACGTGCCACTACATCTAGTGTTTGTGATCTATAATCCAGTAAATACATATGACGTTGTCTCGGGTACACGGGTAGCGGGGTGGGCAGTCGCGTGAGAGCCACGGGCAGTCCCTGTCAACTTTGTATGTAAGGAACGAAATAGGTACCTACAAGGGCAAACCCTCCACCTTGCCAATAAAAAAAAAAAAAAAAATTTGGTGTGGTAACACATAACTTCTGCCAATAGCGACAAAATGTTGCCATAAAATTATCCTTACTTCCATGTAGTAGTTTTTTATCCATGCCTCATGAATTGATTTTAATTGGAATAATAATAAAAATAATAGAAAATTAAAAACTTGAATAAAACCCGTCATGTTTTATATTCTTTGCGATAGGTCCAACAATGAAATGGAATAAAATTATTTTTTGCAGTAGGATTTTTATATCCACCATATTATACAAGTTGACAATGCTTGTTTGTTGTGTCTGCGTTAATTTCGTGGTATTTTCGGATTTGTGTCTAGATTTGAAGATCTTCACCTGATCTAACCAAAACGTCGAGTCGAGCTAATGCTCCGCGTTCCAGCGAATAATTGTTTGAATGAGAAAATTACTCTAGTGAGAAAGTGACTCTTATCAGTCTATCAAAAAGTGCTCTGTGGACTCTTATGAGAAAGTGACTGAAAATAAACTATAATAAGTATTTGTGACAGTGGAAAACAAAGGAAAATGTTTAAAGTGCGGGCAGTGCGGCTTCTCACCTGCTAGACAGCGTGAAGTTGTTTCGATTTCCCAAACCTGGGGGCCTAAAAAGGCCACTTTGGCAGAATCATAAAAGGATAACAGAATGGACAGTTAGCTCTTAAGTTAATCGTATCAAATCCCATTGGTGAAGCATTTTTCAGTTTTTTTTTTGTCTATGCTAAAATACCAATCAATCCAATCCAAATCCAATCCCAGTCTCTTTGTTTGTACCTACGTAGTGCAGCGAAAAAAAGAAAAACACGAACTGTCTTCGCCATTTTATAATTCATAATGTTATCCTTTTATGATTCTCCAAAGTGGCCTTTTTAGGCCCCCTGGAACCTTATTCAATTTGTGTGTTGATGTCATCTGTCTGATTGAAAAGTAAATAAATTATAACATTTTATTATTGTTGTTATTTTTTCTAATACTCTGGGCCCTCTCGCTTGTAAGAAAACTCGAATCGCTACGATTCGAGTTTTCTTACAAGCAAGAGTTCCCAACTGCCCAAAAGAAAGTAGGACTTCTGCGTTTTAAGCTTCGCGGCGCATGATAGTTAATGATAAGGGCAAACTCTAGATGTCGCCAGCAGCGACTTCCGTTTTTTCTTTTTTTTTTGAAGTTGACATTCTTCTTTGCTAGGTGTAATAGTGCTCTGTGGCCATGGGCGAGAACCGACGTCCGTCTACTTGTAACGAGCCAATTGATGTACCTTTTGTCTTTAAGCTTAAGCCCTGGCTGGAGGCCTTAATTTATTGAGGCATCCACAGGCATACCCGATTAAGCAGACCAACCAACCAACCTCATAGGTTGAACTGCGAGATGCTAAACAGAGTTATTGGAAAAATACCAACAACCTCGTAAGAGGTCATTGTACTCATCATTATGAACAACTTTTACTATGGGACCAAACCTGAAATCGCAAAAAAAATCAGCTGTTCCCTAAATTTATGTTCGTATAACTCGTCAAAATGTATGGAACAGCAGATTTTTTTTTTCGCGATTTCTGGTTTGGACCCTTAGTAAAAGTTGTTCATAATGATGAGTACAATGACCTCTTAAGAGTTTTTTGGTGTTTTTCCAATAACCCTGTAGGTATATAAAAAAAATGAAAAGACATTCTTTGTTCTCTACCCGTCGATTAAACATCCTGAAGTGAAGTAAGGTATTTTATTTGTACTTTCTCAATAATTTTCCTGCTTAAGGCTTTTTTAAGGTACCTATTGAATTCATGGCAAGGGTTACCATGTTAGCTCACCGCCCGATCAGGACCAGGCCCGTGCCGGACGGCGCGTACGTGTCCCACGCGCGCCTCAAAGAGATGTCAGCATCGAGGAGGGGCCCTTTAGGGCCGAAGCCTGCCGGGCCAGCGGGATTGTCCGAAAGGGTTACCGCTGCCCCGGAACATAAGGGGCTAAGGAAGGAACACGGGTAGATTTTAGTCAGTAAGAGTCTGACACTCCCTTCCACTCCACCCAGAGCGGGACGAGTCATTTGATGATTTCCCATCCAAGAACAAAAAGAAAAAAAAGGGTTACCATGTCCCTTCCACCCTGTATGTAGGTAACACTTTTTAGCGGTGTGTTTAAACAAGAGAGTGTAAGTTTATTGTTGTATCCTCATTTTTATGACTTTGTAGCTATAAACTCGTAAATTGTGTTTTCTAAAACTTTTTGACTTTGAAACAAAATTATTTATTTATTTTATTATTTATGCACAGACGCCAGCGTATCAATTAAGCTACCTACCCGAAACTGTCAAATTTTCCCAATAAACTTTGAACCTAATGCTGTAGCGGTAAAGTTGAAAATCTATTAAAGAAATTTGACAGATTGTAGTAGCTTGATGTGCTGGCGTCTGTACACACAGTAAAATTGATGCATATTAGTATTGAGTACAAAGGTACCGCTTCATCATCATCATTGCAGCCGAAAGACGTCCACTGCTGGACATAGGCCTCCCCCAAGCACCTCCACTTCGACCGGTTCTGTGCTTCTCGCATCAAACGGGTTCCTGCGGCCTTCGGAGCAACAAGGTCGTCGGACCACCTTGTGGGAGGCCTTCCAACGCTGTGTCTTCCGGTACGCGGTCGCCACTCCAGAACCTTTCGGCCCCATCGGCCATCTGTTCTGCGTGCAACGTGCCCTGTCCACTGCCACTTCAGTTTGGCAATTCTTCAGGCTGTCGGTTACCTTGGTTCTCCTGCGGATCTCCTCATTTCTGATTCGATCACGCAGGGAAACTCCAAGCATAGACCTCTCCATTGCCCTTTGGGTGACTTTTAGCCTTCTTATGAAAATGGTCCTTGAGAATGGGCCTTCCATTCTAGCTTTGAGAAAGAATTATAGGCCCTCCTCACTCCTGAGCCATGTCTACAGGCTGTTTTCGAGAGTCTGTCTTCAAGGTTGGTTCACTGGAGGATGTCTTCAAGGTTCTGGACTGGAAAGGGGCTGGCATCAACATCAATGGCGAGTACATAACTCACCTTCGGTTTGCCGACGATATCGTAGTCATGGCTGAGACTATGGAGGAGCTCAGTACAATGCTCGATAACGTCAGTAGAGCCTCCGAAAGAGTGGGTCTTAAAATGAACATGGACAAAACGAAAGTCATGTCAAATGCCCATGTTACACCTACTCTCATAAAGATCGGAGACGCTACACTCGAAGTCGTGGACGAGTATGTTTACCTAGGACAAACGGTCCAGTTAGGTAGGTTTAACTTTGAGAAAGAGGTCAATCGTCGAATCCGACTCGGCTGGACAGCGTTCGGGAAGCTACGCAATATCTTCTCGTCCCACATACCGCAAGACGAAAGTCTTTGAACAGTGCGTGTTGCAGGTGATGACTTATGGCACTGAAACGTGGTCGCTCACAAGGTACTGCTTATTTTTTTTTAAATTATATGTCTTTAGAGATTTATTTAGGTACCTAACTGAGTACCTATTTTACTAAAAAGTTTTTTATTTCATTTTTCTATCTGATTAAAAATACAAAATATTGAAAACTTAGAGGGCCGGTGGAATTACATGGCATTTATGATGATTCTGGAAATAAACTGGAAGAACCTGGTTGAGGCTGACACAGGAACGTGGTTGGCATAAGACAAGGGAGGCCTATGCTGAATAGTGGCTGAAGTCGGGCTGTGGATGACGATGATGATAAAGAAGACATTTTAAAGAGCAGTTTAGAGAGCAGCGGTGATAAAATAGTTTAAACAAAGTACAGCCGGTCGATTCTGTAAAAATCTCACCGTGAAAACTTGCGTGGAGTGAGCTGTCAGTGTCATACCACTGATGCTAGGGTTTGACCAAGCATACATTTACAATCATAATCGAGATTCTAATAATATTTTTCATGCTAATTCTATTGGTCATTTTATACAATTTCAAAGCTAGCATTTTAGTTGTCATACATTACTATTTTGTGGGGTTTAAAATAAAATAGCAAAACAAAAACTTAGTCAGAATCTCAATGTTGTTTTGTTTTTCTTTTTTTTCCTAGACTGTGCAGTGATCACGCCACACAGACAACGCGGGATTAAATTCTATTGTCCGTCACAAAAAAACATAAATGATCACTGATAGCTCACTCCACGCTCACTTCACCTAAGTTTTCACGGTGAGATGGTGACAGAATCGCACTGCAGCTTCTGTAGCGCTTCAGGGATGTTTGCTGAAGCTCGTGTCGATTGCTTCTAACATTAAAAAACATTATATTGTGGTGTATCGCGAGCAGGCTGGAACTGCTTGTAAGTGAATCGCTGCTGCAAACTTTCCACATTTGTGTTCAGGTTGTAGCAGGGATTTGCACGAACAATATTGCAGTATTACGGTAAGTGTGTAGGTTAAATTTACTAACGTATTGTTGTTAAGAAATATTGTTACTTACATATTTGAGTCCTTTGTTACTTGTAATTAAATATAAATAAAAAATAAAGCACCAGTTTGTGTTCGAACTCACGGCCTAAAACTCGTAAGGCTGTTAACACTGGGCCCCCACTACTCCTGTAGCCATCGAATAATTGCGATCAATATCTTTAAAATAAATCAAGAAGAGACTATGATCACAAAATACAGAGAGTACCGAAGGCAATCACATGTATGTTCTTCACTTTTCATACATACGCTCGGCGGTCGCGCTATGGTTGTCAACTTTGGCTTATGCACAAAAACTATCGTGGTAGTGGCACTCGTATCTAGTTGTTTGTTTTATTTTTCAGCATATTCTACAATATTAAAACAAAACAATAAACATAGTATTATAATACAAAAAGTTTACAGAACAAAAATATGTAAAATTTTACATTTGTAAACTTTTCATATCGAAAATCTTTAATAACTTCAAAACGGATTACCCTATTTACAATTTATTTTGGCCTATCCGTTTTAGACCTAAACCTATCAAATGACACTAAAAACAATACAATATCTACACAAACAAAAATCACGTTTTCAAATTACTTACCTAATAGTTCAAAAAAGTTACTTCGTTTATACTGATTCAGAATAGGAAACTATTATATAAATCAAGCTTAGGTAGTCATTTTTTTTTGCTCAATTTTTGCACTTCACAGACGCGTGTCTCAAGCAGATGGCACTCGCGCTCGCACTAGTCCCAACCAGTCCGAGATAACGTGTCCGTGAGCGGTGTCTATGTGTGCGTTGCTCGAGCGCACTTTGTATGTAGATTGCCTTCGGTACTCTCTGTATTTTGTGCTATGATCAAGCAATACAAAAACACAACATCAAAACTGCACCCTCCTACTCCTCCGTAACAACGCAAACATACTAACAAAATCCAGTTAGAGTAAGCAAGTATATTGCTGCGTAGCCAATCAGAAACTTTTGCTCATTAGCCACTTATCTTTTAGCGTTAATTAGTTGAGTCCACAACTGCGGGACTCGCTTCCTGTGTACTCTAACTTGTTTCATACGAACCTCATAGCGTTTATTTATCATGAAACTAGACAGTTGTTGGTGAAAAATTTATATTTTAGCAAAAAGAACAATTGAACTATATTATGTGTTTAGAGAATATTTTTATTCTAGAACGGGTGTTTTTGTGAATTTTCCTACTGCTGGGAAACAGGCCTCCTCCCTGTGATAGAAAATGGGGCGTAATCCACTATGCGGACCCAGTGCGGGTTGGTAGATGTCACGCCTTCGATTTTTTGGTTCTAGGTCATGCCGGTTACCTCACGATGTTTTCCTTCACAGTTTTGAGAGCAGTGGTGATGAAAACAAAATTTCAGAAAGTAAAGCTCGTATCAGGATTCGAGACAATGACAACTTAAAAGTCGTGGCATTTTCCAATGGGCCATCACTGCTCTATGTGTATGTTCCATGGTGATCCCATAGTGGGCGAGCTTAGTGGTATCCAGCGGGCATAAATCCAGACTCCAGGCTGCCACTGATAAATCCCAGATAAAAGAACTCCACTCAGACAATTTACCCAACCCAGGAATCAAAACACAGGACCTCATGCTCAGCAGTAGTGATTGCAACACCCAGACTTGTTTTCCTTATTTTTAATGCTTAATTCTAGCCAATCGTCCCATGTATACAATCATCCTATTTATACAATCTTGTTATTATAGAACTTGACATATACCTACCCACTAACCTGCCGCGAATGCAAAAACGTTTTGTCTAAATGGCTTAAGTCAAAGATCTATGACGAAGTGGAAAATATGGTGCAATCGATGAAACTATAATATATGGTATATTGCACATGACATGCCGGTTTCCTCACGATGTTTTCCTTCACCGTTTTGAGAGCAGTGGCGATGAAATAATTTACACAAAGTAAAGCGCCTGTCTGGGTTCGAACCTATGACCTATACTCGTAAGTCGCGACCGTTACCACTTGGCCACCACTGCTCTCGAAACTATAAAATACATGTAATATATTACGCTTTGATATTTTGCTGCTAATGGAAGATAATGTTCTAAAGAATTTTCCGATCCCAAGACGACTAGTCTTGGGATCGGAAAATTTAGCACGGTTAGCTAGCAAAAAATAAGTTATCTGCATTTTGCCTCAAACTACAGTAAATAATTAATCTCCACTATGTTCTACTGTGTAGGTACAACCCTCCACTTTCACTCTCTCACTCCCACACTTGCTCACACCCATTACTCACATACACACCATCTCCTACTCACATAGCACACACATCCCTAGCGCGGTTTTGCCTTTCATAAAGATCCTGAGTTTCCATTTCATTCTTTTGTTTCTATTTTTATTTGTATAAGTTTACATTGTCTAGAAAAGGCTCAATAACTAACAACAATTATATAACAATGCTTTTAGGATACTGGTGGGGCTGCCCTGTTTCTGTAGTGCATCAGGGATGTTCGCAGATGCGCATGTATATTGCTTTGACGCAACAATGCTTAAAAGGTGCGCTTCCCTTCGCAGGCTGTAGGACGGGTCAGCAGGATTGTCCGAAAGGGTTGCCGCTGGCCCGAAACATAAAGGGCTAAGGAAAACACGGGTGGGTTTTAGTCAGTAAGAGTCTTACACTCCCTTCCGCTCCACCCAGAGCGGGAGGAGTCATTTGATGATTTCTCATCAGCAAAAAAAAAAAAGTGTGTGGTACCGTCTCCAACAATGTCTTAAACATGGTTACGAGTCGCCTTGACTGTGGTCATTGTTGTGCCATCTCTCATGGGATGTCGCAACGGTGACCAACCATAATTTCTTGTGTTTTTGTTTAGTGTCTGTGCTTACTAACATGGTCGTGTTATACTAACAGTTTTGTTTGAGTTTGAGTCTTGGTCACTTTAATACAGAAAAACTCTATTCCGTTCTATAATCTGAGAAAGGGCGGAGCATCCTAACACAAGCAAACTAATTGCTTAAAGTAATTCTCTATTGTAACTAGAATAAGTTATTTAAGATGATGCAATAAACATTAACATTTTTATTTATTATTATAATACTCAATCGTGACATCATTTTTATATGCTGTTAAACTTGATGCTTTCGTCTAATAGTCACTTATTAGTCAAAAAACCCAGGACTGCTGGTGGTTGTGGCGACACTTGGGAGAATCCTATTCCAGAGTCGTAATGGTGACCAAATAATGATGACCATCATCTGTCTAGCCTTTTCCCAACTATGTTGGGGTCGGCTTCCAGTCTAACCGGATGTAGCTGAATACGAGTATTTTACATGGAGCGACTGCCTATTTGACCTCCACAACCCAATTACTGGGTACCCCTTGGTAAGGCTGCTTGTCAGACTTTCGGACTTCCATAACGACTGTCAAAGATCCATGAATGACAGCCGGGACCAACGGCTTAACGTGCTTTCCGAGGCACCGAGTGGTCTCGGTATGTAAAGATGGTCACCCATCCACAGACCAACCCCGGCAAGCGTAGCTTAACCTGATCGATCGACCTTTGCGGCTGTTATTATTTAGCTACGGGCCCCTCAAATATTGATGACCAATGATTTTAATTTCAAAAGAAACGACCAACTTACCATCACTTAAATTATAACATCTCCAACCAAAATAATATAATCAAACAAAGATATTTTAATAAAACTGACCCTCTACCCTTCTGTATGTATTCAGCACACACAACTTGAAACGGATGTAATTAAAAATGTTCACCCCACACTCCTCAACTACCAAATAGATTCGTACAGAAGGTCGGGTCCATACAACGAACGAAAACGCACCCACACATAGACACGCTTCACATACAGGTAAACTAGAACAGCTATGCGCTTCGGTAATCTTCGTGTTTCCGAATTAAGGCCGACCGGGACGCCATGGCAAGGGATTTAAATTTTTACTAATGGACATTCAAACGTATCGATATAGAAATACGACATAAATTGCTATGCTTTAAAATGATGCCGTGGCATCGAAAGGGATTTCATGGCACGGCATTGAAAGACGCGCCACAGACTCCCGCGGCAGGATGTCGTGGCGTCAACGGCATGCCAAGGACTCCGGCGCTCGTTGTGACATACCGCGGGGAAAGAAAAGCGGGGAAGCCGCTGGAATGCCGCGGTATCTAAGCGGCTAGTGTGCGCTGACCGACGGCAAAATCCCTTGCCATGCCGTCCCCGTCTGCGTAGGCCTTTAGCACGAACGTCGCGCCACAGAGTAACATCCACAGAGGCAATGCTTCTAAGTTTGGTACTGCCGCGCTTTGTAGTAGTGTACGTATCATTGCGTGTTTGTATGAAGTTTTCTTTCCGTCGAGTTATCTAAAGCGCACCCTATTGTGTAACACACTACCAATCTCAATCTGAATCACTTTGAAGGATATTGCTAGTCAATTCGAAAAATGTAAAATGTGTGTGTGTGTGTGTGCTTAACAACGTAACGTAACAGATGGCCGATGGGGCCGAAAGGTTCTGGAGTGGCGACCGCGTACCGGAAGACGTAGCGTTGGAAGTCCTTCCACAAGGTGGTCCGACGACCTTGTGAAGGCCGCAGGAACCCGTTGGATGCGAGAAGCACAGAACCGGTCGAAGTGGAGGTGCTTGGGGGAGGCCTATGTCCAGCAGTGGACGTCTTTCGGCTCAAATGATGATGATGAGTCACAACGTAAATAACACAATGAATATTGTTGAACTATCAAAATGAAAGCCATTGCTACTGATTGTGTGTTAGGTAATTACCCCGCTGGTCTCAGATTGTCATTAGTCACTCAAAAGATTTTTGGTAACAGCTCTTTATTAGACCTCATCATCACACGTTCGAGTTTTATGAAGATACTAGCTGATCCGGCAAACGTTGTTTTGTCATATAAATTATTTCTAGCTGCCCGGCGCTACTTCGTTCGCGTGGTGTCCTACCCTTTATCCTACCCTACCCCTACCCTACCCCTATCCTACTCCTACCCTACTCCTACCCTACGCCTACACTACTGCTACCCTACTCGTACCCTGCTCCTACCCTACTCTTACACTACTCCTACCCTACTTCTACCCTACTCCTACCCTGCTCCTCTAAAAGATAATAAAAAGTCCTATGTCCGTCTCCTCGTCTCCTGGTTCTAAGCTACCTCCCCACCAATTTTCAGCCAAATCGGTTCAGCTGTTCTTGAGTTATAAATAGTGTAACTAACACGACTTTCTTTTATTTATACATTCCCGAATCGCATGCTTTTCTCTACTCACGACTGGCATTTGTTTGAAATCGCCGTAAACACGCGTCTATGTGTGCGTGAGACTGTTTTAGTTTGGAGCCAACCTTCTGTAATATTCTGTGCCTTATCTCTTTGAAGCGAAGATATTTTTATTTCAGTGTGGGTGAAAGGTGTAATATTATTAGCGTGTGCATACCTGTGTTTTATAATGTTTAATTAAATGTTAGTTTAAATTTTAATTACAGGTAACGTTGCTGTAACTTTTCAAGCTTTTTTGGATCCGTGTTGAGCACATAAATATAGCATTACTAATAGCGCCCCGCGGTTTCGCCCGCATAAGTCTCGATCCAGTAGGAATATCGGGATAAAATACTAAAAGCTAGTTTATAGCTAGTATCCTACGTGTTACTAGCTATAAACTAGCTATGTACCAAATTGCATTTAAATCTATTCAGTAGTTTGTGCGTGAAAGAGTAACAAGCATCATTTGTATGTTAGTTTTTGTCTGTTAGAAGATAACATGGATGCTTCAAGCATCCATGTAAAAACAAACAAAACAAATAAAAGCAAACATGCAAATCTTAAAAAGAACTTCATGAGGAACATTAAATAACACCGTAATAATTTCAACCTAGTACAAATAAAGTAATAAAGTCCTCCAGACCGTGTTACCTAGATTTGCCTTCGGCACAGGAGATATTATAGTGCACAAGTGTGCGCGCAGACACTCCCTCTTCCATCACTCTCATAGTCCGATGGGACGGCAATCCGACACGACCGGAGCGAGATCAGGCGCAGGACCAACTCAATGCTGGTCCTGCTCCACAACCACAACTAATTAATTAACACTAGTAAATACTGTTGGAGCTGCTGAAGATTGTAAGACTATCTTTGCATTGTATAAACTCAATTTCCTTTGTATTGTATAATTGCATAGCACAGATGTGAGTTCTATGTATGTACTATACCTTATTTACCATTTACCGGGTATGTCTTTCATTGACTTGAATGTGCCCTGGCGGCTGATAGTATGTCATGCTCACACAAACGTCTCGCTGACGGTGGCGTGTGTGTTGGATCATTTAGCTCCCTTCAAAATGGTTGAGCTGAATGGTGCTGATCTATGCGTCATGTTCGTGAACGGGCGCCGTCAGATGGGGCTGGTCATCACTCAGCTGCCTCGGCTTATTTTTAATTATTAGGGTTCCGTTGCCAAATGGCAAAAAACGGAACCCTTATAGATTCGTCATGTCTGTCTGTCTGTCTGTCTGTCTGTCCGTCTGTCTGTCTGTCTGTCCGTCAGTAGGTTAAAATTGGGGTTTCCAGATCAGATAAGATCTGGAAACCCGCAATTTTCACTCATTCATCATCTCATTCATTTAATTTCATATTATTCACTTAGATTAGACCCTAAAACCTACAGTTTTCATCATTCATTCATCATGAGTGTTGTATTCAGATCTGGAAAACGCAATTTTCTCTCATTCATCATCTCATTCATTTAATTTCATATTATTCATTTAGATTAGATCCTAAAACCTACAGTTTTCATCATTCATTCATTCATGAGTGTTGTATTCAGATCTGGAAACCGCAATTTTCACTCATTCATCATTTCGAACTGAATGATTTGAATAATCAATTTATACTTTTTTTACTTTTTGTGGCTAGGTTGTTGGTATTGTGATAAAAGAAACAAAGTATGCTGTCAACTAAGTAACACATTTTATTATTATTATTATTATTTATAAAAAGCACGAGAAGAATAAATAATCGATTACAATACATTTGATTTCTTGATCCACAGTTGACATTCATAGACATTTTCCATAATTGCATAGGCTTCAGATATAGTTTTCACTTTAGAACAATTCTATATTTTTGTTTCTTTTAAAAATAGACGTTTTGTTTTATTAACATAATCCGTTCCTTTCACAGCATTCAAATAACAACATTGAGGAAATTGTATGGCATGTTGCATCCAAGGATCATCGTAAATCTCCCAATCTTCTATAACACCTCCACATGAGAAACATGCTGCTTTATCGTTTACACCATTCCCATAATAAAAAAATCCCGCGTCAGCCATTTCCATTACCAATCTTCTCCTTGAATCAGCCGTTGCCCAATAGTAACGAAATGAAAATTCACGCATTTTATATGCATTAAACAGGTCATATCGAGGATTGTATTTATTTTGAGACATGTTCTTGATACAGATAATTATAAATGTATAATGACATCGCACAGCTGATACCAGCAACTTATAACGATTAACATTGGACGGGATTGGTAGGGATAGGAAACTGTTACCTGTTAACCAATTGTGAAAAATTAAACAAGAAAAATATTTACTTAAAAAATTTATTATCTATACACCATTTATATAAACATATTACATTTTTTAAAGCACAAATTGTATCATGATAAATACAACTATACACATCATGAGAATGTTCATATTTATTGCACAAGCTTAATAAATTAGGACAACCTTCATCTTCTAAATTATTTATATTATTATTATTCGAAATTTTTTTTAACCACAACACTTTTTCTAAACCTTTGGTGTAAACACTTTTATCTCTTAAAATATCTGAAATTAAATTCTGATGATTTGAGTAAGGCACAAATCCGTCTCTCCAGTATATCTTTCTGTTACGTTCAATCCAACTGACTTGCCGTTTTTCAGGTTTCGTCAAATCGTAAAATGGAAATGGTGGCTTAATTAAAAACACCTGAACTTTTTTATTGCATAATACAGCAATTTCTTTTATGATAAATTCATTTGTTTCTGTTTTAAAACCTTGAACATCTACTATGGCAGTCATGATAACCTGCGCACTATGTTACTCAATGGTTTATATTCCACAAGTCGATCATTAATAATTAAACAATATCCACTTGTGTTATCTGGTATTGGCAGTGAACATTCAATCTCCAACCGCACATCTACGGGACCTGTTTTTAAACTGTCGTTTTGTCTTGAACAGTCTATGATAAAGAGAGGAGCCTTCTCCTTGAAACCGACCAAATCAAGCAACGGGTCTGCAGGACAGTTGTAATACGACTGACGAAATTTCACATACATTTCATATAATATATTGTATTTGTTCTCGGAAAAATTTAAGCTTAGAGGCTCGTAAGGATAATACTGTGAATTCAAAAATAGTGTTACGTTGGAAACCTCACAGTGATCAAACAGAGAACTGTCTTTGGTTTTACTATTTTTTCTGTTGGTTTGCAAGCAAAAAATTACATATCGAGGTTTCTCTAATTGTGATGCAGTCTTAACCGACCAAGAATGTTTGGTAGTTTTAGGGAGCAAAGGATACTCATATAAATCCCAATTTCGAAACGCTATCTGAATAGGTTTATCTCTTTCCAAGTATTTAAGTAGTGTCAGTCGTTCTCGGTCTGACACTTTTATATGTGGTACACGCCATTGCAATCTTTGTATGTCTATTTGAAAATGCGCAATATCATCAGTCGCTATGACACTGTTTAAGTTAGAGTTACTTCTATTCAGAATAAGTTCATGTTTACAATTTATCATAATTTTATTGTAATCCTCCGCAAATCCTAAAATCTTATTAAGAGGTACAATAGCACTAAAATTACCATCACTTTTGAATCCATTTATGTTCCAACCCCACAAGGCTGCAATTTTATTTTCCCCATCATTCATTGAAACGTATGACTTTATTGTCGACGTTATTCCAGAATTTTTAATGCGATCTATTTCAATACCATTTATTTCGTATCTGATATCTTGAAACAAAAACATAACAGGGTTGTTACTAAACGTAATGTTTTTCTTAATCGGTTTTCCATCTTTGTCGAAGAACTTGGCTTGGCCCTCGACGTATATTGAACTGGCTGACGGTAACACGTATATGTCTTGTTGGTGTATGGGAATTCTGATTTCATCGTTTTCTCTAAAGCTGTTAGTGTAGGGATTGTATGAGTGGACTTCATAGCTTTCAATCGAACTATCGAAGTGGGGTAATTCAGTAATTTGTAGTATGTTCATACTTTAAAACCTAGAGCTTTAAGAAAATCTTTATTTGCTTCACTCAATATCTTCACTTTTTTCTTACGTCTATGCACCTTAATGGTCGTAGATGGAATAAGACGTTTGATTTTCACTGGAGTGTTTTTATAATAAACTATCATTTTGTTTTTCTTAAATGAAGGCGTAATTGAATAAGTTCTTCACCAAAATTAATACAGTTACCAAGTTGATCAACAATCTTAACAGATATTGATGAAATTAGATTTTTGTTTACTGGAAAGTAAACAACGTTTTGCGGTATTTCCATGTACCGGTAACCTGGAGCGGTATCAGTTACAAATTCGTGAATAAAATGAGTTGGTAATCCGTTGCAGTATGAACCGTGAACAAGATCACATTCGATTCTGATTACTGATAAATTGTTATTATTGATGGTCACATTTGGTCTAGAATTTAATACTGAAAAGTATAGCAAACCGCACTCGTATTGATCGGATAAATGTAGAGGTGGTTGAAAATACGAAACCAATTCAGATTTATTTCCAGAGATGGTAACCGTAGTAGACATGCTTTCATACTGAAGTCTTAAAGAAGATCCTGTTCATTTTATTCATTGACTACACCAAAACCTCTTTAAGAAATTCAAACATAGATGTCCGCAATTAAAGGGGTGATCACGTTGTATATTTTCATAATTATATTGGACTTTAGGCCCTACGTATTTTATAAATTCCTTGGGGGGTTTCAGATTGCCATAACTATCGAAATACTCAATATAATCATTATATTTTGCATAGGCTACCCAATGAGAACCAGGGTTTTTAGAACTATCTAAATTAATAACTCCGCATTCTTTTACAAAAGGGCATTTAGGGAGCTCATCTCTCATAAAGACACCTCTAAAATAAGGAATACTATTTCCATATTTCAAAATATCTATGTTAGTTAAGGCTCGTTTGGGTAGCCGATATTTTAGTTTTTTTCTTTCGATACAAAAATTCCAAGCCCATTTCTATGCGGTTTAAGGTGTAATCCTTTTCCAATGCAAAGCGCTTCCATTTTTTCATTGTGTCTCTTCGATTCATCCAACAATTTTTTAGCCATCTTGAATTCGTTAATGGTTTTAGCAATACCAGCTGCACCACCTGCTAAAGCCCCTACCGCTGATAATCCCGCAAAAATAGGAATCAACGGCAATATTCCTCCAGTTTTTGGTATAGGAATAACACGAGGAAGTTTAATAGATGAGTTATCAGCTAATTCTCTGGCAGCGGCGATAGCCAATTCTATAGCCATCTTTTTACTTTTTGGTTTTAATTTTTTCATGTGTCTCTTGGTTTTAGAAATAACGTTTTTTAATTTACTTTTTAACCCTTTTCCAGGTGTAACTTTTCGACAGCGCTTTGTACTACTTTTCAGACCAGAACCAGTTTTAATTTTTGTCGACATAGCCCTGCTTACTAAGCGTGCTGCAAATTTTTCACCCACACTCGCATCCGAAGCAACTACTCGTTCTTTCGCCATATTTAATAAAATTAAATCAGCTTCGTGTCGATCCTTTAAGTTTGAAGATTTGTGATAGGCAATGTCGTGATCTTTGCAATATTCGTCTAATTTATTAATTCCGTTATCTCCTTGTGTAAGCCTTTTAATTAATTTTGTACCAGGACCACAATAATTGTATCCTGGTAAGTGTAATTCAAAAGGTAAGTGATTTATAATCCAATTGAGAAGACTACTCTCTCCAATACACATTATAAGACTGATGAATCTGGATTGAGCACTTTATTAAATACTTATAATTTGAATTGTCGTTATTTAATGTTTTAATATTTATAGAATAGAATAGAATAATTTTATTTTTGCAAATATGGGTAGATGATAGATACATCAATAGGTGTTAGTACATAACAAAGATCAACCATATTTTGCCATTCGACATGCAAATATTTACATCAAATTATTATTGTATATTATCATTTACATCAAATTATTGTCATATATCATTTTCATCAAATTATTATCATATATTATTTAGAATTACTATCCATCATTAGATCAATTATTATTTAATTATTTATTACTAAAATTATATACCATTAAATTAATCATTATTAAATTAGAGTTCCATAAATATGTAACGAATACTAGAATAGTCAACTAATCTTTTTCTAAGGTTTTGTCTATCAAAAATTTACGTAGTCTATTCTTAAACAGCAAAGCATGATAATATATATATATAAATTAAATATATAATCATAATTATGATAATATATTTGATTTATCAATCCAACTATTTTCAGCTGAAGACAAACCCAGCCATTTTATTAAAACCCTGTTACCTTTTCTTCTAAGAACTTTCTCCACTAGATACACATTTGAATGTTTTGTTTTTTGAAGCTCTTGCGCATAAAATGCACCTAAAATAGGCTGACCTCTGATTGTATCTTCTATTAAGTAGGTGATAGGAGTTGTATTTTGTATCATTCGAATTTTAAATATTTCTGTAGACCAGTTGGGAGTGTAACCTTTTTCAAATGTTCCTTTGTACTTACTGATACGCACATAATCACCAATTTTATATTTGCTTTTAATATTATGATTTTTTACGAACCTTGAATACCTTTCTAATATATATTTTTTATTAATGTTATCCACATTAGCGGGAACTTCATCAATTGTTCGATGATAAGTGTGATTGTATTTGTAAATAACATTATTAAGAGTGCTATCTATCCAATTGTAGCTGCCTCTTAAACTAAATTCCTTATAGAGTTTCGATTTCAATGTCCTGATAAATCGCTCTACTATAGAAGCCTTTTTTGTTGAGAAGGTTGAATAATGATTAATGTGATAAGTTTTCATAAGCTTCTGAAATTGATTATTGTAAAATTCTGTTCCATTATCCGTTTGCAGATTTTTAGGAACACGCCCTTTATCCAATAATTTCTTAAAAGAGTTACATACATCATCTTTGGTTTTACTTTTTAGAGGAAAAGTCCAAGCATATTTCGAGAATGTGTCAATAATAGCAAGAATAAATGTGTTATTTTTATTCTGCTTTGAAATTGATTGCATATCGATTAAGTCTGCTTGCCAGAGGTCATCTATATCTTTCATAATAACACATCTTCGTGGAAAGTTCACCCTCGCATTTTTATGAATTTCGTTTACCACGTCGGTTTTGCTCATGTTCACAATTCAGTAGATTTGTTTTGAATCCGTCTATAATACTGAATGAAAATTTTGTAATAGTGAGTATTTATTCTTTAATTATGCCAGCTTCTTTCAATTCTTCAACTATCGATAAAATTTCATTATCATGGTTTGTGTTGCCAGCATCTCTGGAAGCAACTAATAATTTCAATCTCTCAACCAGTTCGTTAGGGTCATCCCAATATACCAAGTCAGTGTTATTTTTGTATTTCTTTAGGGTTGGTAAGCTTCCTCCAGTGTGAAAATTTTCATGTAATGATTCAGAAAATAATGGTTTGATTACTTCACGATATTTTATTCCCTTATCGCCTCTTATTTGCCCATCAGGATTAAAATCTCTCTTATGAGCATTTGTATAATGCAGCATGTCCTTATAGACAAGTCTATCTTTGCTCGATATAATTTTTAAATCAGGTTTTCTTCGAAGTAAAAGTTCTTTCAAGCCAGGGGTTAAATTATAGGATTTGTCACCGACTTTAATTAAAATGACACTGTCGTCATTCAAACTATCGATTTTAGAAAATGAGACTACTGAATTACCCATTAGCAATGTTTTGTTTACACTTCTTATTCCAAACGGTATATTTACACCATCATAAATATCATGGATATCACGGCCCTCTAGCGAAATTTCTAAATCATCTGGTATTTCTTTTGTAGGAGACTTTTTAAGCACTTGTGCAGAATTCGGTTTTGGATCGTAGCAGTCTTCAAACTTTGTAGATGAACTAGTATTAATGTCATCCAATTCAATGTCGTCAGAATTTGGGGGTGAAGTATTTTGTAAAGGCTTTATTTTTTCCATTGATATATTCGAATCGACTAGTGCTTTAAGGGGATCTGTGACGGTTTTTAGCATTTTATCAAGTGACAAGTTCATAGAGTGTTCACGGTTCTTCATTTGTTTTATTTTATTCTTTATGGAGTCTACAGACTTCATTAATTCTATTTTAATATTTTTTTCCATGTTGTATTATAACAAGTGTGCTCAGCCAAAGAAGATATAATACTAAGTTAGATTTATATGTTATTGATTTATATAATTACACATTTTCGCTCAAAATTTAAAAAAACAATCTAAATTCTGTCTATACCTTCCATTGTTTAATGGGGAGTCTTTGCAAATACTAACAAAGTTATATGGCTCTCTCCAAACTGTATTACAAATATTCTTGAATTGATTCCAGGACATATCAGAACTAACATGCTCTTCATAAATATGTTTCAAGTTTACGTCGTCTTGTTTAAATATTATAAGAAAGTTTGCATTATCACGCAGCAATTGTTTCGGAATTTTAGAGTATGTTTGACATAAATAAAAGCAATCGATTTGTTTATGTCTACCCATAGAGAAGTAATTACGAATGTTTACTTGATTTTCACATGCCACATCATCGAAAATAAACACAGAATTTGTTAGTGCTTCATGCGGGGCTATGACTTCTTTATTATCATTAAATTCATGAAACTTAACCTGATGCACTCTCTTTATGACTTCTCGTAGGAACCTGTATTTTGGTTGAAAATTTGTTTTAGAGTACAGATAGAGATTTTGAAATTTTAGACCATTCTCATGTAACAATAAACTAAGCAGTACGTTTGTTTTTCCACAATTTGACGGACCACATATAATACAACGAATCGTATTTGGTAACAAAATGCTATGCCTAATGTGGTTATCTGAGTCACCAAGATTTATATGATTAACATTAAGTGATGTGTGTTGTTTGATCAACTTCATTTTGACTATTAATTAAATTTTACCCATACATAGATATAT
The DNA here is from genome assembly GCA_916614155.1 of Mesoligia furuncula. NCBI lineage: Eukaryota > Metazoa > Arthropoda > Insecta > Lepidoptera > Noctuidae > Mesoligia > Mesoligia furuncula. The sequence goes on along the minus strand of OU744814.1, from coordinate 22,525,123 downwards.
AAAGCATAAGTGCTTAACAATTTCATTTTTATACCTGCTGTAAATAGTTGATGTTATTATGGTATTTATATTTGTGATTAGTCCTAAAGATTAATAAAATGAAGAACACTATAAGGCCATAACAAGAATAGAAAGACATGCATCAGATATAAATGTTTTATTCAAATATTACATAATTATTTAAATACGAAAATCAACATTACCGCTCACTAAATTAATAATGTATGCTACACTTATACTAATATTATAAACAAAGATTATAATAACATTACAATTTATTGATATAAACATAATTATTTATATTTAGAAATTAGTTCTCAAAATAAAGTTTCACAGTGACCCCAAGGTAAAGTTTCAATTAGATTCGTGAGTATTTGTCTCTTATCATCATTTCTATTTAATACTACTTTATGAATTTCTTGAGAGTACAGTACATGTTTGAGTGATTTAATTACATTCATTTTACATTTTAAATTGACATTATTTGTTAAAGCTTTACTGTAGTGAGATAATTTTAATCGATTAGTAACAGCTTTAGATATTCCTTTTGCTTTTGTAATGCGAGTTTTTGAAGTGATTATACAATATAGTTTAGCTCTCAGTCCTACAAATTCGCTTATGATGTCACCCCCGAGTTCATCTTTAAATAGTCCTGGAATTTTAGTATTTACTCTTGGCATGCTGTAACAATTGTCAGGCTGGAAATTACTTGTATCAAATTTTGCAACATCATTTTTTATGTCTTCATAAAAATCCTCAGTACTTACAAAATAAAGAAGGCTGTCTGTGTCTGTATAGCACAGTCTTGCACGAGTTTTATATTTATTTTTAATAAAGTTGTAGTGAAATTTATACAAATGTTCCTTTGCGAATTCTAGAACTGTAAACCCAATGTAGATAGGGCGATCTAAAATAATTTTTTCAGGAGTTAATTGAATAGCAACAAAATTTTCAGAAAAGATCGCAATACTTTTCAGATTTGGTTTTGCAATTAATTTTTCTGCACCTTGGTGCTTGTTAGTTTTATTATTGTAATCATCCCACATGGTAACTAATTTGACATTAACCTGTTTGCGTCTATTTTCAATAGTTTTCCCAAATATAGCATTATTAAGTAGTTTAAAAAAGTCTTTCTCAAATACGGTTGTTGAAGCTTGACGTAATGTTGTATTCAAGTCAATATATTTTTGTAAATAATTTTCTTGTCTAAAAGTTAAAATACGGTGAATTTTTTTCAAAATTAGTCCATTCAATAAACATGCCTTTAAATGAACATAATGTATTACATAGTTGAATTTGTCGTATAAACTAGCAATTAATTTAGGTGTTTTGCCTCCAGGAGGTGTGAACCTCTCGGGGGCAAAAGGTAAATCACTATGCGTGTTATGTAAACTCTCAGGATATATTAAATCAACTTCTAAAATATATCCATATTCAGAATCATCTGATATTGATAACACATTTATTGTCTTAATCTCATCGATTGTCAAAAAACGGAAATCTGAAATAGGCATTTTCTTCGTCATTGCGTAACCATATAAATTGTTACAGTCAAGATAAATCAAATAAGTTGATTTTTGAGACGCATCATAATTTGGTAAATATTTATTATTAGCTTGAGCATGGCGAAGAGAACATTGTGCCAAGCCTCCTCGTATTCCCTTTTCCAAAAATTCATACATTTCTAAACTATGAATTAATTCTAATTTAACGCCTGTGTACAGTAGCATTGCATCCCAGCTTAAACTAGGTGCAGTAATGTAATAAGTTGGATCAAGTTGATAATGATCCAGACAAGTCTGTCTAAATTTTTCGAAGACGTCAGAAAGAAGTAATACGTCGGTCTTTAAATATAAATCTGTATATTCTCCAAGTGATTTAATATTAAATGACTGCCAAATAGATTGTGCGTGTACGTATTCATCATCGCTAATATGTTGACAATTTAAACTGTTATAGAAACATACTTTCGATGGAAGTTGAGTCTCGTTATATTTTGAGTATGTATTCATATAATCATAGGGATAGATTCCTTTTTGTCGTAACAAAGTTAACTGATTATAACTAATATCTGGAAATTCTTTTGATAAATTAACAAAGTCGGTTTCATTCAAATTATATACTAATGTACTTAGACTTGAATTAAGAAATTGATAAGAATCTATGAACTTAACTTGAATTGGCCTTGATTTTAATGCATTGTTAGTATGGAGTACTTTTGTGAATGACATATACGTTTCTTTGGATTTTGGTATAATTTTAAAAGCACCTTCATACTTTGATAATTCTTTTATAAATAGGTGAGAGTCATAGCCGGATAGGTTATGAAAAATAACAGGCACGAAAGGGCAAACTCTTAACATTAAATTACAATGAGAGTGTGCTGCGCCTCGGTATTGTGATGTAATGTGATCATGATCCATTACTTTATCGTCAAAGAGCAAATAATTACAGATATGACATGTCGTGGCATTTTTGTGGTCGTTTTCTTGGGCCTTAGTTAAAGGTGCCATAGGCATTTTATTTAATAAGATACTGTGAATGTAATCCAAATCTCTTGTTAAATATTTTATAAATACTTCAACACAATCAGCTCCTCTATAAGTAACATACTTATTCAGATCCGTATTGTGTGAACAACAAATATAGTAACCAAAACATGAAGGTTCGTGAACCTTATAGGTACGAGTATTTTCGGTTACATTTATGTTGCAGTTTAGTAAAAGACTTTCAAAATCGGCGTATATAACGAAATTAATTTTTTGTTTTCTTTCGAAGTTCTTAAATTGAAGAATACTATTTTTTTCAGGTAACATTGTCAAAATCTTAGGACACTTATTATGGTCATTATATCTCGTTTCACTCGTGAAAACTTGTAAGCATGTCTCACATAGGTACATTTTACCTTTATGTTTACTTATTTGACGTTTGATCAATCTCAATAGATTTTTTATTAAGCAATAATGCCCTTTACCTTTCTGTTCAAAGTACAATAAATTGACATGCTGGTTTTTTCTTAAACTTGTCACATATAAAGGACCAGTGACCATGTTTTTATTATCTAATCCATATATATTAATACTTATGTGAGGATTTAAATTTTCTAATATTTTAATATCTTTATATGATGGGGGAAATGATAGACCATCTATATTTAAAACTTTTGAAAAATGTGGATATGAACTTGTTCTGCAAACATTAATTTGGGTGGGATATAACGCTGCGACAATACTCCATAAAAAGCAGTGGTTATCGCTGTTTTTAATATTTAAACAACTTCTAGTTTTTTTTATTACTTGCGGCAAATCTATATAGGTGCCACCTTTCAAAGGAGAGTATTTGTTAAGGTTAATTTCTAGATGACTTATAAATAAACAAGACCAACCAGATTCACGATGTTGGAACTCTGAGAGCTTTCTATCAAATGTATTTATTGTTTTCAGATATAATTCATTTATATCTGTATTATTATATACAATTTCATATTTTGTGTTAAATGATTTAAGCTGTTGCTCATCAGACTTTGGAAGAATGAAATAAGCAAAAAGCTCAAAGTTTAATTTAACACAATTATGTTTTATCAAACAATCGTTAATTAGTCTTATGACCTTATGCTGATTATCCATTAGGAATTCCTCAGGTGTTAGGTATTCCATTGATGGATTCAGTTTGTAACTTATTATTCTCTTTTTAAAAGCCGTGGCTATTATATCGATATTTTCAATTTCAGTTTTTAGTATGCAATTAGATTTATGCAAATTCGTTCTCAAATGATACTGATATTCAATTTTAGGTATTTCAATGTGACATTTTTGACATATTATTATATCATTATTATTATTTGTTCTGATTCCGGGTCTAGGTGTAACTGTAAGAAAGAAAGAAAAAAAACTATGAACATTAAATAAAATTTGATATAATATGAATTACTATGAATACTTAATTTCTATAACCGATTACATGATTTATTTATATGCATAAGTAAGTATCGGCTAAGGTTGCAATTGCATTATAATAGATTTACACCTTAAATCTATTTATTCTTATTGATTTATCTAAGTATAGCAATTCTTAAATAAAGTATAGCAATAGTGTCTTCTATAATAATGTAATCGCAATCTGCCTATTATTTGTTACATAATTTTACTTATTAAACTTGAACTAAAAAGATAATATCTTAATTACTATGAGAGTAATACAAAAAGTGTGTATAAGTGAATAGGCATGTGTTATATATTGGGATAAGTACCTATTTTTGTAATTAAGTACTATTTCAATAATAGTTACTTACAAATGTTGGTGGGCACTTAACATACTCTTTTCGTGTAGCTATAATAAAATTAGACAAATGTTGCCAAGCATCTGTATTGTCAAAGGTTTGATTTTTAAGCGTGACAATTGCTTGGCGCCACCTATTCATTGGCGGAACTTTCTCAATTTCATCGCACCGGTATATTTTCAAATCAATATAGTGCGTTCCCGGCTTGTTATCGTCGGTTTGGCGCGAATGGCCGTTAGCAAGGCGTCGTGTTATATATGAAGGTAACGGTGTTTTACCAGTAACTGCAGGAACCGCTTTCTCGTCGTCCTCGCTATCGGTTCCAAATAGATCGTATACCGTGCACTTCCTCGGTGGGATGGGTTTGATATACGGCTTCTTTGAAGCTGAAGCTGATGGACGGGACGGCACGGCAGGCGTCACGGAAGTGGACGGCGCTGGCACTGGACTTGCTCTCGATGGTGACGACCACGACCCTCGTGCCGGCTCTGTCGTACGTGTTGATGCGTGCTTCCTTTTTCGCCCATCGTGCTTCTTTTTTGGAACCTGAGGTTCCTCGTCGACGTCGGAGGGAAAAAGGGTCTCGGCGTTTTCGTGCGACCTGAAATGGAGTGAAACAAATAAATAAATATACAATAAAATAATGATTCAAGCACACATCCCACTTTGACATGTCAGGTAGGTACACTACTCTAACTAATTATTATTTTATTATTGTCTATCTATCTACATCTATTCAAATACATCATTTTAGAATACTGAAACATGGCCATCACAGAAATAATACGCTATTAAACTACAATACTTTAGCGCACTAGATTAACTGTTCAACATAAATAGAAAAAAAAAAAACAGATGGGATGGGGATCGAACCCCTTGGCCCTTAGCTGTTGCTGCAACTAGTCAGTTAACTACATACAATACATTGCTACTACTGCGATAGTAAAAATAAGTTAATGTACCTACTTATATTTTATTAAAAAAACTACTTACATTTTCCTTTTTGCAGGTTGATTCTGGGTAAGTACTTGATGTTGATCTGCAGCTCCTGGTAGCTGAAGTGATGCTCCTAATGCACTCTCCAATATTTAAATAGCTGGGATCCATGTGACGTTTTTCCATATATGTAATGCACGCGTCACCCTAAAATCCTGACTCAGGACTTCTTCACGAGACAAATGCTTTGCAATCATAACCAAATCTACAAATCTCAACCTTAAATTATGATATCTAAAGTGTACATTAATATTTGACTAGGTATAGTAACTACAGTCCAAGTCTTACATACTAGTTAAATACCGCGACTTCGTTTTTATAATACTTATTTTATTTTATTACAACATGAACATTATTATTATTAATTTATTATATACTAATATAACACAGTAAGAGAATTACCCGACTGTGTCAAGCGAAAAGACGGTGACATTACCGGTGAACATTATCTACCTTTCTTTTGGTGATTTAAAAAATTATAAGTTTGAAGAATAAGATAATAATAGCAGGCAAAACTAGGTGTAACAATAGTATGTCGATACTGCTATTTTGTTTTCATCCATCTTCTTATAAAATTAGAACTTCCATTGCAAATTAGACATACTACTTACATGCGACGGTTTTGCTTGTCGAATCTTCTCAAGAAAAATGTATGAAAAAAGTACAGTGAACAAACGTACAGTAGTGATTATTTTATCAATATATATTTATAGTAAACAATAAAATGTTTGGCGCCGTGATGTCTTGAGGTTTCAATTTCAATCCATCTCCATAAATAAAATTAGAACTTACATTGCAAATTAGACATACTACTTACATGTGATGGTTTTGCTTGCCGAATCTTCTCAATAAAAATGTATGAAAAAACTACAGTGAACAAACGTACAGTAGTGTTTATTTTATCAATATATATTTATAGTAAACAATACAATGTTTGGCGCCGTGATGTCTTGAGGTTTCAATTTCAATCCATCTCCATAAATAAAATTAGAACTTACATTGCAAATTAGACATACTACTTACATGTGATGGTTTTGCTTGCCGAATCTTCTCAATAAAAATGTATGAAAAAACTACAGTGAACAAACGTACAGTAGTGTTTATTTTATCAATATATATTTATAGTAAACAATACAATGTTTGGCGCCGTGATGTCTTGAGGTTTCAATTTCACCATACCATTTTTGTCCGGAATGTCAACATATTCAACATCTAACAAAAAATGTACGACTTTGAACTCTATACATTAAAATTAACTTGTATATAAATTGATAAATTATTTTAAAGTCGATCATTCAATTTCTGCTCCTGCTGAGTCCTGAGTCCTGACTGGAAAAAACAACGGTACCTTTGCGTAATGTCGGTAAGTGTTAATATTTTCTTTAATTTTAACAATATTGTATCTTAAAATATTACATTATTTTTATCTACATATAAAACGTATTAATTGATTGATTATTTGTAAACAGCTCAAACATACCTACATAATACAATAAGTCCTCGTCATCAGAGTGTTCGAATCAAACGTACACAACACGACTTTAATTCCATTGTATTTTTTATTTTAAGGACTCCGAAAACGACCTCTTCAACTTCGTTCCTATGAATACTGTGGTGGGACAACAATACGAAAAACAACTGAATCTGGAGGGCCCCAGCAGCAAACAGCTCAAGAGATGTTCAACAGCTGCATTCACCTCTGTAAAAAAACTTACGCGTGGTGCTAAAGTGATCAGGATCGAAGTTTATGATGTAGAACATTTTCCTGATACCATAAGTTCGCTATGTAATTGTGAAGCCGAATTGTGCGTGCAGCATGTAGTTAAAAACATATTTATGGACGATATTTATAAATCGGTTAAAGAAATTGCTGTAAAAGTATCAAATAATATGTCGTAAAATAAATCATAATCCTTATTAAATGATAAAGTATTTTTATTTTAACCATTCACATAAGCACCCACATTTAATAGTTCTTTTACGTCATTCATTTATCATTACCAACTTATAAAACACGTATAAAAAATAGTTGATATAGGTATGTACTCTCTAATACAAATAGATATCAATACTTCATCTATGCACCTAGCTTCTGACGTTTCATAACTGTACATGTAGGTTTATGTGAAATAAAATATTTTGATAGATCAAGACCTCAATTTATTAAAGAAAAAAGCTTTTAAAATAAAATGAATACAAGTCTCATTTCAATAACTTGAATACAAAATTCACTTTCAATAAAGGATTCTGAATACAACACTCATTTTGAATAGAGGATTCTGAATACAACACTCAGTTTGAATAGAGGATTCTGAATGCAACCTTCACTTTGAATAAAGGATTCTGAATACAACACTCATTTGAATAGAGGTTTCTGAATACAACACGCATGAATGAATGAATGATGAAAACTGTAGGTTTTAGGATCTAATCTAAGGGAATAATATGAAATTGTATGAATGAGATGATGAATGAGTGAAAATTGCGGGTTTCCAGATCTTATCTGATCTGGAAACCCCAATTTTAACCTACTTCCGTCCGTATGTCACAGCCACTTTTCTCCGAAACTATAAGAAGTATACTGTTGAAACTTGGTAAGTAGATGTATTCTGTGAACCGCATTAAGATTTTCACACAAAAATAGAAAAAAAACAATAAATTTTGGGGTTCCCCATACTTAGAACTGAAAGTAAAAAAAAATTTTTTCGTCAAACCCATACGTGTGAGGTATATGGATAGGTCTTCAAAAATGATATTGAGGTTTCTTATATAATTTTTTTCTAAACTGAATAGTTTGCGCGAGAGACACTTCCAAAGTGGTAAAATGTGTCCGTGTCCCCCCCCCCCCCCCCCCCCCCCCGTAACTTCTAAAATAAGAGAATGATAAAACAAAAAAAAATATATGATGTACAATACCATGTAAACTTCCACCGAAAATTGGTTTGAAAGAGATCTAGTAAGTAGTTTTTTTTTAATACGTCATAAATCGTAAACCGCAATTTACCTTTTATTCAACCAACTCAATAATAAAAAAATAAAAAAAAACATTTAATTTCATAAACATAAACCTTGTGCATAAACCCGGATGTTACGGAACCCTCGGTGAGCGAGTCCGAGCTCTTGCCCGGTTTTTTTATTTTATTTTTGGATTGTTGTTTTCTTACTATTTGCTGTACTCTGGACGCTCTTAACGCGTACGCGTTCCTTTTAACATCGTTCTCACATTTAATTGTAAATTAAACATTAATGATGTAAACAACTAATATTTTTGTAAAAATATAATTTTAGTTAGTTAGGAGTTTCTTGCCCGTTCTTCTCCATAGGTACCTACGCTTTGGAATGGGCAACTAGCTTCATATTTTCTGACTGACCGACTTCTTGACAATTCAAAAGTGCCTGTAAATGGTTTAATTGAAAAAAATAGTTTGAGTTTTTGGGTTTAAAAAAAAAACGGCTTAACGTGCTTTCCGAGGCACGGGGGTATCACACCGCCTTCTTCCAAACTCCGGGCTGTTACTAAGAAATTCCTAATGGAAAAATTTAATAACACTTTGCCCCATCCGGGAATCGAATCCAGGACTCCACGAGACCAACATGGCAGTAAAACTCAATATAAACACAGTACATAAATCAACGAAAATAAACCCTGCATCCTATAACCGTGTCGGTCCCACAGAAAAAGCGCAGGTACATCAGATAGTGTCGCATTCCCATTTTATAAACTAGATCTGAAATAAGTACCTAAGATATCTAATAGCTATGAAATACTTGTACGAAAATTGAATAACTAAAGGAAGAACTAGAAAAAGGATATAATAAAACAAAAAAATCTGCTAAGTCTTAAAAATTATTCTTCAACTATAAAATAATTATTTTTTGACGGATAAAAAACCTGATTAAACACCAAATTACCTGAATCTTAATCTGAATTTCATATGGAAGTCGGGGGACCGTTCTGTGGAACACCTTCTATTCTAAGAGGTCCCCCGACTTGCCATATGAATTTATCTATTTCTCGTTACCTAGATTCTTTAAGTTGGGGGTTTTTAAATTATTTGATGCTTTTCCAATTACTTACATAATTTAATTTTATAATTTTTTTGTGTCGGGGGTTTTTTTAATAAAATCTAATAGTGTTTGGAGTGCCTCTAAACGTTTAACGAAGTTGACGTTAAAACATTCTATTCTACAGTAAATACTCAGGAAATACTTATGAGCGAGAATATTCTCGGGAATATTTCCAAGAAAATTCTCTTAAACCTCGTAAGGTATTAATGATAAATTAGGAAATTAAGTATATTAATTTATAAAGGACGGGTAAATAATTAAAAACAAAATAATAATCACGTTTCCTTTAGAATAGACTTTGATTAAGTAATATAACACGTTTTTGGTCTATAGCTGGTTTTAGCAGTTACGACGAAGTCACGGGTCATCATAAGTCATCATATAGGTGCCGAATTTGTCATAACAATGAGAAGTCCAAAATAGCCTACACATTACCGACGTACGTCCATTTACGATGTAGCAATCCTTTTTTTTCACGTCTGAAAATCATATGTGAAAAGTTACATAAGAAACATGAAACAGCCCCTCTTCATCATTTATCAAATATCATAACAAAATACGACTCGTCATCTACAACAGAGCGAAACATTAGATTCTGCACGTAACAAAAAAACAAAACAAACTCAAAGCATACTTACACCACGAACCAATCCACAATGATACGAAGTAATATTTAATATTAAATAAGAAAAACTCACCAAACGCGAGTCGGACTCGCGTACTAAGGATTCCGTAGATATTACCGGCCACCTTGTTCTGGAGGCGTTACTATTGGCTGGACTAGCTGGACTCGTGCACCCAAGAAAAAGCCATCGTGGAGAGAGGATGTGAAATATGATGCGCCGCATGCTGTCACTTGATAATCTTAAGACTGCATCAATGAGCGGAGTTCGCGCAGCAGAATTTTGGGCCAAAGATGTTTGAAACGTTGCCGTCGATACGCTAAGAAGAAGACCGACTACCAGCACCTAAAGTCTATTAAAACTTTTGTTTCAAATTAATATTATTTCAAGTTACACAAATATCAACTTAATTTAAATGATTATTAAGTTGATTTCATAGTGACTAGCGCTATTGAAAAAGTTAGAAAAATGTTGAAGTTGTAACGTAAACTGAACTTTATTGTGTAGGCTTGAAAGTTATTTTTCCATAAACTCATATTTGTTTACATTTTTGGCAAATGCAGGTTAGTTTACATTATTTTATGATTTGATGTTAAAGCGGTCATAGTTGCACGTCGTATTCTAGCCACCAGTAACTGGGTTGTGGAGGTCAGACAGGCAGTCGCCCCATGTAAAATACTGGTATTCAGCTGCATCCGGTTTGACTGGAAGCCGACCCCAACATAGTTGAGAAAAGACTAGGCAGATGATGATGTTCTGAAGTTGGAAGACATTGTTTGCTAGGTCAGTTCGAGGCTTGCTGGTCAGGGGCCGAGGGGCCCCCGATCTTGGGGGCCCGGTGCACGGCACTCCTAGCCCTCCGACAGCTACGCCACTGATCTGATTTAAAGTATGTTACGCAGTTGAAGCCTTAGTTTACATTCGATTTACCGGACTACTTAAAGGGAATTGTTTTTCAAGGGTTTTATAATAATCATGTAGTTACAGCTATCATTTTTACACGTCTGTGACAGCAAAAAAAAAAAAACCAACGAAGTCGCACCATAAGGGTTCCTTTTTGACCATTTCTGTACGGAACCCTACAAATTCACTCCGATTATAACGTGTTACCTAGCAACGAGGATAAAGTATGGAAGGAGAAACAAAAGCAAAAATTCCATTAAATATTAGCGTGGATTCCCTTTTATACCTTCGAGTGCATTGTTGTACACGGTGTGTCGAGACCTGGGCCTCAAGTCTGCTATTACGATAGTGTCAGAATAGTCTATCATTGATTTCATAATTGTTGATTTTGACAAGTTTGGTAATCAAGTAATATAATGACGTCATTATGACTTTCCAATGGTCAATCACTGACACTCCATTGAAAGAAATGGCATAGAATGGTAATCTCGTACATAATGAAAAATGAATTACTGACTTAGGCGGTAATCTGCTAAAATTTTGACAGTTCCTTTGATCGGTGACCTACCATTAGAACGTCATTGTGCAGTCATTGCTTTTAATTCGTTACGAGAATCGAATAATTTCTGTGCCATTGACCGACCAATGATCAACCATTATGAATTTAGCAGATTATGAACTTTTAGCAAAATGACAATGGGATGGTGGTGGGATCGTGTTGGAATGACGAATTTATAAAAATAGCAGACTTGGGCCCCAGGCGTTTTGGGGGACTGTTTTTTGGATTATTGATGTTCAAAAAGTGCTGACTCACGTAGTTTGAATAATTGACTTTTGACTTTGATTTCCATTTTTCATTCATTGCATTATTTAGGTTGTCTGTCGAGCAGAGGAATTTCTCAAACATATGAAACAATGGATTCTGAATTTTCTTCAAAATCCATAAATCGGATTCAATGGTGTAGCTACGTGACTAGGGGCCCTGGAGCAAAAAAAAAGTTGGGGCTCTATCTAAACTGGTTGGGTTTTATTTTATCAAGTACAAAACCTAAATACTTACCTATAAGTAATTGGTTTAGGGTGTATGGAGGTGCCCGTCGCTAAATAATAACAGCCGCACAGGTTGATCGATTAGGTTCGCAGTTGTTCTGTGGATGGGTGACCGTCTTTACATACCGTGACTCATCCGTGCCTCGGAGAGCACGTTAAGCCGTTGGTCCCGGCTGTCATTCGTGGATCTTTGGCAGTCGTTACGGGTAGTCAGAAGCCCTAAAGTCTGACGACCAGACTTACCAAGGGGTATCGTATTTCCAATGGTCAACCACTGACACTCCATTGAAAGAAATGGCATAGAAGGGTAATCTCGTACATAGCGACAAATAAATGACTGACTAAAATTAGACATTATTACTAGACATTTGCTAAAATTTTGACAGTTCCTTTGATCAGTAACCTACCATTAGAACATTATTGTGCAGTCATTGCTTTTAATTCGTTACGAGTATCGTATATTTTCTGTGCCATTGACCAACCAACAATCGAACATTATGAATTTAGCAGATTACGAACTTTTAGCAAAATGACAATGGGATCGTGTTGGATGACGAATTTATAAAAATAGCAGACTTGGGCCCCTGGCGAATGCGCCGCTCTCGAGCCACTTGTGAACTGCGTGCGTGCATTTCATGTTCGTACGCAACCCCTGCGCCACCCGCGCTCCGCTCACGAGCAAGCCACGCGTCGTAATCGAGCGGTGTAGGAGGTGTGCGCGTGCCGCCCGCGGTGCGCCTCCCTCGACACACAACTGAGGCTCATAGTTTAAACGCGAAAGAAGCTATGTGCGCACGAGCTGCGCGTGCGCTGCACGCGTTGCCTTGGCGGAGTTGCACTAGAGCGGCGCACCAAACGTAGGCTGCAACCACACGCGAGCAACACGCGCGCAGTTCGCCAGCGGCTCGCGAGTGGTGCATTCGCAAGGTCTGGACACACCTTAACGGTAAAGATTTTTTTATTTGAGAAGGAATCTATTTCATCCCAAGGTTGACTTTTAAAAGATTGCTTTTTAGCGATAAGAGCGCTCATTGTGCCACCCTATGTAAGATTTTAACATTTCATCATCATCATTTCAGCCGAAAGACGTCCACTGCTGGACATAGGCCTCCCCCAAGCACCTCCACTTCGACCGGTCCTGTGCTTCCCGCATCCAACGGGTTCCTGCGGCCTTCACAAGGTCATCGGTCCACCTTGTGGGAGGCCTTCCAACGCTACGTCTTCCGGTACGCGGTCGCCACTCCAGAACCTTTCGGCCCCATCGGCCATCTGTTCTGCGAGCAATGTGCCCTGCCCACTGCCACTTAAGTTTGGCAATTCTTCGGGCTATGTCGGTTACCTTGGTTCTCCTGCGGATCTCCTCATTCCTGATTCGATCACGCAGGGAAACTCCAAGCATAGCCCTCTCCATTGCCCTTTGGGTGACTTTTAGCCTTCTTATAAGGCCCATTGTGAGCGACCACGTTTCCGTTCCATAAGTCATCACTGGCAACACACACTGGTCAAAGACTTTCGTCTTGAGACACTGCGGTATGTGGGACGAGAAGATATTGCGTAGCTTCCCGAACGCTGCCCAGCCGAGTCGGATTCGTCGATTTACCTCTTTCTCGAAGTTAGACCTACCTAACTGGACGGTTTGTCCTAGGTAAACGTACTCGTCCACGACTTCGAGTGTAGCGTCTCCGATTTTTATGAGAGTGGGTGTTACATGGGCATTTGACATGACCTTCGTTTTGTCCATGTTCATTTTAAGACCCACTCTTTCGGAGGCTCTACTGAGGTCATCGAGCATTGTACTGAGGTCCTCCATAGTCTCAGCCATGACTACGATGTCGTCGGCAAACCGAAGGTGAGTTATGTACTCGCCATTGATGTTGATGCCAGCCCCTTTCCAGTCCAGAACCTTGAAGACATCCTCCAGTGCAGCGGTGAACATTTTAACATTTATATCCGTAATATTTATGGTGTCTATAATAAAGAGTATTTCTATTCCGTTCTATTTGATGTTATAGCCACGGTGTTTTTGCCCGACTACGGAAGGGAGAAAGGTTTATGATTATGTCACTGGTTATGTGTGCATATGTGTGTATGAGTTTGGTCTCTCATACGGCCTTTATCGTCGCTTGCATGACTAAAAGTCTTATCTCATTTTTAGCTGTCTACGACGAGACACTGGAGCTTGATGCTCAATAAAACGAAGGAGTTTTACTTTAAACTGTGAATCTATTTTTGATAGTAGTAGAAAACATTACACTTCGAATTATTTTGATTTTAAACAAATTTTAAATATAAAAAATATAAAGAATGGTGCGGACCGATGTTCCCTTCTTCGAGAATTTCTTTTGTCTAATTATCAAAAAAGTGAGGTAGAATTTTTTCCATGTCCTTTTTATTTGTGCGTGAACTACCGACACTAAATTGCGCCTGATGTAAAACAGTTAGCAACGTTTGACATGGCCACTGAAGTCGCTAAAGCATCAGGCGTAAACATCTTCCCCGCCGTTAAAGGCCTCCGGTCTTTAACTCTCACTCGATAAGATGCTTCGTCGCAGGCAGAGGGCAGAGTCGCTTGAAGGGCCTCCGGTAAGTACCCTGTGTTGTTTGAACATCTGCGACTCGGCATATTCCATCAGGACCCGGAAAGAGTTTGCTGATTCGGCCCGTACGCCAGCACAATGGTGGTAAGTTTTCTTCCTGAAGCAGTACTAGGTCGCCAACGTTCAGTGGAGTATCATTGGTGCGCCATTTTGATCTTTGCTGCAGCTCAGCCAGGTACTCCCTCTGCCATCTCCTCCAAAAGTGCTGACGGATTTGCTCAAGTCGTTGGTAGCGCTTCAGTTGAGTGGACTTGCAGTTTTCTAGGCTCGGTGAAGGCAGCGCAGTTAGCGGCCGTCCAAGCAGGAAGTGCCCTGGGGTGAGGAAAAGGAGGTCATTTGGAGACGTGGACATGGGGTAAAGTGGGCGGCTATTTAATATGGCTTCCACTTGTGCGAACAACGTGGATATCTCTTCAAAATTTAAATGCGTGTTGCCCATTACACGTCTTATATGATGTTTAGCGGATTTTACTCCGGCTTCCCAGATACCACCAAAGTGGGGAGCGTAAGCAGGTGAAAACAAAAATTTAATCTCTTCTTCGTTAGAGAAATCTGTAATTGCTTGGCGGTTACATTTTAAAAAATTGCCAATTTCTTTGGCAGCGGCTACAAAATTGCGGCCGTTGTCACAAAAAAATTCAGTAGGCTTACCCCGGCGGGATACGAACCTACGCAGAGTAAGAATGAAAGCGTCCTTCGAAAGATCACTTACCGCTTCCAAGTGTACGCACTTGTACCTTAAGCAAACAAAAATGCATAAATAGCATTTCGTAACCCTTGATCCGCGACCCTTCCTATTTGAGATATAAAAGGGTCCGGCAAAATCTACACCAACGCTACGAAACGGGAAATCCACCGTAACGCGCTGAGAGGGCAAGTTCCCCATTAAGGGTGTTAAAGTCTTGCCCTGTACCTTTCGGCATGTGATGCAGTTGCGCACAGTCCTCCTAGCGAGGTGTCGTCCATTGATAGGCCACACGTATTGCCTGACACTGGCGAGGAGAAGCTGTGGGCCAGCATGTAGTTTGTGTAAGTGTTCCCGCTCAAAGATTAATTTTGTGAGATGGTGTGAGGAATGTAGTAGAATAGGATGCTTACTGTCAAATGGAATAGCTGAAGCATCCAGCCGGCCTCCTACTCGTATCAACCCATTTGCGTCCATGAAAGGTGTGAGCGCTATGATGAGTGATTTTGTACTAATTGAATTTCCTTTAGCTAACAAATTATACTCAACAGGAAAATATTCCTGTTGGGCCTTACGGCATAAAAGGTGAAATGAATTTTGTAATTCTTCTAAGTTAAGGGCATCAAAACGCCGAGAATTAGGATTCCGCAAATTATAAAAATACCTTAATACATATGCGTAATCTTGTTTAATCTTATTTAATTTACTATATTTATGAAATGGAACGATTGAAGAATTATCCATCTTAGCAACAATGTTTGACTTGATTTCAGGAATATCAAATTCGTGTTTATTTGGTAAGGTAGGCCAAGAAGATTCGCCTTGAAGTAAAAATTTGGGCCCTGACCACCACAGACTACGATCTTTAAGGTCTTCGGGATAAACGCCGCGCGAGACGAGATCAGCAGGATTCTCAGAGGTAGGTACATAACGCCAACAAGAAACATCTGACAATTCCAGTATTTCTGCTGTTCTATTAGCCACGAAGGTCTTTAAGCTTCTAGAGCTAGTATGCAGCCAAGCAAGGACGACGCTGGAGTCGCACCAATAAAGTTTACGTGATATTGGGTGCCTCAAGGAATCGACAACGGCCTTGCAGAGTCGAACAGAAAGTAAGGCGGCGCAAAGCTCCAAACGAGGTATAGTACAAGCCTTGATTGGTGCCACCTTTGACTTGGAACACAAAAGGTTGACATGCACGATACCCTCTTCGTCAATAGACCTTATATAGGCACAAGCGCCATAAGCTCTTTGGGAGGCGTCGCTGAACATATGTAGCTCTGTAACAACAGGCGAGTCACATAGAACCTGCCTCGGGAGTGTAAATGTAGCTAGGCTAGATAGATTATTGGAAAACTTACGCCAAGCTCTTTCTATTTCCTCGGAAAGAGGTTCGTCCCATCCAACCTTGTCAAGCCAAAGTTGCTGCATTATTAATTTAGGAATAACAATACAGGGACTGACAAAACCGAGTGGGTCAAAGATTTTAAACGATGTTGATAAAATATAGCGCTTCGTAATTTTGTCATTGATAGGGGGAATTTCGAAAGAATAATGTAGACTATCAGTTTTAGAATTCCACCCTAAACCGAGTGCGTTTGAGGACTCGCTAATGATAAGCGTGTCTGTAGAGTTTTCGGAGCAGGCTTCAAGAACGCTAGACGAATTAGATTTATATTTTCGTAGATTAAAACACGCTGCCTTAAGGGCTTCTGACACAGATTTTTGAATATGTATTAGTTCCTTTTCAGAGTTGCAGCCCGTAATTAAGTCGTCTACATATAGATCATGTTGTATGATCGTTCTAATGAGTGGATCCTCGCACTCCTCACCCGACTGCCAAAGACACCTCGTACTCAAATAACTTGCGCTTGTGAAACCATAAGTCACTGTATTTAAACGTAACGTCTTAAGGGGCTGACGCTCGTCTTCTCTCCATAGAATAAGCTGAAGATTTCGATCTGACTCGTCCACTAATATTTGACGAAATAATTTTTCTACGTCTGCTGCTAAAAGATATTTGTAGAAACGAGCTCGAATTAATATGGAGAAAAGAGAGTCCTGAATTTGAGGCCCGACCATTTGTATGTCATTGACAGACAGACCTGAGGAAGTGCGAGCTGATGCATCAAAGACGACGCGAATTTTTGTCGATTCGCTGTTTTCTCTGAACACAGGATGATGAGGTAAGAAATAGCATAAATTAGAATTCAAGTTATTTAGCGCAATTTCAGAGAGATGACCTAATTCTGCATATTCTCTGATAAATTCAATATATTGCGACTTAACTTCAGGCTGTCTTCTAAATCGCCGTTCTAAATTATAAAACCTTTTCTTGGCCATTTTGTAGGAGTCACCGAGACAATCCGGTGAGTCAATAAGAGGTAACTTGACAGAGAATCTGCCGTTTCCTAAGCGGCGGGTGTGCTGCAAAAAATGCGTTTCACATGCCTGCTCGCTTTCACTTAAATAAGATTTAGATGGGATTTCTTCAAGCTCCCAAAATCTATTTAATTTTAATTCTATGTTTTCATCATAAGAAAAATGGGTAAGTACATGATTGCATTTAATATCCTTAGGTTGTTTATGTTGCAGAGGCCCTCCAATCAACCAGCCCAACTTTGAGCCGTGCAACTTAGGATAATTGGGGCCTAATGACCGCTGCTCACAACCAATAATGTCCCAAAATAAATCTGAGCCTATGAGAATATCTATAAAAGAAGGCTGATAGAATTTAGGATCTGCTAAGAGAGTATCTTTAGGAATATTAAACGATCTAATATCAATTACCGTACTGGGAACTAAAGCTGTTAGTTCCTTCATAACATAAAAGTTAGAAATAACGTTGAATGGTGTGTTTAACGATTTTAATTGGGCAATGCAATATTCAGTTATTGTACCTGCTTCATTGTTGCCAAAACCGATTACCTTTGCAGCATTGATAGGGCAGTCCTCTAATGATAACCTTTGTTTCAGGCCTAGACTTATGAAAGAGGATTGGCTGCCACAATCAAGCAGGGCGCGCACTGTTTCAGATTTACTAGTCTTGGGATTGATTATTTCAATCAAGGCAGTACAAAGAAGAGCATGTTTGTTACCTTGATTGTTACAGTTAGCCAACGTCTCAGAAGGACTGTCTGTACTAGTACTAGGTAAACTATCAGCTTTACCGATTGGAAGGTGCAATATAGAATTGTGTCTCTTGTTGCATTCACTACAACGGCCTAAACGACATCTAAATGTAGGGTGACCCGACCTTAAACAATTAAGACACAATTTCAATTTAGTCGCCTCGGCTATACGTTCGCTTATGCTCTTTGCCTTGAACGATGGACAATCAAATATTTTATGATCGGCATTACAGCATGGACAGAGGTATGACGAGGATGATTGTGTTTGTGGTTGGTTACTACTACTAATGTATACACTTGCTTTAGTATGACGTATGTGGTCCGGTTTCTTTGAATGGCCTTCTGGACGCTGTTTATCATGATTGGGTTTAAAGGCGTTGTCTGACTTGCTGCGATGCAAGGACTCAAGCACAGTTGCACGATCATTTAAAAATTTATAAAATTCCTTAAGTGTAGGGGTGTCTGTTGACAACGCGTTACGGTGTTCCTCCCATTTCACGAAGTTGTTATTGTCCAACTTGGAAGCGACTAAGTGAATGATAAGGACATCCCAATGCTCAGTGGCTTGACCTAAGTTGGAGAGGGCACGTAAATTTTTTGTCACGTGGTCAACCAAGAAACGCAATGATTTCTCAGACTCCTTATTTACAGAATAAATGTTAAATAATGCGCTGAGATGATGACTTATCAGCAAACGCTTATTGTCGTAACGTTCAAGCAATAGGTTCCAAGCTTCCCGATAATTATCAGCAGACACTTCTAGATTCGAGACGGTTCGTGCTGCTTCACCTTCTAAATAAGAAATTAAATAATGAAACTTGTTCACTGAACTAATTCTACTATTTTCATGTATTAAGGATCGGAACGTGTCACGAAATTCCATCCATCGAAAGTATGATCCGTCGAATTTAGATACCTGTATCAAAGGTAGCCTGAAACCGATTTCATTATGATCAACAGCGCAATGAGTTATATTGTGAGGACTGCTTGAGTCGTGAAGGCCTTCATCCCTACCGTGCAATTGTAACAACTCTTGAGCCAATACAATATTGCTAATGAATTCCTTCTCAATATTTTCTCGTTCTTCAAGTTCATCCTTCAACCCACTAGAATTAAGAACTTCAATTTGACCTTGTAAGTCATCGAACTTTGAAGATAAGGTTTCAAATTTACTCAGTTTAAGTGTAAGTTCCGCCCTATGTGTTGTAGTAAAAGTGCCTAAACGTGATATTTTTTCTAAATAATTTCTAAACTTTGTTACTTGACCCTTGACGGAACTACGTCTAACATTTAATTCCGCCAAGTTCTTGACATCCTCACCTAAACCCATTATGATTTTTATTCAAACAAAATTCTCACGAAAAAGAAATTAAAGTTAAGTAAGGTAAGTGTGTAAGATTGAAATAAACTCAAGAAAAATTAACCTTAAAAAAAACAAATAAAATAATAAAAGAATACGCTCACGCCCCTGGTTGGTGGTATCTGCCGCACGGGAAGCCGAGGTTGCAGGCACCGGTCTGCGGGGCAGCCTAGGCTGCAGCTGCACAGACGTAGCGCGCTGCGGCAACGAGCGACGCTCAGCGATGCACGGGGAACTTAGGCAAATCTGAAATGTTCGGCGGAATAATCACTAAACGGAACTAAATAGGCACAGCAGCCTGTGGAAACGATTTCCTAAAAGAAATACAAAAAAAAACAAAAGTTTGTGCCTAATAACTTCAGGCATCTATGTAGGTACTTTTAGATAGGTACGAAATATGTAGGTTGCAATAGAAAATCCGCTTGAAAATCAACCCAAAACGGTAAAAAATTGAAATATCCAAGCTTAGATATCCTTACGAATGGTCACTGATAGTAAATAATAGCGTACTTATGGAAATGTACAGAAAAATATACTTAAGAAAGTATGACGCAATACTGTAACCTTGACCTAGGTGAACCTATAAAAATGTGAAATTGCACAAGTAAAAAACCATACAGAAATTGGATAAGGATATAGGCGGTTTGAACGGAAGTTTAGGAATTAAGGAAAGGCACTTAGCTGCAGAAATGCTGCTGCGCTGCGGTGTGACGCTGTTAGCATCAATGTCCGGCGGTGCTAAGTACTTCTTATGTGCTTCCGATGTACGTGCTTCTCCCAAGGGCTGGATGCGGCGCGGTGCTGACCGACTGATAGCTGCGGCGCGATGCTGGCCAACTCCAGCTAGGCCTTGGTACTCCGAATTTTCCTTCCGATTCTGTCCTGTCACGGTCGCCAATTATGTCTACGACGAGACACTGGAGCTTGATGCTCAATAAAACGAAGGAGTTTTACTTTAAACTGTGAATCTATTTTTGATAGTAGTAGAAAACATTACACTTCGAATTATTTTGATTTTAAACAAATTTTAAATATAAAAAATATAAAGAATGGTGCGGACCGATGTTCCCTTCTTCGAGAATTTCTTTTGTCTAATTATCAAAAAAGTGAGGTAGAATTTTTTCCATGTCCTTTTTATTTGTGCGTGAACTACCGACACTAAATTGCGCCTGATGTAAAACAGTTAGCAACGTTTGACATGGCCACTGAAGTCGCTAAAGCATCAGGCGTAAACATTAGCTGATTTGAGTTAGGACAACTACATTATTCTATTCGTGATTCTTTACATTTGTTGCCTTTCAAAATGGTTATAATTTTTGAGATCCAAATAACATAGAGGTACGACGGTTTGTGAAAAGTGTAAAGAATCACGAATAGGAAAATGTAGTTGTCCTAACTCAAGTCAGCTAAAAAATTTGGTTAGTACTTTTTTTTTTAGGGTTGCGAGCGACGATATAACAGCCGGTCGATTCTGTAAAAATCTCACCGTGAAAACTTAGGTGAAGTGAGTTTGTTTTTGCTAGGAAATCAGACTATTGACAGCTCACTCCACCCTAGCACCGCTGAACCGATTTCATCGAAATTTTAATTTAAAAATGCCGTTGCAATTTGTGACAACTGTAAGACACGATATTGATATGCTGTAAATATATTAAATAATTTCGATCCAAGTTGTCCTTTGCTGCCCTCTCTCAGCGACGGCGACGTCCTAAACCGAGGTCCATATTCAACAGGGGGCGCCCTTGGCGTGTAGTAGCTTAGTTTTTAAGTTTTTTAAGCCTTGTGTCTACACAAGGCTTAAAAAACTTAGGCCTCTAGGCCTTAATTTATTGAAGCAACCGTGCAAGCAAACGTCAACCGTTGAACTGCGAGATGCCATACCTAAAAAAAAGCTATAAATACATATAGTATTTTAGATGAGCCTGAAGTTGTGTCACGTCATTAAGCACGCCTAGAAAGCGCTAGCGTAACGACTTGGATTCATATAGTCATACACATTATAAAGGTTTCTCTTTTACCATTTTTGTACGAAACCCTAAAAAATCATTCCCATTGTAACGCGTTACCTAGCAACGAGGATCAAGGTATGGAAGGAGAAACAAAAATAAAGAAAAAAATACTATAAAATATTAGCGTGGAGTCCCTTTTATACTTCGAGTGCAGTGTGGTACGCGGTGTGTTATGGTAAAGGTTTTTTTTGTATTTGAGAAGGAAACTATGTAATGTTATAGCCACGGTGTTTTTATCCGACTACGGAAGGGAGAAAGGGTTATGAATCTCACAGGTTATGTTTGAGTTTGGTCTCTTATACAGCCTAAACTTGTCAGTAAATTTTTACAAAATTCCAAAGTGAAAAGAAGACAATTGTTATACTGTGATTATTTGACTGCCCCGTTGGTCTCGTGGTTGCAAGCGCGACTGCTGAGCGTGGGGTCCTGGGTTCGATTCCCGGGTCAGACAAAGTGTTATTGGGTTTTCCTTAGGAATTTCTTAGTAACAAACCGAAGTTTGGAAGTTGTCGGTGTAATACCTCGGAAATGCCTCGGAAAGCACGTAAAGCCGTTGGTCCTGCGCCTGAACTCTCCCCGGTCGTGTCGGATTACCGTCCCATCGGACTATGAGAGTAAAGGAACAGAGTGCACCTGTGTTTGTGCACACACTTGTGCACTATAATATCTCCTGCGTACCTGGCTAATCTCCATTTGAGATTGGCCACCGTGACCGAAAACGGTCGGGGAGGCTATTATTATTATTAGTCGCGGGAAACACCTGGATACGCACAGAACCGGGAAGTATGGTAGAACTATAGAGGTATGAGGAATAGGGTGTAAAGTTCACTCTTCCTTCATGGAAAAGGGAGGATCCTCCGACCAAACGGGTGTTGTGTCTGGCGGGCAACAGCTGCCCTATGATTCATGTCGGACCGTTGTATATATGCTAGTTGCGCGGTAAACTCTGCTTGCGAGATGCAGGATTTTGTGTGACAGTATGACTAGAAGTTCGCATATGGCGTTTGTAGATACAGAAGAAAGGGGAGGCCTATACCCAGCAGTGAGTGATTCCGGGTTGAAATGATGATGATGATGATGATTTGTGTATTTGAAGATGCTTATATCCGACGTCATCAGTTCGTCACACATTTGGATGCCTGAAGTCAGATGCCTTCATTGAGGCACGCCTAGAAAACTCCTAATTTGCCAGAGATGGAAGAAAACCGAAAAATTTAAAAGTCTATGGTGAGACCTATAAAAAAATTTCCAGCAATGCAACATGCAGCATGCAAGTAGTGAACCTGCCTATAGGTAGATTATGATGAATGGTGCAAACAACAGAGGGCCTAGAAAGGCCACTTTGGTAGAATCATAAAAGGATAACATTATGAATCATAATATGGCGAAGACAGTCCGTATTTTTCTTTTTTTCGCTGCACTACGTAGGTATAATCAAAGAGATTGGGATTGGATTTGGATTGGATTGATCGGTATTTTAACACAGACAAAAAAAACTGAAATATCCTTCACCAATGGAATTTGATACGATTAACAGTTAACTGTTTATTATGATTCATAATATTATCCTTTTATGATTCTGCCAAAGTGGCCTTTTTAGGCCCCTAGTTCTACGACATGAGACAGTAACGTGACGGTTTCTTAAAACCTACTAATATTATAAACGCGAAAGTTTATGACGATGACGATGGAAGGATAGATGTTTGTTACTCTTTCACGCAAAAACTACTAAACAGATTTTGATGAAACTTTACAGTAATATAGCTTATACATCAGAATAACACATATTGTACTTTTTATCCCGATATTCCCACGGGATTGACACTTATACGAGTGAAACCGTGGGGCGCTGCTAGGTAATTCATATAAATTTAATAGATGGATTTAGTAACCACATTCACAAAAGCGTTTTATCACTAAACTGCAGTCGAATCAAAACACACAATTTACGCCACAAAACAAATAATGATTCACTCAACCAGAATTTAATTACATCTACAATCAAATAGCCCCATCATACATTTTATTACTAGCTATCAACAAAACACATTGCTGTACTGAAGGCCTAGCACGAACTCGCGATCAGAAAAAAAACCACATACACCTACATCACAAAACACATACACATCTCAGCTACATTACAAAACACACACACCACCACGACATTACAAAACACACACATACATATTAACACTTCACACGTACAAGGCTATACACATGCCAGTAAATCGGGAAGTCGCTGGCATGAAAGTTACTGGCATGTACGAGTAACTGGCACATTGCGGATACATTTGCAAGCAATACTGGCATGCAAGTTGTGCCCTTGCATGCCAGTATTACCATCGCGTCACACAAAAGTATGCTTTGGCAACCCCCCGCCTCCCTCAACGGGCATGCAAGTAAATTAAATGTTGTGCTAGCTTGTGTTGTGCACATGACAGTAGCTGGCACGTGCAAGGAGCTGATATGCTAGTGTCCAAGCTACGGGCACGTGTACCTATCCCCAGCCTTATTATAAGTTAAAAAAACTGGCCAAGTGCGAGTCGTACTCGCACACGAAGGGTTCCGTACCACAAGGCAAAACGCCAAAAAAAACATGTTTGTTGTATGGGAGCCCCCCTTAAATATTTATTTTATTTTAATTTTATTATTTGTTATTAAAGTTAAAATACAACTGAGTATTTTGTGAATATTTCAAGTGCCTACCTGTTGCCATTTTTGATATCGAGCAAAAAAGGGCAAAAAAATCGCGTTTGTTGTATGGGAGCCCCCCTTAAATATTTAATTTATTTTGTTTTTAGTATTTGTTGTTATAGCGGCAACAGAAATACATAATTTGTGGAAATTTCAACTGTCTAGCTATCGCGGTTCTTGAGA
Source organism: Mesoligia furuncula (assembly GCA_916614155.1). NCBI lineage: Eukaryota > Metazoa > Arthropoda > Insecta > Lepidoptera > Noctuidae > Mesoligia > Mesoligia furuncula. The sequence goes on along the minus strand of OU744814.1, from coordinate 22,500,545 downwards.
TACAGCCTGGTGACAGACAGACGGACAGACGGACAGACGGATAGACAGACAGACAGCGAAGTCTTAGTAATAGGGTTCCGTTTTTATCCTTTGGGTACGGAACCCTAAAAATACGTTTATTTATTTATTTAAACTTTTCGCATAAAAACGTACAAAGGCGGACTTAATGCCTTAGGCATTCTCCACCAGTCAACCAAGGGTGGTGAAGAGATTGGATGGCAGGTGCTTTGCAACTTCAAACATCTAAGCAGTCCTATTGAAATTTTTGTAATACTTCTGTGGGAACCCGAGCTGACAAACCTTAAAGGATCCTACAAACAGGTGCGACACGCGATATAATCGCACGCGACACAAAGGCACCGCTCGTTGCGCGATTTGCGGTGCCTTTGTGTGGCACGCAATTTTATCGAGTGTCGCACCTGTTTGAAGGAGCCTTACTACAGGTTACCATGTAACCTAGCTAAGACAATAATTCCATTCTATTCTATAAATGAAAGAGAGAGATAGAAGGTAGCATGGAGGGAGCGAAAAAGCGTTATACTTTTTCGTTACGTCACAATTTCTACCACTCAATTCTTACCGGTCGGTTAAAGAATTTTGTTTCAATAAAACTGCCTCCCTCTTATTTAAAAAAAGAACGTTTTTTTTAATACCTTATATCTTTATGTCATATTAATTGTGCTTTTTACATCTAAATGCTTTAGCATGGCCGCGTATTTCGAGATAAAAAATCACAAGTCGTCACAAGTCGCATCGCTCGAAGCCGTGAACGGGGCCTACGGGATTCAAACCGCAACACCAGTGAGTTGACAGTTATTACATACACACGACATTTGTTGCAATAATAACTAACCTAACAATATAATTAAATTGTTCTGTTGGTCGAAATTCTGTAATTGTTGAATGGATATTCACGCAGTTGTGGTTGCGATGAATTTATCAGTGTCAGTAAGTTTGTATGTAAAACATACGTCACTTAGCACGTGGCTTAGCTTAGACATGTTCCTTACTCCGTCTTGCACTTGTAGTTTGACAGTTGTGCGACAGTGTCAGGAATAACGTTTAGCCCAAGTACTCGCTAAGTAACCTTAAACCTTCGTATCCGCGCGAAGCATAATGGCTTTTTAATTGTTTCTGTAATTGCGGCATTTAACCGGTTAATAGATCGCGGACTATATATCACGAATCAAAATGGTGTCACGCTTCACGCGACGTCGACAGAGGCAACTGGATCCGCCGACGCGTCGAAAGATGCTGTCATAGAAATTCTTAAATCTATGGATGCCCTCGACAACATCATCATCATCATTTCAACCGAAAGACGTCCACTGCTGGACATAGGCGGTCGAAGTGGAGGTGCTTGGGGGACCAAGCACCTCCACTTCGACCGGTTCTGTGCTTCTTGCATCCAACGGGTTCCTGCGGCCTTCACAAAGTCGTCAGACCACCTTGTGGGAATCCTTCCAACGCTACGTCTTCCGATACGCGGTCGCCACTCCAGAACCTTTCGGCCCCATCGGCCATTTGTTCTGCAAGCAATGTGCCCTGCCCACTGCCACTTAAGTTTGGCAATTCTTCGGGCTATGTCGGTTACATTGGTACCCTGCATCTATAACTTGTACCCTGGATACCCTGGATCTCCTCTTTCCTGATTTGATCACGCAGGGAAACTCCAAACATAGCCCTCTCCATTGCCCTTTGGGTGACTTTTAGCTTTCTTATAAGACCCATTGTGAGCGACAACGTTTCAGTGCCATAAGTCATCACTGGCAACTCGCACTGGTCAAAGACTTTCGTCTTGAGACACTGCGGTATGTGGGACGAGAAGATATTGAGTAGCTTCCCGAACGCTGCCCAGCCGAGTCGGATTCGACGATTGACTCTTTCTCGAAGTTAGACCTACCTAACTGGAAAGTTTGTCCTAGGTAAACATACTCGTCCACGACTTCGAGTGTAGCGTCTCCGCTCTTTATGAGAGTGGGTGTTACATGGGCATTTGACATGACCTTCGTTTTATCCATGTTCATTTTAACACCCACTCTTTCGGAGGCTCTACTGAAGTCATCGAGCATTGTAATGAGGTCCTCCATAGTCTCAGCCATGACTACGATATCGTCGGCAAACCGAAGGTGATTATGTACTCGACAACATGCCGTTCGTGTATTTGAGCACCGTACTCAAAACAATATACTACTAAAATCTTATAGGGTACTGCCAATCAATCGCGGTATTCAAATGACCTAGGTAAATCATTTCATTCTGTGAGTGAATGAGTATTTAGACTTCAAAGATTCACACTGACATGTTTTTAATTTGACAAATACTCGACGTTTAAATTTAATAACTAAGATTTATGTACTAATTTTATGAGCTTCATTTATTTAATACATATAATCAATCATTTTGCATGCTAGTTGTTTTAGATAGTGTTTGAAAAAAACCCGACCATCTGTAATGTAAAAAACACGAGCGACACGTTTGCTCGTGTGAATGAGCACTGAGATGCATCTGATGACTTACTGGCTGGTTCATCATGTAGCCAAGCACAGATAAACTTATTCTAGCAATCACCATGCTAATATGCATTTCATTGTACACCACTTTGTCATCATAATCTGCCTAGCGTTTTCCCAACAATATTGGGGTCGGCTTCCAGTCTAACCGGATGCAGCTGAATACCAGTATTTTACAAGGAGCGACTGCCTATCTGATCTCCACAACCAAGTTACTGGGTAATACGATTCCACTTGGTAATACTGGTTGTCAGACTTTCGGGCTTCTGAGTACCCGTAACGACTGCCAAAGATCCACGAATGACAGCCGGGACCAACGGCTTAACGTGCTTTCCGAGGCACAGAGGGGGTCACGGTATGTAAAGATGGTAACCCGTCCACACCCACCCACAGACCAACCTTGGTAAGTGTAGCTTAACCTGATCGATCGACCTGTGCGATTTTCATTATTTAGCCAACGGCCTCTCACCACTTTGTGTAGTTTTAATTTTCAAACGCAAATAAACGTATTTTCTTTCTTTGTTTCTTTTTCCTCAAACCTACTTCTTTTTACCTTAAGTCAATGAAAGCAGTAATGACTAAAATATTAAGCCATCACATCATCACCATACTGAAACTCAATGCATTTATTTCAATTAAACCATTTAAAGGCACTTTTGAACAGTCAGAGTCGGTCAGTTAGTTAAAATGAAAGTTGAAGCTTGTTGCCCATTCTAAAATGAAGATCTCTATGGAGAAGAATGGGCAAGAAACTCCAAGGACACTTCATCATTTCATATGCCATGTCCTGCCCATATCCAATTTATTTAGAATTGGCGCTACGTGTCTTAATCTTCCTATCACTACGAGTAGTAGCCGTCGTCGTCGTCTCCAGTACTCTAATCCTATTTCGAAACACATTAAGAAAATATTATAGCGGCCCGTCCCAGTGGTGGAGTTTCTTGCCTTGCTTCTCCATACAAAAACTACCTTTTGGAATCGGCGACTAGAATTAATTCCAGTTTATTGTAATTTTTGGCGTTCAAAAGTGCCTTTTATATGCCTGTTTCAAATAAATGCTTTGACTTTGACCAGTTTTGCACGGGTACAATTTTTTTTTTGAATTTCCTAAATTTTCTCTCATACAAACCTTTTACTGGCAATACCGAACACAACAAAAAGAATTATCCAATTTGGTGCAGTCATTCGAAAGTTATGCGCGTGTAGATATTTTGGCGACTTTGTTTTATACTATGTAAGGAAGGATTAATAATGATTACCTTTTCACCTTGCCAAATAAATTCCCGAGTCAAGACCCAACCATCGCATCCAACGACAGACAGTCCTAACACACGTATACTCTTTTATTTACTATACCGAACTATTAATCAATCTCCGTTCTGCCACAAAATAGGTACGGAAGGCACCATAAAATAAGCGAAAACGTACGCACACATAGACACGCTAACGTACAGCGAGTGCAAGCGTACTTGGCAAGGGTAAAGGTACACTTATCAAACCGGAAAGGGGTCCGGCACCTGAAATTGCGAAAAAAAATCAGCTGTGCCCTTGATTTTGACGAGTTATATGAACATAAATGTAGGAAACAGCAGATTTTTTTTTCGCGATTTCAGATTTGGTCCCATAGTAAAGTTTGTTCATAATGATGAGTACAATGATCTCTTAAGAGGTTGTTGGTGTTTTTCCAATAACCCTGTATACACACAAATAAACGATTATAATTATGATTATGATGACTAAGCACACTCTCGATTGACATTTGTTTGAGATCGTCGCGCCGTACGTACTCGATTATGTGTGCGTGTGTATTCGTAGAAGCTTACAGGACCTGAACCCAAATAACGCAAGTTTTAGAAACAATAAAAGTATATGATTGACTACGTAAACAAAATCAGAAAAATATACGATATTCTTCAGGATATATGCTAGGTAGATAGTGTGTTGAAAACATAATACCGATACCTACGATAGAAAAAAATCATGAAGATACCTCTAAAAATTTTCTTTTTACAATCATTCTGATTTTTTGTCAGATTATTCTACAAGCAACATACTAAAATACTAGTGTTTTAATTTTTTTATTCCAAACAATTGATTTTTTGTAACTAAATAATTGCTTCATATTTTGCAATAAATTACCAGCGTTGTGTCATCGCGCTTCTTTTTCTTTTCTATGCAGTCTGTCAGTGACCGTAGTTTAGGTCATGTAAGCCCCTTAACCTTCTGCCTTCAGCCTTCTGTACCTATTTATTGCATGTCTGCGTTTTTCTTACTATTTCATTAGCACGCGCCACTTCTCGTCTGTGAAGCATTTAACATTATTAAGATAAGTGGAAACTTGAAACTGGTACTATAATTTGATGGGAGTCTATTTTGTAGTCTTCGTTAGAATGGTTCGTAGTAGTACTGCAATAGAGACGGTTTGTAAGGAAATTGTTATTGCTTTGTCGATTCCTGCCGCTAATTGGCGTTGTTGTGTTTCGGTTCGAAGGGTTTGACTGTCGGTGAAATTACAGGAACTGGAGACATTTGAAATTTGTCTTTTGATTATGAAGGTTTGTTAGAAGAGGTCCGTGGCCACATAATAACAGCCGCACAGGTCGATCGATCAGGTTCGGACGCTTGCCGCATTAAATTAAAATAAGCCATGGCAGCAAAGAAATGACCAGTCGTCCCTAATGACGGCGCCTGTTCACGAACATGACGCGTGGATTAGCACCATTCAGCTCAACCATTCTGAAGGGAGCTAAATAATCCAACACATGTGCCATCATCAGCGAGACGTTTGAGTGGGCATGACATATTATCAGCCGCCAGGGAACATTCAAGTCAATGAAAGACGTACCCAGACGAGACGAACAAACCAAGTGATGAATTCAGTATTCCTCTATAATTCTTTGAATATTTCATCGCACTTAGATTTGTATTATCGAAATCAAAATGGATGTTCATAACCACCAGTACGGTAAATATCTAAGATCAAATATTACCTCCATATTCAATTATTCTGTATCAAAATCAATACTCGTCTGTTTGAATTCTCGTTGAGTTAATTCCTATTTGATTATCTCAGGTCAATGTTCTTTTCCCTTTGGTTCTAAAGCTAGAATAAATAAAAAGCGATGAAGATTTAATTCCACTTGTTTTACACCCAGCGCTTTAGTGATTACTAATGAGTTCTAGGTTAATTCTTTTTGAAGCAATATTTTAAAGGGAATTTTATATTTTTGTAGTACTGCTTTAGAGTATTTAAAGTAAACATTACTTGAATTCGTTATAAAAATGTTATTCAAACGATATACCTAATACCTATAATAAATATTATTTTAAATTTGTTTTTCAACGTATTCTACAATAAATCTTCTCTGTTTTTCTGCAGTCCATTCTACAGCTGCAAAACACACTATTTATTAGACATAATTATACATATATAAATTTTTCATTATTTTTGTCTATCTATTTGACATTGCAAAGCAGTGGTGGCCCAGTGGTAATGGCCGCGACTTACGAGTTGTAGGTCATAGTTTCGAACCCAGACAGGCGCTTTACTTTGTGTAACTTATTTCATCACCACTGCTCTCAAAACGTTGAAAGAAAACATCGTGAGGATACCGGCATGGCATAGAACCAAGACTTCGTAGACATGTGACATCAACCAACCCTTACTGAGTCTACATACTCTTACCGATAGGAGGCCTGTGTCCCAGCAGTGAGAATATTATAGGCTGATTTTGATGATGATAATGATTTGATATTGCATTCAGACGAGCGATGGGTGAATACAATAGTAATCTCTCGATTTCAAATATCATTGAAATCAAAAACAAAAAATCTTGGACTCACCCCTGCCCTTTTACCAAATACTTGTGTAAGAACAAAGTCAGCAGCAGCTGAAATAATATAGACGAAACTTCATCAAAAGCCTTTCAAGATGATGAAACCTGAATTGAATTGGCACATTTCATCGTTCTTTTAGTTTAAGTGAAATTAGAATTTCTGTTTGAAATAGCGCACGAGAGGGTTTTTTACATGAATGCTTTATTGTTTTTTTTTTGCGCTCATCTAGTTTGAAATAACATGTTATCATGTCTTTTCTAGATTCCAATGGAATGAAACGTTTGTAACTGATATAATGGAACAGTAAATAGATGTAACGGCCTTGTGTGAAGATAAATGTGTTCTTTTTTATATACAGAGTTTCATTCAACATGGCATTTTTGACAATGGCTTAAATGGTGTATGACTTTTTGAACTTTAATAGTAATTTGACAGTTTTGTGTTGGGACCTACAAACAATGACTGGAAATTCAATCTATTTTATTGTTTGAGAATTAAGTAGTAATAAAATCGGCTGTGCAACAAAAAATATCTTCATGTTTGTCAACAGACGCCGTCAGTAGGGACTGGTCATCTCTTAACTGCTGCTACGCTTATTTTTATTGTTTTTTTTTATATCTTTTGATTACCGACGCTTTTATCTTTCTTCGTCGTTCTCACATGCATAATTTCATCATGAATTACGTAACCAATATTTTGAGTGTCCATGGAGTTTCTTGCCCGTACTTCTCCTTAAGTACACAACAAGCACATCAAACTGTCAAATTTTCCCAATCAACTTTGGACCATAAGGTTAACTTTGAAAATCTATTAAAGAAGTTTTACAGATTGTAGTAGCTTGATGTGCTGGCGTCTGTACCTATCTATTACAGGTTGTACGTTGTTTTATTGCTAATAGAAAACTATTATATTATATTATTATTACTATTATTATTATTAACTATTATTACTATTAAACTTTACGTGAAATGAAATTCTATAAAAAAAGAATTTCATTTCACGTAAAATTTTCTCATATTTTCGATTCATAGAATAATGAATACGCAGAAGATTTATTTTTACTTTGAAGATTTTTAAATCATTGATGTTTGTTTCACAAAATCAAATATGAGAAAACAATAAACAATATTGTTACTTTTTAATTTGTAACCGTAACCGTGTAACCGTGTAACCGTGTAACCGTGTACCTGTGTAACCGTGTAACCGTGTAACCGTGGCACCGTGCAACCGTACAACCGTGTAACCGTGTAACCGTGTAACCGTGTAACCGTGTATCCATGTAACCGTGTTACCGTGTGACCGTGTGACCGTGTGACCGTGTGACCGTGTAACCGTGTAACAGTGTAATCGTGTGACCGTGTAAACGTGTAACCGTGTAACCGTGTGTACTTGTGACCGTGAGACCGTGTGGCCGTGTGACGTGTGAACGTGTAACCGTGTGACCGTGTGTCCGTGTGACCGTGTCATCGGGTGACCGTGTGACCGTGTGACGGTGTCACCGTGTGACCGTGTGACCGTGTGGCCGTGTGACCGTGTGACCGTGTGACCGTGCGTCCGTGTGACCGTGTGACCGTGTAACCGTGTGACCGTGCGACCGTGTGACCGTGTGACCGTATGACCGTGTGACCGTGTGGCCGTGTGACCGTGTGACCGTGTGACAGTGTGACCGTGTAGCCGTGTGGCCGTGTAGCCGTGTGACCGTGTGACCGTGTGAACGTGTGACCGTGTCAACGTGTGACCGTGTGACCATATCACCGTGTGACAATGTGACCGTGTGGCCGTGTGGCCGTGTGGCCGTGTGACCGTGTGACCGTGTGAACGTGTGACCGTGTGCCCGTGTGACCGTGTGCCCGTGTGACCGTGTGACCGTGTGACCGTGTAACCGTGTAACTGTCTGTCTGTCTGTCTGTAATTTGATCCTTGAAAATTCCAAGGTTCCAAAATATCAAAAATTGAAAACAATTAATTGCTTTTGACCGTGTGACCGTGTGGCCGTGTGACCGTGTGACCGTGTGACCGTGTGACCGTGTGACCGTGTGGCCGTGTGGCCGTGTGACCGTGTGACCGTGTGACCGTGTGACCGTGTGACCGGGTGACCGTGTGACCGTGTGACCGTGTGACCGTGTGACCGTGTGACCGTGTAACCGTGTAACTGTCTGTCTGTCTGTCTGTCTGTCTGTCTGTCTGTCTGTCTGTCTGTAATTTGATCCTGTACACTAATTGCTTTCAATTTTTGATATTTTGGAATCTTGGAATTTTCGATCAGGGTCACGTGTCATCTTGCGATCAGGGTCACGTCTCTATAACGTGAAAAATAAATGGTTTTAAGAAGTCGTGACATTAAAAGTATTCCCTTTAAGTCCAAGCGTGCGAGAGTGATTTTAGGTTTAGCAGATGCGACATGTGATTTGGAGCACACGAGTGAAATAATAGGCGATTGATCGCCATTGACGACGTGTAAATAAATCACACAGCCGTATGCGGATTCTCTCGCATCTGAAAATGCTACTAAGGAAACTGTAGAACGAGTTTCTATACCAAAATGACCGGGTTTAAACCCGGTGCTTTTGATAAACACCCGATCAACACCCGTAAACACCCATAAACGTATGACCGTGAGTTTAAAATTTTTTACTCATTACAAAAAATTTTAAACCGCCGCTAAAGAAGTTTTCACTACAAAAAATGTGATGAAAAATTCATTGAACTGTGTTTCTGTGAATTATGTTTCATTCAAGTAAATAGTCTTTGAAACAATAATATTCGAAATATAACTACAAGGACCAAATATTATAAATTAAACATTTTCTGGGTAGGTAACGAAATTCTATGAAATTTCTGTCTGCGAAACCAGGGGACACCATCTATTACGCTTTAGAAAGGGCAGCTAGTTTCTACTTTCTGACTGATCGACATTTCAAAAGTGCCTGTAATTGGTTTATTTAAAATAAATGCTTTGAGTTTGAGTAACTTACATAAAACGAATAATGATGGTTTTTACTCAAAATATTTCTTTTAAATAAATGATCGGCCTTTTGCTGATAAAGAGAAAACTACAACCAGCTGTGGTTACTATTTTAATAATAGTAAATTAATTGAACTCAACTTATTAAAGCATAAATTCACTTCAAACAAACTCATTTGTTCCCAAATCACAAATAATTAATCTTCGTCTGAAAGCTTTCCAATCTCAGACATCTTTGTATGCGTTGTTAATATCACAATGTCAGTTGCCAGATATTCATTGTATACGTGCAACTGCACAGAATTCTATCATTTGATTTTGGTCATAGGATAGTAGCAGCAGAAGGTATGATGAAGATATGACGTATTTGACCACTTGCGTTCCTGATGACATGCCAGTAATCCATATTATCTAATATATATACAGGGTTATTGTTAAAACATAAACAACCTCTTAAGCGGTCATTGTTCATCATTATAAACAACTTTTACTATGGGTCCAAACCTGAAATCGCGAAAAAAAGGCAGCTGTTCCCTACATTTTGACGAGTTATACGAACATAAATGTAGGAAACAGCTGAGATAGATTTTAGTTTAGTCCTGTCAAATAAATAAGCGCCTGATGTAAATTAACCGAATTTTAGTAGGCAAGTTTTTAATCACGGCTAAACTTGTTATGTGTCAGACTAAAATTTATCTTCTGTCCTTTTCTTAATGAAATAGAAAGAAAAAGATGCACTTAACTTAAATTTAGTTTAGTTTGTGAACAAGGGAATCGGCACTATTGTATGCTTTGTAGTGTTCAATGTATTTTTTTGGTTTACAATAAAGTATATATAAATAAATAATAAATCAATTGGTTCCATACGTCGAGAAAAAAAGTACGCACACAGACACGCTTTACGTACAGCATGTGCAAGTGAATTCGCGGATGGTATTCATTTGAGAAAGTCTGAGACCCCACGAGGTAGACCGAAGCCCGAGTGAAGATCGATGGAAGCAAGAAGCACAGAACCGGTTGAAGTAGCGGTACTTGAGGGAGGCCAAGCTTCAGCAGTAGTGTAGCCTCCACCCGTTTTTATCCTAATGGATATTGGAATAAAACGAGCGTGTACAAATATAAGTTTATTACCCAGCAGGCTCTAACGGAGGCACACAAATTTGTAACTGTGGGTTCAGGCCCGTTTGTTGTCACCTCTGCAGAGATAGGCACTTCCCTGCAGATTTCCGCCGAAGACGCCCAGGCCGGGGATGGTAGGTGGCCGATGACCTTGAAGCGTACGGCGACGCGGCTGTCTGGCTTGCACGGTGACACCAACAATGTGAGATCTAAACTCGCCGTAGATCCTGGAAACCATGGTTTCGCGGGTCTTAGTATGGGCCCTTATAGCCTCCGTCCTGGTCTAGGTCCACCTATGTCACCGAAGGAAATGCCTGAAGGAAATGCGTAGTAGTATTGACGTGAGGGAACTGACCAGAACGGAATTTACATAAATAATTAAGCGACTAGTTACACAAAAGAAAATACAGAGCCAACACAATACCCTTCTTGAGGGTTACGCCGCAGTCGGGTAAAAAAAATAATTAAGCAGCAGCGGTTAGAATTTGAAAATTTTCATAAAATATTTATATTGTTTCATAATAAAAATTGAAGGTAGAAGAAGAAATATTTTTTAACGGCCAGAAATGTAGAATTTAGCGATTTAGAATTGAAAAGGTGCATACTAGTTAAAAGCAGTTATACTAGAACTATAGAATACAGCAATACTTAATGCGTTCTACTACTAAAAATAGATACACAACAGCTTAAAAAATGATATGAAATTAGGTATACGATTTGTGTGCTATTCAAAACTTACCCTAATTCGGGAATAACAGGCACTTACCCTCCACCGAGGAATTATTTATTATTAAGATAGGATTACGTATGCTAAAAGAATATCGGAAAAAAATTACGATCGTCTCGGCTAGTGCGCTCGAGAGGTCGTAGTATGAGGATGCAATACGTCTACTCAGAGATCAGTCTAGAAGCGACTGGCCGCGGTGCACGGGCGCGCTAGTCACATATATGAAGCGAACACTCCCCGCACTCCATACCGCTGCGTTCCGAGACGTACACCCTCAAAGAACAACATTCGTAGCATACGTTTGACATTTAATAATAAAACATGAATAGCTTAGAGTAAGAAAGCTATAGAGCATCGGGTAGCGTGGCCACACATGAGACAAAAAACTAACTTAACTAACATAGGCTACATAAGTAGCTGCCTTGAAAAAACTGGCACGCAGTGAGAGACGGAAATAGTATAGCTTTATCCTTTTCTGTTACTTATAATAACTCAATACTTTATCCCTTTCTTATGGAAATGAAATGGAGCTACCCGCCGTCTATACTTTTCTTTGTCTAAGATGAATAGTCATGTAACGTTCCGTTACAGTAGACGTCTTTAATGTGAAATGATGAGACCGAGATCCCCGTACATCCCAAACACCGTACATCGTCCGGCTATGTGTGCGTGCTGCTGTTTTCGCTCGTTGTATGGAGCCAACCTTCTGTACTATTCTGTGGCTTGCTTCCCTTAGAATTTGGTATTGACTCATCTATAATAGATGTCAATTAGATTTCTACAGCTAGTGAACCAATAAATGCAGCAAAGGGAACGTCTGCAGTTAGTAGTTGTTTAGCGTTGGAGTTAGCTTTGTCAGTAGCAGCTGCTACTGACAAAGCTTATTAGACATCTATTAGATGATGGGATTTATCATCATTACCAACAAGTCAACTACCAGCCAGGCTTACTATTTTTCTTGCTTCCAAAAAAAGTTGAATTTTCCATACCTACTCATTTTATTTGATAATTTATTAACATGATGAATCATTTTTAACTAGAATGTCGTAGGTATATATCTTTATTTTTTATTTATTTTCTATCGTATCATTGTAGTGTGTGATGAATTATTTTTAGTAGAGGGGCCCGTGGCCCCCACACCAATAATAGCCGCATAGGTCGATCGATCAGGTTAAGCTACGCTTGCCGCGGTTGGTCGGTCGATGGGTGACCATCTTTACATATCGAGACCCCTCCGTGCCTCGGAAGGCATGTTAAGCCGTTGGTCCCGGCTGTCAATCGTGGATCTTTGACAGTCGTTACGGGTAGTCAGAAGCCCGAAAGTCTGACAACCAGTCTTAAAAAGGGGTATCGTATTACCCAGTAACTAGGTTGTGGAGGTCAGATAGGCAGTCACTCCATGTAAAATACTGGTATTCAGCTGCATCCGGTTAGACTGGAAGCCGACCCCAATATAGTTGGAAAAAGGCTAGGCAGATGATGAATTATTTTTAACTTACTGTACAATCAAACAACTCCTACTTATCGCAGTCCACTGCTAGACATAGGCCATGCTGCGCCGCAACACCCGGTTTTCCGCTTTCTGTATCCAGTCTGTCTCAGCTACGTTTTTGAGGTCGGTTGTCCATTTAGCTCGCGGGTGTTCCACACTATGCTTGCCGATACGCGGTCTCCACTCCAGGCCTCGTCTGCTCCACCAGCCATCGGTCCTTCGACAAACATGGTCAGCACACTACCATTTCAGCTCGCTTACTCTGCAATCTATGTCGGTAACTCCGGTTCTTTTCTGGATAACTTCATTTCTGATTTTATCCTTCAAAGAAACTCCGAGCATATTCCGCTCCATAGCGCGCTGAGCGACCTAACTGTATAATAAATACCCACTCAGTTGTTCACTCTTCGTAATGAAACTCATTTTATAGTAGTAGTTCTCACAGTCTTAGAATTCCTTTTTGATAAATGTCATTAACATTGAAAGGTTGTTATGCCTTGTAAATGAGACTGACAAGTTCACTTTCACTGAAAACTATTAATAACCCTCTGTAGTGAGAGTCGAAATCTATTTATTTAATTTATTTTGGCTTGCTCTGACAAGAGTTATTACATTTCTCTTTGGCTACGATTGAAATAAAGGTTTTTATTATTTCTCATTCATCGTGCTGTCAATCAGATTTTGTGATTAGAGAACATATTTTATCGTGAGAAATGTTAAATTTATACCTCTTGACTCTGCCGGATTTATTAATACTTGCTTCAAATGAAAAATAAAATCTCCTTCACTAAGACTTAAGAATCTATTAGCGCGTTTAATTTATCTCTCAAACGCCTTTGTTCACTCGAAACAGAAGTAAAGGGTTAATGAAACAGACATAAAAATGAACAGTTATTTTTATATTATACGCGGGTCGACTTAACACTATTACATAATAATAATTATTTACAATTATTAACAGACATTTTATGAGCTTGTTTATCACATATACACTAAGTTTATTTACAATTTTTATAGAGAGTATTTGAAGAAAAAATATACATATATACTATAATTATATTAAAAGAAAACCTCATTTCCCATCATCATGATTTACATAAAAAGCACTATTTATAACAGATTTTACTCATTCAGTGATTAACAGCGTGAAATCAAGAACAATAATTATTACACATGGTTGAATTTTAACGCATTTCAATGATCGTTTACATTATTTGTCGAAAAACACAAACAGTTCGTTTCCATCAAAACAAATTGTACCGTGATTGCCGAATAACATTAGAGTGGCATAAAATGTGTGCAGACAAAATAAATGACTGTGTCTAGAGCTATGTTTTCATAAATAAAACACAACTTTAATTCCAGCGTTTTTTTAAAAGCGCCAAGAAAATTGACTGCTCGACAAAAAGAGAAAATGTGATTAAAATGAAATAAGACACCCGCTTTATCGAGTAATTACTTTAGCAAAAATGTCACTGCTATTTTTCAAAGTCACAAGTTTCATTTACTGGATGTTTTTGTGAAACAACAGAGATACACTTTTTACTACAAACGTTGACTGGTATCCGAGTCGACAGCATAACAAAAAAAAAAAACAGTTTTCTTTAACGATCATTTTGCTCTCCGGGCGTAATTTCTGTGCCAATGGTTCAGCAAGTTTTAGTTTACTAGTGCAATTAAACTGGCCACAAAATAATATTTTCTATTTGTATATGAAAACAATGGAATGGAGGAAATTTTAGTATTTCAGTCGAATGTGAATTGTGCGGTGTTTCGTTGAAACATTTTTGAATATTTGGTCGGTTTATGTTTTTGACGAGGTGAGATAGTCACCACGTGCAATTAACTTTAGAACGTTTAGCATTTGGTGGCTGCCACATTTTCATTTAAATTTTATGGCTGTAGCGAACAAATAAAAAAAGAATGAGACTTGTTATTTTAAAATGAACATCTACCTTTTTTTGCAGAACTTTAGACTTTTATAAAGAATACTATCAAATCCCGATGAATCCGATGATAAATGAAAAACTGCTTTTAATCAAAAGCAGTTTTTCATAACAGTTTTTCAGTTTTATCTTGGCTTAGGACATTTCTCAATTTCAAAAAGAACTCTATAAAACAAAGCACAATTTACAAACGAATTCACATTACAAAACCTTCATTCGTCAACCTCATACATTTAAGTACAATATTAAAATCAGTTTTTACATAGACGATTTGCGTGGAGCGAAATTCTTGAGATGGTTAAACGTAGCATTTGTCTTATCGTTACGTAAGTTTATCGTATTGGGGTTTTGGTTAGAGCAAACCTCCCCTATCCTTTCACAAGTGTGCCATAAGTTGCCACTAAGGGATTATACGAAGGGGATGGGCGTCACCTGTGTGCTAATAACAAACTGCGACAAGCGTTTCGCCGCAGCGTGGTGATAATGGCATGAATCTTTCCTAAGGGGAAGTTTTTGAGCTGAATTTCCGGAGCAGACGTGCTTTTGATAGAAACTTTGGCAATGTGGATGATTGTTTTAGAATTGGTGGCGATCTTTTGGATGAGAATCTTGTTTGTTAGATAAAATTTTATTTAGTATTAAAGGAAATTAGAAGTCGTTGATGGGGGGACGAGTTGGAACAAACAAGCGCCCAGTGGTCCACTTTATTTATTTATTTCTTATTTATTAAAACTTTATGCACAAGTAAGAGAAATACTGTTTAAAGGCGGACTTAATGCCTGAGGCCCCTAAGGCCAACCCAACCCTAAGGTTAACCCTAAGGTTGACTGGTTGATGCTAGGAAATGACTATAATATACAAGAACAAATACTTATACATAAGTAGATACATACATACATATAAACAAAATGAATTGTGAGGGGAAAAAAAATATCGGTAGAGGGGAAAACGAATCCAGCAAATCAGCGCTGGGATGCTACGGCCAACTTTTGACGGATATGTTCACGTGCCTTCACCTTAAAAGATAACCGACTGGTTGCCGTCCTGATGTTCAGAGGGAGCGCATTCCAAAGAAAGACCGCCTGGACAAAGAAAAAAGAATGAATGAAGCCAGAACGATGAGAAGGACATCGTAGAAGACGATTGTTAGTGGAACGAAGATTTTTAGCATGGGCAGAGCATAAATATTGAATTTGGGAATTCATGAAAGAAGGAGCATTGGGATTATCGAGAATAGAGAACAATGTATTCAGAGCCCTCAACTCTCTGCGCTGGTGAATGGGTAAAATTTTATATTCCATTTTAAAAGTAGCCGATACTCGGATACATGGTTGTACTTACGAAGATTGAAAACGAATCGGATGCAGTTATTCAGAAGACGGTCAAGTTACTTTAGCCCTGGATCGAAAGAGCTGAAAGTCATGGGGCTCTCTCCATGACTTTCAGCTCTTTCGAGCTGCTGGGTAAAGGCCTCTGTTTTTACCCAGCAGTGGGATAATGCAGGCTAAAGGAAAAGTGGTGAAAGTGGTAGGGTAAAGGAAATAACATTGACATTAATATTCAATGTTGTTTCATTTCACAACAACAATCATGATATAGCAGACATATTAGTAAGATAATGCAACGATTCTATTCACTGACGGTCATTAGTCAGAAAAACAAATGAAGTAATCAAGAAGAGAAAGGGTAGAACCTGGATGAGGCTGGTACAGGAGCATGGAGATTAGCATAAGAAAAGAGAAACCTATGGTGGGTGAAGTCGGGCTGCAGAAGATTATGAATCAAGAAGGAGAGACTACTTGTATTAACATGTATTCATTAAATAATGTTTGTAAATACTGCTTCAGCGTTGTTTTAACTCGTCGTCGCTTTATTTTAGACTATAATAAATATTTCATTCCATATTACGCTGCGATATGTTGTCCTCAATTCATAATACAAATAAATCAATTGATTGTTTTGCTGTTTGTATTCCTGGAATGTGATCAGGCTATTGAATTATTCAGTCTGGTGTGTTTCAATATTCTGAATTTTACTACTTCACATTTTCATACATTAAGAATTCTTTTATTATTGTCGATTCCATCGATTGTTTGTCATTTGTAATAGTTTTAACTAAAATCCGTACTATTTGCGATATGAATATTTCAAAGTTATTTAATAAAAGAGTTGTTTCCATAGATGATATACGTAGTTGTTGGTGAGTTGTTGTTGTTGTTAGTGGTCGTACTTGTTCGTAACAAAATCCAAATGGTGATTCTTTAGACAGACTAGACATGAAAGCCGACATTCGTGGAAGTCCTCTGGCTGGTCACAGAGTTGCTATATTACGGATTTTAGCATTTGTACCTAATATGAGTTAGGATACTAGCAATTTGCATGACTGCATCCAAATATAACATACCTCGATGATGGAAAATTATATTGTACTCTAATGGAAAACACATTAGTAAAATTGGATCCACATTTCTGTTTTATTTACATATAAAATTATTAACAGTCCATTCGAAGGTTGCCTGGAAGAGATCGCAGAAAGCGATAAAGCCGCCCATTGTATGTTTTGTATTAATAATCGTATTTTATTTTGTTATGTTTTTTCTGGTGTACTTTATAGTAATAAAGTATACAGGGTTTTTGGTAAAACATTAACAACCTTTTAACAGGTCATTCTACTCATCATTATGAACAACTTTTACTATGGGACCAAAACTGAAATCGCAAAAAAAAAAATCAGCTGTTCCCTACATTTTGACGAGTTAAACAAACATAAATGTAGGGAACAACTGTTTTTGTTCGCGATTTAAGATTTGGTCCCATATTAAAAGTTGTTCATAATGATGAGTACAATGACCTCTTAACAGGTTGTTGGTGTTTTTCCAATAACCTTGTATATAAATATAAACTAAAACACCCACAAATAAAATATGGCGTTAGAGTCTTATATATTGTATATTCAGGTTAGGCTTGCGTTTGATACAACCTGATAAAATAGAACACGCTTTCCAAGATACGTTCAGACGGCGATGGCGACAAATTCAATTGGGTTCGTCAATTTTGAAACCTTTCACATCTCTAAAGTGGTCTCCTTCTCAACCCTAACGAAACTTTCAATCCATAAAACTTTATAGCTGAAATAGCAAGTAAAGAACATTAAAATTGGACAGATCTTAGTACTAAAGTCTCATTGGTGTGCAAAAGGTTGCCTATTTCAAATAATTGGGGCGTTAATTGTATTAATTTTGGAAGGGAATTACAGACTGGGTCAATTAAAATTACTTACGGAGCTTATAATAGGCACACTGCAGTAAACGATTATGAACTGGATGTACTTGAATTAATTTTCTATTAACACTTGTGGGAACACGCCGCGCGCCGGTTTTATTAAAACTGCGTAGTTTTATCCTTCTAGTATTATCTGGTTCCTTTTTGCTATCTGCGATGTCAGCTAACTATTGCTTTTCGTCAAAGATTTTTATGCTTGGATGGAAACTTATGGTAATAATATTATGTGAACGTCTGTCCCTACCAGCCTCGGTCAGAATTGAATTGGTATCTATAAAGTGCTATAAATTAGCCACATATGACTAAATAAATAGCTAGCTAATAATAGCTGTGTAATTTAAAAAAAAACTATGCATTTTAAACGGTTATCTAGACAAGTGGCAATCGCTTACAAAGTGTTTTATCATTTTCTACAACAAGTTTCAACAGAATTGACATTAGCTTTTCGGAAGCCTATGTCAAATCTACTACATTTTTGACTTTCCCACAATCGTTATCGCTGATAGAATGTCACTTTGTCTAGACCTCAATCATTCTAACGTCAGGATAGCAAGTTTATGCCGTAATTTTACCTACCTGTTTAAAATTTTAAATGAGAATAGAATTTACTATTTACTTTAACGAGGCACCGTTTATTCTTCGTTCAAGTGTTTCAAAGCACCAGGTACAATTATCTTAAATGGGCTTTAAAACTGATTCAAATATTAAAACGTCAGACGCAATGAGCTGCCCCTAAATTAACGTTTACGCCTTTATAAAAGTAACATTTTCCAATGCTAAGAGCGACCCTTTTTCTTTTACTAAGTGAATCAACTCTTAACGAACCTGTATTTTCGCAGAGTTAACCAGGGGTGCACCTATGGTACACCCACATTTTGCTAGTTATGTGTAAGTCCTATTTAATAGGTCGCGAGCCTATTGTCATCAACTGGGCACAAATACATCCAAGCTGCTACTTAGAAATACATGATGTAAAAACCCAATGACACTCTAACTCGACTTCCAAAGAAAAAAAAATTGAAAAATAAAAACCTTTTTTACAAAAAAAAAAACAACTGACTTCCCAAAAAAAACACTACAAAGTGAAAAATAACTTAAAATTCGAAAGTCGGTTTCAAAAAACGAAAATTCGAACCCAACAACACCGACTTCCGAAATTAAAGTTGTTTTTCACTTTGTAGTGTTTTTTTTTTGTAAAACGTTTTTATTTTTCACTTTTTAGTTGTACCTAACATATACAAATTCATATAACACTACTTGCTGTTTGAATATCAGTGACAGGAAGCTATTGAACACATCTGCCTACCCCTTTAAAGGGTACAGGCGTGATATTATGTTGTGTGATTGCGCAAACAATGCATACATATGCGATAGCAGCAATCGCGGTTGATTTGCTGGCATTTATTAAAGAGTTCCGTTGTCTGTCTCCGAAACTCATCATCAAATCTTTACGAAATTTGAATGGGACCATTTCGAAATAAACCTCTTTCAAACAAAAAAAGAATTTTGCAAATCCGTCTATATATGACGGAGTTATGCCCGAAAATACATTAAAAAAATATATAAACATCCGAATTGATGACCTCCATACTTTTTGAAGTCCGTTAAAAATAAAGAGCCTACATGAACTGGTATCGCCATAATACAAATGCTAATCACAAGTCTTTATAGACCCTTCCATCATGCGATGAATTTATATGCTAACTAAGCAGTTGACGTGTATTGTCTGTAGTATACAGGATGAGTTTAATCACAGGAATCGCTTGTGCTAGATGCAAATGATGTCTGAATACAAACCATGATAGATGTATACTTTGCTAATTGTATGTATCGGTATGATATTAATATTATTCTTCATTTCGAGTCGATGGCAAGAGTCAAAATATGATATTATGTTAGACCAGAAGGCCTATTGTTGTAATTTAAAACGTTCAAAAACTAGTCGCAGTCTCATCTCGGCGGCAAAGAAATGTCAAAAACTTGTCAAAAATGTAGGGTATCAGAGATATATCTGACAGATTGAGACTGAGAATAGACTGTGAACATTCTTAAAATTACGAGAATTGTCCCTCTGTTTTATGAGACCATATAACATCAATTTTAATTTAGTATTCATAAAATTCACGTGCTCAGTAAACTTTCAGTTCGATAAAATCAGCAGTTTTCATTTTCGCAGAAATCAAACAATGACTGTATTGATTTTATTCAGAAAAGAAATGTATACTTCCGATTCCTAGCAAACAAGTATATGTTATAAAAATTATGCTCTCGATATCTTTTGTTTTTAGAACGATTGACATAGCTATCAAAGTGATCCCTTTTCAAAAACTCGCCGTTATGTAAGTAGCTGACTTTATGTATTTGTCCGTTGTGTACCCTAGTCAGTAAAGTGAACTGGGTCGCTTGCTCATGTTTACCGTTCAAGCTGATGTCCTGTGTCTCTTTGAACATCAACACATTGGTTACTACAGAACAATAACCAATGTTATTGTTCCGTTGTCCACTTGATGTAGGTACTGGTTGTAATTCTGGCATGGATGCTGAATGGAGACAAATCAAAATGATCTCTATTACTTAGGGCTGATTTTACCAAAGTCAGATATCTTTTATACGTGGAATAAATATAACATCTGACAGTTTTAGTATGGAAAGACTGCCAAAAAATCAAAATTTATTCGCAGGATAAGACTTAGACTAGGTATAAAAGTTTGGTTTGCCCCCTTAAGAGTAAACTAGTCGCGAGCTCGAACTCACTGGTGGCCATGGCCTAAAAGCACGCTGTCTCACCTGGCTTCGTGTCCGACAGAGCTAGTATCAGTGATGAGCAGTTAGACGCTAGTCTACACCATCAACGTCTAGTTCTCATGCACAGAAACACCGTTCCGAACAGACAGGCACGTAAAAAAATTTGAAAAGTGCTTCGGAAAATCGAGTTTTATAAAAAAAACACTGCATAAATCAATTACAAATAAAGTTTATTGAACTCTTCGATAACTGAACGCTGTTGATACGGGTTTGGTTTGAAGATTTTACATTTCTTTTATTACTTATTTACACCCATGGTTACGTTAAAAATAGCAAGAAAAACGAATCTTTCTTGACTCATAACTTTTTAATGGCTTTTTATTATTTTACTATTCTGTTTCCGTACAGACAACATTAACAATAAGACAAAACGATATCATGTTTAATTTTGAATGCACAATGTCAAACAGTGGAGTAATACTATCCCGAAATTTGTATGGAAAAAATATCGACTAGTGACACCTTAATTGTCAAAGTTGTTATTAGATTTACAGGTGACAGGATTATTTTCTGTATCTTATTGAAAGTTAGATAGTTTTTGTGTAATTGCCAATTATTTGTAGAGTGGCGTTATTTCTTACACAGAATAGGTTTTGTGTCAAACAACAGCAAGTGCCAATTATTTGAAGAGTAGCGTTATTACAGAATTTGTTCGAAAATGTTTCTAGTTTAGAGATCTATTTTCTTCAGTTGATGCTAACAAAACAATCAAGGATAATCCATTCGATAAAAGTGGCAAAATTATTTCTTATTGTGCAATGATTTGCCTGGGCCACCACTGCCACACTTCCACCAACCCACACTGGGCCCACGTGGTCGATTATGGCCCACTCCTTTCCACAGAAAGGAGGCCAGTGTCCCAGCAGTGGGAACAGTGGGAACATTATAGGCTGATTATGTAATTACTCTGATTAAAGTACTACTTATCCAAATCAAACCACTCAATCAAATACCACTTCAACAAATATGGACCCTTCTAAGAATGAATGAAGGATTGCGTTTGCTGACTTAAATATATATTTATGAGTGCGGCGCTCAGTTCTTGACCTACATCGATGGAGCTCATTGATTGCATTCACCATCCTCAGTAATGAGAGAGGAGGATAAAATTTCCATTTCCAAATGACTAATAATTTACCATCCTGATGTTGAGAAAGCCAAGGAATCGGTGAATAGCAGAGAAGACGAAATCGTTGAAATCTAATGAGAGCTTGGAACTCAATCCAATTTGCAAAGCACTGTATTAAGATGTACTTGAAATAGGTAAAGTGAGTCAGTTGAAGATTAAATTTAATTTCAAGCTACTCTTAAAAATAACGATGATTAATTGGTTGCTTTAGAACTTGATACTTTGTTTACTTCAAACCCTAATATTAAAAGTAACGAAACCTTTAATAAAAACAAACTAGGCGAAGTAAAAACATGTGTACACTCATCGCCTCCCATTACCCGTAATAACCTTCCGAATTTATTTGACACACGACCCGCCATCAAATTTCTCTCCACGCAAAAATAAACCATTTGCTATTACATATAGGGTACACTTTCAGTTGATGAGCTAGTGAAATTGTCACCGTATCAGGTTGAGACTGATGAGGGTCGGTAATAAGATGCTGGGGAGACGGCTGATGAAAGTTGGTGAGGAGGACTGCATGGCTGCGGGGTTTTCACCTGCGAAAGAAAAAGTATAGATCAAAATTTTGTTCACGTCTGTTATGACTATTCCTAAGGCTCTTTTTACACGGCACGGTTTCTTCACGGTACGGCGTACAAACCGCGCTATAGAAAAAACGGCCGTGACTTACGAGTTTGTAGGTCGTAGGTTCGAACCCAGACAGGCGCTTTACTTTGTGTAAATTATTTCACCACCACTGCTCTCAAAACGGTGAAGGAAAACATCGAAGAAACCGGCATGTCCTAGAACCAAAAATTCGAAGTCATGTGACATCTGCCAACCCGCACTGGGCCCGCGTGGTGGATAACGGCCCACGCCCTCTCACCGAGAGGAGGCCTGAGACCCAGCAGTGGGAACATTATTGGCTGATTATGTATGTTATGTGTAGAAAAATCGTGAGTATCAAAGCTTCCAGTGACCCATACAACAATGAGGATCCGTGTTTACACACGACGTATAAACCGTACCTTGCGTAACTGTATCTTGTTTCAGCTCTACAATATTTTGTTTAATCCTAAAACCCCTGCTTATCTTAAAGAACGTTTCAAGTTCCTTCATGACACACATAATAGATATCTGATGTCATCGGAAAACCTGAGACTAGAGATTCCGATGCATTCCACCAGTTTCTACGACAAATCTTTTACAGTTCAAGCAGTCCACTTTTAAAATTATGGTTAAAAAGCACTTCCGCTCTCCTTAAACATCATCATTATATTTTCTTTGCTCATGTTTCATGTTTATTATTATATGTGTATATTTATTTAGATTAGTATAATATACTTTATGTATATAAATGGTACACCACAGACTACCTACAGTATTTGTCTGTTATTCCCCTTTTTAATCCATCCAAAGGTTGTCTTTAAAAGATCGCTTTTAGCGATAATACCTCCCATTGTGTCACCCTTTGTACAGTTTCTATTTTATATGTCTGTAATTTATATTGTATATATTTATATGTCTGTGTGGTGCCGGACTTAAAGAATTGCACCATCCCTTACTTCCCGTGGGTGTCGTAAAAGGCGACTAAGGGTGTTACCGGAGAATTGGCAGCAGCGTTCTCTATTTATTCCACCGTCATACCATACTGCGATCGCCAACCCGCCTGCCAAGCGTGGCGATTATGGCAAACCCCCCCCAAAATTGGGGGAGGCCTATGTCCAGCAGTGGACGTCTATCGGCTGAAACGACGAATTTATATGGTGTACATAATAAAGAGTATTCTATTCTATTCTAAATCGCACCGTAGAAAAAACGTGTCAGTCGACAAGCTTCCATAGTAATCCATACAACACTGAATAAATCGCAGCTCGCAGTTTGTCTATACACGGCGAATAAATCGTAGTTTTTAACGGCAAGAAAAATGTGTGTGTACAAAGGGAGACTTAAAGCTTAATACAACCTCACGGGTCGATCGATCAAGGTCAAACTACGCTGTCCGATACATTTCGTATCGAGACCGTTCCTTCATTCGTAAATCTTTAATAGTCGTCAATGGTAATGAGAAGCCCGAAAGTCTGACAGCCGGTCTTATCGGATATTGTGGCAAAGAAAGAAAAGGAAGTAAACTAAGAAAAGAAAGAAAGAAAAGTTAGAAAAGAAAGAAAACTTAGAAAAGAAAGAAAAATAATTTATTTGGGATACTCATGGGAAATAAAATAATAGCCAAAAACGGAACATTTAAAACAGATAATGTTACAAAAAAAAACCGGTGCGAGGCTAAAAAAGCTCTTATCGCAGCATAATGCTGCGATGTTTAAAAAATAAATACCGCAGCGCTGGTATTCTGATACGTACGGAACCTTATGTGGGATTTAGAGGCAGTCACTCCATGTAAAATTCTGGTATTCAGTTGTATCTGGTTAGACTGGAAGCCAATCTTAAAATATTCGGCACAAGTCTAAGGATGATGATTTCTAAAGCAAGACAGGTATTAATGATACCCAGTCTTCGGTTATAATTTGAAGCCAGACAAGATTCGATTCACGCTTTTACTCTGTAATCAACTCGTGGTGAGGTGCACCGTTTGAATCCGAAATCAGTCGAGGATTTCTGGGGCATGAACGTGAGTAATACCCAACTCTAATCTTAATGTGACTGGCTCCCGCAAAGTTATAGGTATTAGGAAAGGGGGACAGGATTCTATGTTGATACAAATTATGGGTTGGATCCGAAATATGTTATAGAACGAAGATTTTGGCAAATTTACGGTTTTCGGATTTTTTCCTTTATTTGACATTGCTTCTTGCTAAATTTCATGATTCTAGGTCAAAGGGAAGTTCCCTGTAGGTTTGATTCCCTTGCGAGTGTCAAAATATGCGTCATAAACGGAACATAAACGCCCGTATCTTTTGATTGCGTTGACTTAGAAGTTTGATTTTTTCACTGCTTCAAGAGATTGCAGACTTGAGTATTTGGTGTTAATTTCAACTTGATAACTCTTCGCGTTTTTGGGAAAAAGGGTTTTGACAGACGCACAGTCAGACGAACAGCGAATCGGACTTATAAGGATTCCGTTTTTCCTTTTGAGGCGCGTAACCCTCAAAAAGTAACAGATAAATATTCATTGCTAGCTTCTGCCCCGAACTTTGTCCGCGTGGAAGTCAACAATATTATCAAAAAACATTGTATCGCACTCGGAAATAGTATGGAATTCTAAATCAGTGAAAGATTTTTTGAAATTGAATAGAAACTGCCAGAGATCTCACAAAGACAAATAATTTTCTTTTTTACGGTTGGAGGCTTCGATTATTTATTTAATACTTTTTTCTTATCAGTTAAAGTGATCTTTTACGGACAAAAAGATTGTCTGTAAAAGATCGTTTTGGTTTCATTGTGCAGGAAAACATCCATCGTGAATAAACCGGCATGTCCTAGAACCAAAAAATTTAAGACAGTATATGATATCTTCCAACCAGCACTGGGTCTGCATGTTGGATTACGGCTCTCACAGAGAGGAGGCCTGGGGGCCTAAAAAGGAAAACATTATGAATCATAATGGATAGTTGACTGTTATTGTTAATCGTATCGAATCCCATTGCTGAAGGATTTTTCAGTTATTTTTTTTGTCTGTGCTAAAATACCAATCAATCCAATCCAAATCCAATCCTAATCTCTTTGATTATACCTACGTAGTGGAGCGAAAAAAATAAAAACACGGACTGTCTTCGCCATATTTTAATTCATAATGTTATCCTTTTATGATTCTGCCAAAGTGACTTCTTTAGGCCCCCTGTGTCTCAACAGTGGGAACATCATAGGCTGATTGCGATGATGAATTTCATCCCGCATCACTCGTCGGATTCGCCCCAGTTTAGCCAGAGCTTTAACCTTTTAACCGCTTGTGTCGCTTTTATGCGACACATATTTCCGTGCCCCTACCGCTCGTGTCGTATTTCTGCGACAGAGAACATGCATGCTTTTTTCGTTCTTTTCAACGATTGCTCCTACTTATTTGTTGTAGGTTTATTTTATCGATTTAGGTAATCAGCTGCATCCGGTTTGACTAGGAGTCGACCCCAACATGGTTGGGAAAAGGCTAGGCAGACGATGATGATTATTTTATCGATTTGTAGCCGCGCGCTAGGGGGGCACTGCAATTGATATTTAGCCAAGCGCTTAAAGGTTAATATGGTATTTAATCAAGTGTTAGGTTTTGTTCCATGTTAATAAATAGAAGCTTATGTTTTTAAAGATAATTGTTAAAATGAGCTGATTTTGTTAGGATTTATGTTTTACGTGTTTGAAAAAAATTATCTAAGGAATTTTGTGTAAACGATTAATTACTATTGTTTGGGAATGTCAACCCTTGATTTAATATTGATTGGTGCATGACGGGAAAATAGGTCGCTCTACCATTGGATTACGACATCGACACTAGTATCGCCTGATGTCGTGGGCCAATTGGAGAGCAGGATTTGCCGCGGGGATTTTGGGGGTTCGTTGGCTAGGAGCGGGTGCGCGGACGGCAGTCGCTCCTGGACCATCGATTGCGATAATCGATTAGAATCGGTTCCAAAGAAATGTACTTAATAATAAGTATAAGTAACATAGTTGTATTTTTGTAAGCCCAATTAAAACTAAGTGAACAGTTTGAGTTTGTATTCATCAGTCTTCCCAGCTAGAATAGTATCCCTTTGAGAGTGGTGACCGCTGAGGCTGTTATTCTTTATACTTCAGAAGTGACAAGCACCCAAAACGTAAGTACACGCCCAAATTGCATCTTTACTTTGTCTGATGTGATTATAATATCACGGATCTTGCCTTAGAATTAACTTGAGACCTAAGACTAGTTCTAGGATATTGCGTTAATTACGTGATTGCACTTTTGTTTTTTTTTTTTTATTTATATTTCGTGTAGATTTTGTACTGCTGAACGTTATTATGTTGAAGTCTTATAAGGACATCTTGTTTATAATTAATGTTATTATTTTTGTGAGCGTGGCGTATTTTAGCGAGTGAATACCCGGTTACATTATTCCGTGTTACTACTATGGAGGACGTAACGGGTCGGCTAATAAACAGTTGAATTGACATATTGTGGTCCGGGTTCGAATTCCGATCAGTAGCCAAATCGCAAGCTTGGAATCAAATGGTTGAGGTGGATGTCAGGATCCCACTCCTTTAAAACAAAGGTAATACTTATAATCGAATATAATGTTGACCTGTAGTTTGACGTGGTAGATCTTTTAAAGTTTAGCATTATTGGGTTGAGAGTTGAGACGGCGCTTACCAAGCAGCGCGTCACGCGACACCACGATAAGTTGAACCGATGCGAGCGAAGCACTTGACGCCGCATACCGCGTTTATCGCTTTTGGGACTTAAGTGTTCTTACTTGGGACAAACTGCCTGTTTTATTTTTAGAACAGAATTAGATTTCATTGTTTGTATAAGAAATACCAATCATGACCCCATTGAAAAAAAAAAAAAACAATGCATAAAGCTCAACTAAAACGATATATCTGTACCCTATTCTGTTGTCCAATGGTATTTTAAAGAATGGTTAAACGAGAGTTTGTCTGCAATAACTAACTTCTCAATATGTTACAACTTCAATATCCAGTTCTCAAATTTCTTTATCGTGAGATTTCAGGGCAATGTCAAAGTCACCGGATCAACGGAGGCTCGTGACTCCGGGTCGCAGGGAGCCCCATTCTACCACGCGGAGCCGAAGTCGGCTGCGAAGTAGAAGCCCCGAGCCTGACATCGAGCTGGGACGTGACCGGCTTCGAATGCTGGAGAGTGAAGTACGGCGGGAGCGCGACCGTTTGCACGCCGCCGAAAACCTACACCACGCGTCGCGTCGCAGCGACGAGCCGCGAGCGGGCAGCCGTCTCCGGAGCATCTCCACGTCAGCACGGCGCCAGGACGCCGAGCCACGCGCAGAGCAATGCGCGGAGCGCGGTCTACGGCAGCACGACCGTGCGGGACGGATTGGCAGGTCACGTAGCCACTCTTTTTCGAAAAGAGATGTCTTTGACATCATTAGTAGCTTGAGGGATGGTCTCGCGTTACCTCATGTAAACCAAAGCGCACCACAACCACCACAGCGAATTGATTATCAAAATATATTACCAACTTTTGATCCTTCGTCCAAAAACCAGCGAATGGACGTGTGGTTAAGAAAGGTGAATGAGTGCGCTTCGGTATACGGTTGGGATGAAAGATCCACCACTCATTTCGCTATGCAAAAGTTGCAAGGTCTGGCCAAGACGTGGTACGAAAGTTTAAATACTATCCTATTTACTTGGCAAGAATGGCAAGAGAAACTATTGAACGCGTTTCCTTGCGAACAGAACTACGGCCAGACCTTGGAAGATATGATTAAACGAAAAAGCAAATATAACGAATCCATAGAGGTGTATTATTATGAAAAATTAAGTCTAGTGAATCAATGCGATATCGTAGGTACCCGCGCAGCAGAATGCATAATACATGGCATTTCAGATAAGACGCTTAAATCAGGAGCTTTAGCACTGCGTTGTACCCATCCCGATCAGCTGTTACAGTATTTACTCAGTAATAGGGACTACAACCGACCTGGCCCAGACCGTTTTCACGCTAAGAATAGGAATTTTGACAATTCTGATGTTTCCAATACAGCGAGCGCTAGACCTAGTGCCAGACCAAGCCAAACGGGATGTTTCAATTGTAAGGAAAAAGGACATGGTTTCTTGCACTGCACCAAGCCGTTGGTGAAGTGCACGCGTTGTAATAAGGTCGGTCACACCGCGGGAAGGTGTTATAGTAAGTCAGATGACAAAGTAACAAGCACTAGTGGTGCAGCGCAGAAAACTATGAGAATTGATTTTATAAACAATGAAGACGCACCCATAGGTAATGACCCTGGCTCTAAATTTATAAAAGAAATAAAAGTCAATAGTTATGTACTTACAGCTTTTATAGATTTCGGGAGCGACGTTACCCTGATTAGGGAATCCGCTGCCAGGAGATTAGGTGTATCTCACGATAATGTCCCCACACTAATGAAAGGATTTGG
This sequence comes from Mesoligia furuncula, assembly GCA_916614155.1. Classification (NCBI taxonomy): domain Eukaryota; kingdom Metazoa; phylum Arthropoda; class Insecta; order Lepidoptera; family Noctuidae; genus Mesoligia; species Mesoligia furuncula. The sequence continues at coordinate 22,471,681 of OU744814.1, read as the reverse complement.
TAATAGCGTGGTCCAGTCGCTAGGAAATCTGACTCTTGACATGAGTGTCGATGAGGTAGAGGCTAGAGTTACTTGCAAAGTCGTGACCGACCATTTATTAGAGGTCCCTGTGCTTATAGGACAAACGTTTACGGAGCAATCTCACATATCGGTATATAAAGATAGAAACAAATTGCAATTCTATAATATTGGGAATGAATTGCCTTGTTCTGAACTTGCTGATGACAGTGATATCTTGTTGAGGTTTTCGACATCTAGTACAATTGACATCTATGGCCCAGCATCAGTTAGAGTGGAGAGTCAACTTGCGTTCGATGGAGACGTTCTTTTGAAAAATAGCGTAGCAGGAAAGCCTAACGATCAGTATTTCATAGTTGGAGGACTTCATCGTTCGATCAATGGACGCATTAACGTATTGGTTTTACCCTGTTTAGGTTTTTGCAGAATTTCGTCTAAACTAATCTTTTGTCGTGCTGAGAGAGTCGACGTTGTGAATCGAGTGGTAAATGAACCGTCAATTGAGTCAAAAGTTGGGCAGCGATTCGATGAAAGTCAGGTGCGTGTAGGTGAAAATGTATCTGAAAATGTAAGACGAACTCTTATAAAAATACTTGAGAAATATCAGCACTGTTTTGCCTCGTGCTTGAAGGACTTAGGATGTACCAGCGTCACCGAGATGAGCATAGAACTTAACAGTCAGCGTCCAGTTGTTTATCGCCCGTACAGGTTGTCGCATCACGAGAGGGAAAAGGTGCGTTCTATGGTTGCAGATATGTTAGATGCTGGCGTGATACGAGAATCTGTTTCCGAGTATGCTAGCCCTATTCTACTCGTACGTAAAAAGGATGGTTCCGCAAGATTGTGTGTAGATTTTCGTATGCTGAATTCAGTGACTGTCAAAGAAAGGTATCCAATGCCTATCATCGAGGACGAAATAGCACGTCTCTCCGGGCAATCGTGTTTCATAATTCTCGATCTTGCGTCTGGCTACTATCAGGTACCGATCTCAGAGCGGAGCAAGCGGTTGACCTCCTTTGTTACTCCAGACGGCCAGTACGAGTACAATCGTATGCCGTTTGGCCTAGCCAATGCACCTGCCGTATTTCAACGCATGATCAACACAATACTAGGTTCAGCTCGATTTAGTAAAGCAACAGTGTATATCGATGACGTTCTTATATTTGGAAAGGACGCTACCCAGTGCTTAGAGCGACTTGAGGAAGTCCTGCAGATGTTAGAAAAGGCGAATCTTACTTTAAACTTGTCAAAATGTGAGTTCTTACGTGATAAGGTCGACTATTTAGGCTACGAGATTAGCGCCAGCGGTATCAGACCCGGTGAAAAGAAGATATGTAGCGTGGTCAACTTTCCTCGACCCGAAAATGTGCACAACGTCCGGCAATTTTTAGGCCTGGCCAGCTACTTTCGCAAGTTTATAGAAAACTTTGCACAGATATCGTCGCCTCTTAGCAAGCTACTTAAAAAGGACACAGCCTGGGAGTGGAGTGACGATCAGGAGCGGGCGTTCGAGAAGCTTAAAGCGAGTTTGGCTAATAGACCGGTTTTAGATATATATGACCCCGCTGCTGAATTAGAATTACACACAGATGCAAGTAGGCTAGGAATCGGTGGGATTCTTCTTCAGCGAAAGCGAGACTGCGAGAATTTCCACCCTGTAGCGTATTATAGTCGGCAGACTTCTCCCGAGGAGAAGAACTTCCACTCTTATGAGTTGGAAACCCTAGCAGTGGTTTGCTCCCTTCGTAAGTTTAGAGTTTATCTATTAGGGAAAGAATTCAAGGTTATCACCGATTGCAGCGCATTGCGTTCTACATTCTCAAAGCGGGACTTAATCCCAAGGATAGCACGATGGTGGCTGACACTACAGGAATTCAACTGTACTGTTGAATATAGGGCCGGAGTTAAAATGAGTCATGTTGACGCATTGTCACGAAATCCTGTCGGACCGTCGGAATCTCTTGAGGATCAGTTTCCGACGATAATGGCCATTAGTAGCGAAGATTGGCTTCACACGCTTCAATTAGGCGACTCTGAGCTGCGTAGGATAGTAGATATTTTGAATAGTAATCTAGATGAAAAAGGCCTACGATACATTAAACAGAATTATGTCATTAGAGACAATAGGTTATTTCGCTATTTAGATGGTGATGAGGAAAAGGTCAGATGGGTAGTGCCAAAAGGGGCAAGGTGGCAAATATGTAAGCTCAATCACGACGACATTGGACATTTCGGCATTGAGAAGACTTTGGAGAGGATTAAAAATAATTATTGGTTCCCCAAAATGTCCAGGTTCGTCAAGAAGTATGTGGGCGCTTGCATTGAGTGTGCTTATGCAAAGAACAATACAAGCGCTCGCGAAGGGTTACTGCACCCCATCACAAAGGTAGAGATTCCATTCCACACGCTTCATGTGGACCACCTTGGGCCCTTTGTGAAGTCAAATAGGGGTTTTACTCACCTGTTAGTGGTTGTAGACGGTTTCACCAAATACTGTATCATAAGACCCGTTAGAAACACCAACACGCAAAATGTAATTAGGGCTTTAGAAGATATCTTTAGTACATTTAGAAACCCTGACCGTCTCATAAGCGATCGTGGTAGCTGTTTTACCTCACATACATTCAAGCGATTTTGCTTAGACAAAGGTATAAAACACGTTTTAAACGCGGTAGCTAGCCCCAGGTCAAACGGGCAGGTCGAGCGTTACAACCGCACCATTCTCGATTCCCTGAAGGCGTTAAGCACTAGACATGAGGAAAAGAGCTGGGACAGCCATTTGGGTAAAATTCAATGGGGGCTCAATAATACCATTCAAAAAACCACGGGAAGGACGCCTTCAGAGGTAATGTTCGGAACCTGTATGAGCAGTGAAATTAATCCCATGCTTAATGCTGTCACAGTAGTCACTCGCAATAAGGATGATTTATCGGGTATACGCGACGAGGTTAAGGCTAAAATAGATAGAGAGCAGGCAAAACAGAAGGATAGGTATGACAAAAAAAGAAAACACGCGCGCACCTACAGTGAAGGTGAGCTCGTAAAAATAACAAAGACTTGTTTTAGTAACAACGGACAGAGCAAAAAACTTATGCCTTCTTTCGTAGGACCATACCGTGTTAGCAAGGTTCTAGGTATGGACCGCTATGTTGTAGCACCGATACCGGGACTAGTCGATACAGGAAGCAAACGCCCAACAACTGTCGCTGCGGACCGCATGAAGCCGTGGATCCATGTGACCGCTCTAGAGATCGACGAGGATGATGTTGATGATAGCTGCGATAGTGACGACAATAATATTGGCAATAATTAGGGTTAGAATATGAGCACCATGCTTCTTGCGTTATGTTGAAATTAAGACAATATTATGTACAGAATATTATTCGTTGTTACAGATCAAGTACGCGAGAATCGATCGGTTCGTGGCTTGATGCAAAAAGTGCAACAGCAAGTCCTATCGGCTGCCATCACGAGTATAAATCGATCGGCTCGTGCGGGCGCCGCTAGGCATCCTGATTAATCGATCGTTCAGGATATTAGGGCACCCTGATTAATCGATCGTTCAGGGATCTAGTTTGTTTCACGACAGAATCGATCGGTCGTGAACTTACTCTTGAGATGTTTCGTGACCCAATAAATCGATCGTTTGGGTTCACCTTGTGTCGATCCGGCAAATCGATTGCTGATGGATCATCATCTGCCTAGTTTTTCCCAACGAGGTTGGGGTTGGTTTCCGGTCTAACTGAATGCAGCTGAATACCAGTATAATTGCTGATGGATATCGTTACCTATTTAAACCTTTTCTGTGTGACATACAATGTTTATATAAAAAAAAAAACTTATATGTTCTACAGTTGTATGAAATGCTATTTTGTCTTCACTATTATGATTGATTGTTGTTAGTACATTAAAAGACATTAATAAGTAGCATTAGCAGTAGTTATTAATTATTATTATAATAGGTTTAAGCAACTGGTCAAAAACTCGATTGTCTAAAAGGTTCAATAATGTAATTTTGTCTTCACTATTTTGTTTGATTGTTGTTAGTTCATTAAAATAAATTAATAAGTAGCAGTAGCAATAGCTATTAACTATTATTGTAATAAGTTCAAGCAACTAACTGGTCAAAAGAACTCGATTCTTTAAAGGATTCAATAATGCTATTTTTCTTCATTATTTTGTTCGATTGTTGTTGGTTCATTAAAAGTAATTAATAAGTAGCAGTATAGCAGTAGTTATTAATTATTATTGTAATAAGTTCAAGCAACTGGTCAAAATCCGATTGTTAGGTTTCCACCTGGAGTCGTGTGCAGGGCCGCACACGATGTCAGGACGGACGATTGTTAGGTTTTGTTCCATGTTAATAAATAGAAGCTTATGTTTTTAAAGATAATTGTTAAAATGAGCTGATTTTGTTAGGATTTATGTTTTACGTGTTTGAAAAAAATTATCTAAGGAATTTTGTGTAAACGATTAATTACTATTGTTTGGGAATGTCAACCCTTGATTTAATATTGATTGGTGCATGACGGGAAAATAGGTCGCTCTACCATTGGATTACGACATCGACACTAGTATCGCCTGATGTCGTGGGCCAATTGGAGAGCAGGATTTGCCGCGGGGATTTTGGGGGTTCGTTGGCTAGGAGCGGGTGCGCGGACGGCAGTCGCTCCTGGACCATCGATTGCGATAATCGATTAGAATCGGTTCCAAAGAAATGTACTTAATAATAAGTATAAGTAACATAGTTGTATTTTTGTAAGCCCAATTAAAACTAAGTGAACAGTTTGAGTTTGTATTCATCAGTCTTCCCAGCTAGAATAGTATCCCTTTGAGAGTGGTGACCGCTGAGGCTGTTATTCTTTATACAAGCTAACTCAATAAACCTTGTATTGTTGTCTACACTAAGATAAAAACTTAATAAACTTTTACAGCCGTCGCAATTTCAACTACTATTCCAAAGATATGAAATTCTCGAAGTAATAGTCTAGCAGAGAGGAAAATATTAAACAGTCAATAACTAGTATCTGTATTGCCATTCTTGATAGGTTCCGCTCCAATTGTTTGGAAAGCAAATTTTAATTTCATTGCTACTGGAGCAGTCCTCACTGTGAATGTTTTCATCGATACGGGTACTCTAATGTGCTTTGGAGCTGTGGTTATTCCGTTCTTGTTGAAAGAGCATTTTAAAAGTTGAATGAAATTTTGTTTCGTCTTTTTTCTTGGCAGGTAATTTTACGTGTTCATTTTTGTGATATATCGCACCTTTAGAATTATAGCACCTTTAGAAATTTGAAGATTTAATAACTTCATCAAATCTTAATAAAACAGAGACATAATATGTCAGTCTTGTCAGAATTGTTTAACCTAACTTAATTGTTTTATTAAGATCCGATGAAGATAGTCGTGCAAGTTAATTTTATGAGTCAAAGTTGAAATCTTCAAATTTCACACTAATATTATAAAGACGAAAGTTTGTATGTGTGTGTTTATATGTTTGTTACTTCTTCAAGTTTAAACGGCTGAACCAATTTTGATAAAATTTTGTATGGAGGTAGTTGACGCCCTGGATAACTTAAAGGCTACTTTTTATCCCGATATTCCCACGGGATCGACACCTATGCGGGTGAAACCGTGGGGTACAGCTAGTATGTATATATAATATTTTAGATCGCTTTTAGCGATAAGACCGCCCATTGTGTGTCACCCCTTGTGAAAATTCACATTTATTTATCTGTAATATTTATGGTGTACCTACATAACAAATAGTAGGTATCTCTATTCTATTCTGATCTATATTTTTGGAGCAGTAGTGGCCTAATGGTAACGGCCGCGACTTACGGCATCGTCCTAATACAAAGCAAATGCGCGATCATCGCAGGTTCGCGCGAATTTTACTCGTACGAACGCGCGATCAAACATGTTGAACTCGAATAGGTGTCATAACTGACAATCGCACGACGCGGCCGCGCGACTCAAATGTTTGAAAATCTATAAAGTATATAAACCTATAAAATAGGTCATCCAAATATTTTCCGACAGCAAAAATTGAGCATCTCTGACGTCCATGGTTGTTGGTACCGATCGTGCCAGTGCCAAACTAGGTACTCCACGATCGCTCGCGATCAAGTCTATTATGACACCCAGTTTTTGCTATCGCGCGAACACGTGATAGCGAAGATCGCGCATTCTCGTTCTATTAGGATGATGCCTACGAGTTGTACGCAGTGGTTTCGAACCCAAGCAGACGTTTTTTTTTTGTATATTCTTTCATCTTCATGTTTCTGAACCAAATTGTTTCATCTTCATAAAGATCACTGTGATTTGGATAGTGTTGCAAAATCTTAAGAGTAAAAATAATTGTGAAAGGACTGTAATGGTTATTAATAATTTTCAAAGGAAGCCTAATTAAACCTTTTGAAAAGAGAAGTAGGGTACGCCGCCCATCATTGGTTACAAAACCAGTATATGCTTGCCTTTTTTCAATCGAAGCTGCGTACTACGATTGGCCAGCTCAAGATCAAAGTGTTACCACTGCGTACATTCACTAGCTTAAGTATGTATACACTTGACTTTATTCAAAGGCAATTTTCTCCTTTATTTTTTAATGAAATTTTATGTTATTACGAACATAGTATTTTCGAACCCATGGGTTTATGTAAAGTGTCGTATTTCAACGTTGCATTCGTCATTTCACGAAAAAATCGCAATTGAAAGTTGCCAAGTGCTCGTGACTGTGCACGTGCGGCCTTCTGAACCAGATTGACGCAAATTACTGAAGTATGGCAGTGTTCATATTCATAGGTATAATTTACATTACATCGCCACTTAAGAGCCTATACTACCTCAAATGGCTTAGCATGATCCTCCGTTATGTCGAAAATACCGCAGCATTAATTTTGAAATAAATATATGGTAAAGTTGAGGATTAATGCTAGGTACTATGTTAGACGAAAACACGATTCCATAAAATTTTCTTGATAGAAAAAAATTCCAAAGTTACCTCCAAATTGAACAATAAACCGCTGGTATTCAAAAAATACTTCAAATTAGATCATGAAACTTTGCATACTAACTGAACTAACTATAAAGCAAGTCTCATGTTATTTTTTTTTTAATTACCTTTATTTTCACCGTAAAAAGCAAATACCTAAACTATTGGCGCTGCCTTCCGCCCAGCATCGCACTCTGTCTCGCTCTCACACAGTCCGCGAGCAGTATCGTGCGAGCGAGATAAAGAGTGAACTTTAGCTGAGGTAGTATAGGCTCTTAATCAAAGGTCCAATTTCCGTAATTTCAATTTAAGAACGTTCAGTCTCAATCTGTCAAAAACATCTCTAATTTCTCGACATTTTAGATACGTTTTTGACATTGATTGTCGCTGGGATTGAGATTAGATTCCGAACGTTTTTTCATTACGGGAATATACTACTTTAGTGAAATGTATTCTAAGTTTATTTTTGAGTGACCATTTCAAACAAAAAGGTCCTAAGAAGTTTTTGGTTGCAATAGAATTTGAACTTTGTTAAGTTTGTTTTGTTTGTTTGTTTGTGACATTCAGGTTGTTGTTCCCATCACTTGAAAATGATCTCAAATTTTTAATTCAAATATATTACTCCTTCTACTCCGGCGGCCTATGAACTGGATCGATTTCTGAACCAAATTGATCCGTAATAATTCAGTTATCTTTTTTCGTAATAAATTATGCACAGCCTTAAGTGAATTGACGTCATAAAATTCATTCGTGAAGAAAAATATCTCGATGGCATATCAGAATACTTAAGTTATTGGTTTGGGTGACGCATCGAGTTTGATGAACGCAGCGGTCCCTACTCAGGGAAAGAGTTTTTTGTTGGCATCTCGACTTTCTGATTCAAGCTGTTGAAATCGCAGTCTTTCTTGCCAGTTTCTTATATTCGCAAGTAATTTATAGATACTTCCTTTGAAAATTAAGTCAAAATTATATCGGCTATGACTGAAATAAAAAAATTAATTCGCCACTATTCTGAAACGCAATGCGTAAGGTCAGTGAGATGTTCAAAATATTCACGCACCAATGAGCGCCTGATTCACTCTCCTCCGTCCGTGCAAGAAATAAATAGCGAACAGAAGGTCAGCTCCATAAACGAGTAAAAACGCACGCACACATAGACACGCTTCACGTACAGCGAGTGCAAGTGCACTTGGTACTGGCATTTGTTTGAGATCGCCGCTCACGCGATATACGCGTATACAGAGTGGCGATACAGACAGACAGCGCTTATTACAACGTAATGTTTATTTGACCACTTGTTAATTGTTATTAATTATTTGAATTGTCTATGTTTAAACTACATAATGTAAATAGAATACATAGTTTCAATTAAGGGGCTTACAGGACCTAAACACAAAAAAACACAAATTTTAGAAACAATAAAAGTATACAGAAAACAAAATCAAAAAAATATATAATATTCTTCAGGAGATATGCTAGGTAGATAGTGTGTTGAAAACATAATACAACTAATTTGATACGATAGAAAAAAATCATGAAGATACCTCTAAGACTTCTACTCCTACTCCTTCACAGTGCACGCAGTGCGGCTGTGGAATTCACTACCGCCTGAAATTAGGGACTGCCAAACTGTTGCACTTTTTAAAAGAAAAGTTAAGGAACACTATCTTTCCACTTTATCATAGTTGTGTATGTATTTATTATTTTGATTGCATTTTATTTTTTTAAATTTTAGTGATATTTATTCTGGAAGTATGTATGTTTATTTGTATGTATGTAAGTAAGTATATTCTTATAATACTATTGTTCAGTTTTATTAAGTGAATTGTTTTTAGATTTTATGTGTTATTTTTTTGTCTCCTTTACTCTTTCGCACGCTGTCTACATCTCTCTATTTATTGTCCTATCGCAGGTATGCTGGAAGAGATTTCTTATGAAATAAGCATCACCTTTGTACCTATTTTTCTGTTCTGTTTTTTTCTTGTCTGTTTATATATGTGTGTACATAAATGGTTAAATAAATAAATAAATAAATAAATAAACTTTCTTTTTACGATAAAAACCATACTAATAGGTACCTATACATACAATCATTCTGATTTTTTGTCACATTATTCTACAAACAACATACTAAAATAGTGTTTTAATTTTTTAATCCAAACAATAGATTTTTGTAATTAAATACCAGTAATTGCTTCATATTTTGCAAAAAATTACCAGCGTTGTGTCGTCGCACTTCTCTTTATTTTCTATGCAGTCCGACAGTGACCGCGTTTTACCCATGTAAACCCCTTAATGTGATAACCTAATCGCCACATTGAATGTGTGCGTGCGTCTGCTTTTGCTCGTTATATGCAGCTAGCCTTCTGTACCTATCTGTTCTGTGGCTCGAGACTCAGATAGCCTCTTTTGAATCACTCAACCGTTTCCCACGATTCAAATTGAATAGTTAAACGTAGACCTTTGATAGGGGTATGCTTGGAGTGTGCTTCTAAGCTGGGTTTGCGAGAAGAATTTGTGTTATTAATATGGTAAATAAGCCGGAATTGTGGCTAAGTAATAACAGCCGTACGGGTCGATCGATCAGGTTAAGCTACGGTTGCCGCGGTTAGTGCGTGGATGGGTGACCATCTTTACGTACCAAGAACCCTTCGTGCCTCGGAAAGCACGTTAAGCCGTTGGTCTCGGCTGTCATTCGTGGATCTTTGACAATCGATACGGGTAGTTAGAAGCCCGAAAATCTGACAACCAGTCTTACCAAGGGGTATCGTATTACCCAGTAACTGGCTTGTAGAGGTCAGATTGGCAGTAGCTCCATATACTGGTATTATAAAATAAAATATATACACATACTCACGCCTTCTTCCCATGGGGTTAGGCCTGGTTAGGCAGAAAATTACAGAACGCCACCTGCTACGCTACGACCCTTACACAGTACTATGGCCTCGTTTACGTTCACACATCTGGTAGTACACGCACGGTTACGAGAAATATTTATTACATTATTTAATCCATGTTTTCAATACATACATCACATTGAACATACATTGATTTTATTAACCACTAGCTCTTTAAGGCTAAGCTCAAAGCATTTCTCATGTGAAGGACGCACACGGACAGGCTCGGCTTGATTTTCAAACCTGGACGTTGTTTGGTAGGCCGAAAAGTGGTGATTTGTATGAAAAAATGGTGGAAAGTAGAAGGGTTTTTAATAGTAAATTAAAATGGTGTCAGAATAATAAGGACCAAATAAAAATGAACATCATTGCAAGTCATCATGACGCAAAGAATTTTGGTAGTTTTTGGAAAGCCACGAACAGGTTGAATCCCAGGTCGGGTCTGCCTGTGAGCGTTGAGGGCCTTAGTGATCCTAATGATATCGCCAACCTATTCAGCAGAGCCTTTAAGGTTGGGTCTCCCCTAGGTACGTCGTCTGGCGGGCCGGAGGTGGTGGGGGAGTCCGAAGACATGCCTATTAGGTTTGCGGCCAGGGAGGTAGCTACTGTCATACGCAACTTAAAGAGAGGCAAGTCGCCGGGTCATGACAGCCTAAGTATAGAGCATTTATTTTATGCTGGTAAGCACTTACCGCGAGTGCTAGCAATGTTTTTTAACTTATGCCTGAGTCACTCGTATCTTCCAGCTGATTTACTTAAAACTATTGTTGTGCCCATTGTTAAAAATAAGACTGGAGATGCGAGTGACAAGAGTAACTACAGGCCTATATCCCTGGCTACCATCATTGCAAAGGTGTTGGACAGTCTGATTGATCAGCAGCTGGATAAACATTTAACACTCAACGACGCCCAGTTTGGATTTAAGCCACGTTTATCCACGGAAACAGCTATACTATGCCTCAAACAGACTGTTCAATACTATGTAAGTAGGAAAACACCTGTGTATGCATGTTTTCTGGACCTCTCCAAGGCCTTCGACCTCGTATCTTATGACTGCCTATGGAAGAAACTGTCCAATGTTAAGGACCTCCCAAGTGATATCATTGGGATGCTAAAGTATTGGTATAAAAACCAATACAATTATGTTAAGTGGGCGGGTGTTCTGTCGGATGCATACGGGTTGGAGTGCGGTGTGAGGCAGGGGGGAATCAGCTCACCCAAGCTATTCAACCTGTATGTAAATGAGCTGATCTGTGAGCTCAGCAATACCAATATCGGGTGCTCCATTGACGGGCACTGCGTCAATAACATCAGCTACGCGGATGATATGGTATTGCTGAGCCCATCGATCAGTGCACTTAGGAGGCTTGTTCGCATCTGTGAGGACTATGCGGTGGCTCACGGCCTCAGGTACAATGCGACGAAGAGCGAGCTACTGGTTTTCAAAGCGGGTAACAAATGTTACGATACTGTCCCACCAGTCATCTTGGGGGCGCTCAGCTTTCCAGGGTCACGAAGTTCAAGTACCTGGGGCATTGGGTCACCGATAGTCTGTCCGACGATGTAGACGTGGAGAGGGAACGCAGAGCATTGGCAGTTCGATGTAATATGCTGGCTCGTAGGTTTGCACGTTGTACTAGGGAGGTGAAAATTACACTCTTTAGAGCGTATTGCCAATCCATGTACACGTGTGCCCTATGGGTCAGCTATACAAAAAGCTCGTACGATGCTCTGCGAGTCCAGTACAACAACGCCTTCAGAGTTATGTTGGGACTGCCGCGCTTTTGCAGTGCGTCGGGGATGTTCGCGGAGAATGGCGTGCCAGATTTTTACGCACTGATGCGGACACGGATAGCATCCCTGATGCGGCGAGTGCGCGACAGCTCCAACAGCTTGGTGGCTATAGTAGCCGACAGGACAGACAGTCCAATGATGTGGAAATGGATGACCACTCATCGTGCGTCATTCCAATATTTAAAATAAGTTGTTTCGTAGAGTATTTTTTGTGTGGCTATGTGTTTTTATGTATGTATGTATGTTTTTTGTGTATAAAATTGTAATGTGTGTTGTTTTATGGACTTATGGTCTGAAATAAATTTATTATTATTATTATTATTATTTCTGTTTTTTATTAACCACCAGCTCTTTTAAGGCTTAGCTTGGCTTTTAAGGAAGTCTTGTACTCAATTTACGAACTGTAATTTAATATAAATATTCAAATTTTTTTTATAAAAAAAAATGCTTTTTATTTTTATAAACACGTTTTTTATATTATTATTATTGATGTATGTTCATTTTTAGAATTTATAGGTATGAATGTTATTGTATAAATTGTTCCTGATAAATAAATAAAAATACTTAATGAACATTTAACGATAACATATATTATTATTGAAATTTATTAATTATGTAATTTTATTATCATTGTTTGGTTAAAAAAAAAATATATATACATTTAAATAATCATTACGTATTGCATAGGGGGTAATCTTCGGAACTACTGATCTGATTCCGAAAATTCTTTCACTAACGGGAAGTTACAGTTTTTAGTTGCCGAGTGTTATAAGGTATAATTATTTCAAGTATTTTAATTGCCGAGCGTCATATGATATAATTATTTCATGTTAAAACAAGAAATAAAATTTCTCATGAATAAAGAAGTTTTGCAATCAATAAAATATGGCGAGATGTGGAGGTAGTGGTTAAGTATTCCGTTCGAAGGGTAATATGGGCGCGATTTTATGGTGTTGATCAAAATAGACGCAAAGCCTGTACGTGCAAATCTTTAAACTAAAACCGGTTAAAACTAAAATAATATATACTTCAGAATTAATAATTTCACGAAAATCATCATCATCTGCCTAACCTTTTCTGAAGTATGTTGGGGTCGGCTTCCAGTCTAACCGAATGCAGCTGAATACCAGTATTTTACATGGAGCAACTGCCTATGTGACCTCCACAACCTAGTTACTGGGTATTACGATACCCCTTGATAAGACTGGTTGTCAGACTTTCGGGCTTCTGACTACCCGTAACGACTGTCAAAGATCTTAATTTTTATCGTGTTTAGATATCGACCCATCAGTCAACGTCCCACGTCAGCAAAGTTTCGCTAGAAATTTAATTTGACTCTTCATTTTGTAATTTTTAAAACATTTTAGAGTTTATTTGACCTTTCTAATATTCTATTATACCGACCCTTCCCAAATTAGACGAGTCCAAATATAGGATATCCAGTTTATTCCAGGAGCTTATTTTTGTCGGCTGCGAAACGGGGCGAGAATTTTGTGTTCACCTCGTTTTTTGTTCTTCGTAGTTTAATTTACGCTTGCTGGGGCATCTTTTTAATTGTTTTCAATTAGAAATATATTTTCTACTCTAGCCTGCTTTTCTGGTATAGTTTTTACGAATTTAGTGGTTTATTTAGCAAAACAATTCAATCATGTCCGTTTTTTTTTTGTAAAAAAAATTCGGTGTCATCGTGAAATGCTTCTAAATTTATAAAACACAAATTTTTTCCCGCGATTTCACCTGCGTCCTCTACGCAGGTCTCTGAAATTCTCTCTAATTATCCCACGGGAACTTTCTACTGAGATGAAAAGTATCCTGTGTTAATCCAGGTTATAAAGTATATGTGTGCCAAATTTCATTCAAATCCGTACAGCTGTTTTTTCGTAATTTAGTAAAAAAACATTTAAACATAGCTACAAACTGTCACATTTATAATATTATTATATATTTTACATTGTTGTAATTATAATTGTATTCTATCGAAAAGCTCGCGGATACAGACATCAAGCATTTGTACGAAATGAAAATCATGATAACCAATAGGATTCTTTTTTGTCACATCTTTCTATATTTCTTAAAGTTTTACCTTTACCATCAATAGTAATTTAAAATTCGATTGCTTGATTGAAAATAGCAGGCTACATTTTCATGAAATATCTAGAGATTCTTGATCACCTAGAGGCGACCTACAATTTAATTTTTTCCTCTTTCCTTGGCCTAGTGCCAAGTTTGCTTCAGACTAAGGTTTTATAATTTTTGTTCTTTTTCTGTTCTCATCAAAGATTACTTTATTGGCTCGCAGCGTACTTGACTACATTTTCAATGAAATCTTCTTTATTAAATCTTCAACATTTAGTTTAGATGGAGGTCAAATATAATGATCAGCTTTATTTATTTGATTGCTTTTTATGAGATCTTTCTGATATACTTTTTCAGTGAAAACTTAATTCCAAACATTTGAGCTTTCAATACTTTCAGGCACATAAAAGGCACATAAGAATGTCAAATATATTCCTATAGTTTTGTAACCAATTGCTTTCCATATAATAACTATACTGGATTTTGTATCATCGTTGGAATATTCATGATTGTTTATTATTGTTTATAGTTTACTTTCGTGTTTGTTTCGATATTGCCCAACTAGTTCCGAACTTAAACTAAACTTTTCATTATGGCAACGTGCGGCGAGGCCGCAAGTACAATAATGCCATAGAATAATAAAAATCCTCCTAAAATTGCCATAAAAAATAAAAAGTCAGTTATGTCTTCATCTTCTATATCTATATTAGCGGTCATCTCCGAAGTCAGCCTCTGTTTAGCCTTATCATGTTTCACACAATCCATCCATCGTTTCTTTGGTATTTTCCTACTCATAAAGTCATTCTTATTAATATTTCAGCTAAAATAACACTTATCTATTCCTTTGTTGTTGTTTTGTAATAATTTATGATTAATGAATAATTGGTAATTTTGTAATCTGGTTAAATTTTATATGGGTACCTGAAATAAAAATGATTTGATTTGATTAATACTCAAAACTTTCCTCGCGACATGTTCCTAATTCCTCCTTCCCGACCGATCCTTCATTCAATCAAAATCTTCGATTCAGTCACTGACAGACAACGCATAGTCTACACCGTTGGGTATGGAAGCAGCAGCAGTAGAAGAATTTTTAAAGTTCTGGAAATTGTTATTTAGACTTCTGTTTATGTAAAACTTAGTTGTAATATCATTTTTTTTTAAACTCATACTGTAAGGCTCCTGAGACACGCCTACCTTCTATCTTACGCCGCAAGCCCTGACAGCTGACCACTGATGACCACGTCAGCGAAAAGGATTTGCGTAACAGATTTTCGGGCTAAATACAATTTGAGTTTTTGCCACCAAAATAAAAATCAATTGCTTACCATTAAAAATATGGACGTATATACTAGCAGGAACCGCGTTGTTCGGCACACACGTGTAGTTGCCAGCATGAGCCACGCTGGCTGCCGGTATGAGCAGGTCTGATAGACGCTGCACCGGGTCGGTTGTGACGTTGATGCCTCGCTCCACGTCATAGTTTATCATTCTGCTGTTGTGGTACCTGGGGACAAAATTTAAGTTATAGTTTTTTACAGTCATCATCATCATCAGCCTATAGCAGTACACAGCTGAACATATAATAGGCCTCTCCTATTGCACGATATACAATTCGATTTTCGGCAACTCTCATCCAGCTGCTACCAGCCATCCTGCGGAAATCGTCGCTCCACCTAGCCTAGGACCTTAACGACCTTATTATCCTTACATTTACGTTGGGATAGACGTGTTCTTGAGTGGAGACCGCGGTCTCCACTCAAGAACCAACGACCAACGGTCATCGGTTCTACGGCTAATGTGGCCGGCCCATTGCCATTTCAGCTTGGTTATTAGCTCAACTGTGGCTAATGACACACAATGGAATTTATTTTGTTATACAAAAAAAAAAAATTGAAAATATTAGGACATAATAAATATAAAAACATTTAAAAATATAAAAGATAGCCCACCGGTATCGGGAACAGGATTCAAGCTACCGGCGCGCGGCGGTCAGGGCTCCAGAGAGAGGAACCTCCTAACAATGCGGGCCGTGTCCAGAAATACCGCTTTCTGAATCAAGTATTTGATCCAGATGCCCAACGAGAGCCTCCTCGGGTGTTGGTAGAGGCTCTTGCTATTAATCCATTGGCCGTCACGACTATTGGCACAATGATCGCTGAGTCCACATCCCACAAGTCAACAACCTCGCGAGCCAAGTCAAGATACTTGATTGTTTATTTTTCTTGAGTACATGAATATTTATTTATTACTGTATTGAAATCAGTCGACGAGTAACAATAGATTCTTCAAGTTAGATAATTCACATAAATAAACTCAATTACGCTTGAGATTCATCGTTGGCAATGGAAATATTTATTTGAGGCCTGTTCCTTTGTTTGTTTATGTTTTGTTTATAAATAATTCTATTTTAGTCATTACGGCAATATTGTGCTATCAATTTAAACTGCCCGGTTGGTTTCGTGGTCGCAAGCCCGACTGCTGAGCGTGGGGTCCTGGATTCGTTTCCCGGTTCGGGCAAAGTGTTATTGGGTTTTTTTCTTAGGAATTTCTTAGTAACAGGCCGGAGTTTGGACGTTGGCGGATACCCCCGTGCCTCGGAAATCACGTTAAGCCGTTGGTCCTGCACCTGATCTCTTTCCAGTCGTGTCGGGTTGCCGTCCCATCAGACTATGCGAGTGAGGAGAGAGAGTGCACCTGTGTCTGCGCGCAAACTTGTGCACTATAATATCTCCCGCACCGAAAACTAGTAAATCTCCGTTGAGATTGGCCGCCGTGGCCGAAATACAGTCTTGAGGACTATATTATATATATTGGTGCTGTAAATTTTATACAGGTGCCTTTTCACACACCTGAGGAGCTTATGGCTAAGTAATAACAGCCACACGGGTCGATAGATCAGGTTAATCTACGCTTGCCGCGGTTAGTCCGTGGATGGGTGACCATCTTTACATAGTCATAGTCCATTTATTGACGTGTAAAAGTATTTGTACAAACCTACTTACAGAAATAAATCATTTATCATTTATTTGACAGAATATTGTTACAGAATTTTTACATAGATTTAAATGTTCATGATATTCTGCCGTTTTCGGGGTACAAATACATTTTCAGGGTTTTGGTTAGTTTGTTAGATATAACATTGAATTAAATAAATTAGGACAACATTCAAATCGCAAATTAGTCAAATATTAGGAATGGAAATGTCATAAACATTGAATTATGTCAAAGAGATAATAAGAACAGAATATAATTATTCTAACAATTAAGTCAACTTTTCATTTCATTCATAAAATAATTAGTTGAGTAAAAAGCATTTACGAGATAATTCAAAATCAAAATCAAAATGTTTTATTTCACATAAACCTACATGGGCACTTATGAAACGTCAGAAGCTAGGTGCACGGTTCCAATTGGTCGTTTCCTATGGAAAAGAACCGGCAAGAAACTCCATGGTTAATCTTTTTAAAAATAATTGGCTTTGCTACTGTAATCTGGAAACATTGTAAAAATGTTTCCAGATTACAGTAGGTATGGGAGGACAGCGCAGGCCTGTCAACAAGTACCAAGTACTTGATAAAATAGAAAATGGTCTACAGATCTAAAGTCTATAAGGCCTACAAAGTCCTCACATTCACAAAATAAGAATCTATCAAAAGGATAGATAGTCAAAAAAGAAAAATAATAATAAAAACCTACTAAAACCAAGTGTTATGATTCTCATTAAAACCACTAATAAAGAGGTGAAAAATTTTAAGTGTCTGTATATAATGTCAAATAATAAAGAAATTATGTCAAAAAGTATATAATGTCAAATAATAAAGAAATTATGTCAAAAAGTATGTAAAAAAAATAATAATAATAATAATAACGAAATAAAAATTAAACATCGTAATTTGAGAGCAGTTAATAGACATTTACATAGTTATGCCGTTAATGAGAAGCCAGGGAAGCCACATGTGCAGAAGGAATTATTGCCAGACTAGCTTGTCTTCAACGTAGTCTTTAATCTTATAATATGCTTTTTTGATAAGGACACGTTTGATGAGGGTTTTGAACTTTCCATCGCTAAGTTCTGTAACCGGCTTTGGCAACTTGTTATAAAAACGGATGCTGTTTACAAGAAATGACTTGCTAGTTTTAGTTAATCTAAATTTAGGTAACACAATTTCATTTTTACTACGTGTATTTATATTATGGAAATCGCTTCTTATTTTGAAGAGTCCTAAGTTTTTGCGAACATACAAAATACTTTCTAAAATATAAAGAGAAGGCAGTGTTAGTATATCAATTTCTTTGAATTTGTTTCTAAGAGACTCGCGAGGACCCATTGTATAGATTGCGCGGATTGCCATCTTCTGTAAAATGAAAATTGAATCTACGTCAGCTGCCGATCCCCACAGCAGAACACCATAAGACATACAATACTGTGGAAATAAGCAAAGTATACTAACCTAGCTGTGGCTATATCTGTCAACTGCCTTATTTTTCTTACTGCATATGCAGCTGAACTTAATCTACTTGAGAGAGCTCTAATGTTTGCGCCCCAATGTAATTTTGAATCTAAAGTAATTCCTAGATATATTGTTTCCGTAACCGCATCTAGTCTTTTGCCATCAAGTTCTAAATTCAGACCCACTTGAGGTACATTTGGTAATGAAAACTTAAGACATTTAGTTTTGTTCGCATTAAGTAAAAGATTATTAGTTGCAAACCATTTCAAGAGAACAGCCAGACTATCGTTAACATGTAAGACATCCGTATCTTTTCTATCTATTTTAAAAATAAGGGAAGTGTCATCAGCGAATAAAATGATATCCGACAAGTTAGCCATCATGTAAGGAAGGTCATTAATATAAACTAGAAATAGGAAAGGGCCAAGAATTGAGCCTTGAGGCACGCCCATCTTAACTAGAGACCCCGATGATGTCGCCCCGTTAACGTTTACTTTTTGCTGCCGCTTTGACAGATAGGAAAGAACAAGATCAGCAGCTTGTCCACGAATTCCGTAGTGGTATAATTTACAGATCAGCGTATTATGGTCAACGCAGTCAAACGCTTTTGAGAGGTCGCAAAAAATGCCAATTGCATCCTGGGACTTCTCCCAGGATTCCAAAATGTGACTGAGGAGTTTTACTCCCGCGTCTGTCGTCGACCTACCTTTCGTGAAACCAAACTGGCGACTATGTAAAATCCCATTTGAATTAAAATGTGACAACATCTGGTCCAGCATGATTTTTTCATAGATTTTGCTCAATGCTGGTAGCACAGATATAGGTCTAA
Organism: Mesoligia furuncula; assembly: GCA_916614155.1. NCBI lineage: Eukaryota > Metazoa > Arthropoda > Insecta > Lepidoptera > Noctuidae > Mesoligia > Mesoligia furuncula. Next base: position 22,452,619 of record OU744814.1, on the reverse strand, counting down.
AATTGGAGGGATCAAACTTACTACCCGATTTGAAAATTGGTACTACTTTACTATGTTTAATTGAATAATTTAGATTTAAATGTCCTAAAGTTAAGAAATTTATAACAATCTGGTAGTTTTTTATGAGCTTTGGTGGCCATACAAAATACATTAATAGAAAATAGTTAATTTTTTCGTCTAGGTACACGAAGCATGTGGACTTTGCGGCTAGGTCTACATACCAAGACGCCTCCGCTTCTCGAAAAGCACGTTAAACCGTTGGTCGCAGCTGTCATTCGTGGATCTTTGACAATCGTTACAGGTTGTCATAATCCCGAAAGTCTGACGACCAGTCTTGCCAAGGGGTATCGTATTACCTAGTAACTGGATTGTGGAGGTCAGATAGGCAGTCGTTCTATGTAAAATACTGGTATTCAACTGTATCCGGTTAGACTGGAAGTCGACCCGACATAGTTGGGAAAAGGCTGCATATGATGATGATGACAACTACCTGACCTACCTACCTAGTTTACGGACGTGAGTCGTGAATAACGAAGTCGATTTCCTAGAAAATATTAGCATAAAAAGTAAAAAGAAAATCCATAACGTAACCAGTATCTCAATTGCGTACACTCTTTATAAGGAAATTGCCCATCCATTGCATCACATATTTGTAAAATACGTCTGCTCGACAACTTTAATAACGCAATTAATGTTGTTAAACCGTCAAAATAAAAGACATTGTTATTGTAAGTGAGTTACGCAAATTCCCCGAAGTTATTAGCTTTGAAAACAGAAAATCTGCTTAGAGCCATTTTGCAGCCAAAATCCAATTGAACGCACAAAATAATAAGCTGACGACAGTCAAACAAAACAATCTCGACAATTAGACAGAAACAAAAGAGCAACTCGAAACAAATGCCAATACATCTTAGTTTGTTGACGTAAATGGAAAGAAACGAATCAGCATTCACAATATTGAAGTAAAGGGAAGGCTGTCTAAGCAAAACGTAGCAAATCTGGAAAGCTAGCCTATGTGTAAGGCCGATGACACACTGCTAGGAGCTTGATGAGTAGTGTAGCTCGAATCGTGCAGTGTCTTGTTAGAACCAAAGGGGGAATTCTCGTAATTTTAAGAACATTCACAGTCTGGACTCACTCTCAATCTGTCAAAAATATTACTAGATTTTACAGTGCAAAAGTGTTTGTGCAAGCACTGGTATACTATCTCTTCCCTCACTCTCATAGTTCAAAGGGACTTCAATCCGACACGACCTGAGAGAGATCAGGGTGTAAAACTAACAGCTTGCATTGCAATAACATCCGCGTGAAATTTTTTGTTTCACCGACCATCGTCGATGCGATGGTCGGAGAAACAAGAAATTGCACTGGCAGCCGATGCTACCCGCGAAGTTTCGGCCAAACCTGCACGTCAAATACGCGGGATGCAAAGCGGGAGCGTCAACAACGCGAAACTAAACGTGAACATCTGCGCGACTACAGCGGTCACGAAGGTGTGGAAGGCGCCATAGATAAACACGAGCAGCGTCCGCTGCGCGACTGACGCTCCCGCTTCGCAGTCGCTTTGGTCGCGCAGGTTTGGCCGAAGCTTTACTTCGTTTTCGCTAAGCGTTCTCTCTGCCTTTTCTCTCGGCTACGGAGGGTAATTTTTTTTTTAGACTCTTTCTGACTAAAACCCACCCGTGTTCCTTCCTTAGCCCTTTATGTTCCGGGCCAGCGGTAACCCTTTCCGACAATCCCGCTGACTACGGAGGGTCCTGTCATAATGTTGAGTAGCCTATAACCTTCCTAAAAATGGGGCTATCAAATGCAAAACAATTTTTCAAATCAGTCCGGCAGTTCCAGAGATTAACGCGATCAAACAAAAAAAAAAACGAAACTCTTTAGCTTTATTATTAGTACAGATAGATGTGTTGGTTTACTGGTGCATGTCCCTTATCACGCAATGTAACTCTAAGCACCTCAGCGAGGTGCCTACCTGTGTGTTTTCAGCCTTAAGAATTGCTGGCGACGTCAGTCTTTAGGCGCTGCCAAGTCTTGCTGCCAAATCCACTTTGCCAACCAAATTAAATTGTCACAGGAGTCTTTTGAGCTTTCGATCGCGTTAAGGTTAATCAGAATAAGGTTTATCAATTGAACATTGCATCGAACTGTCTTATGTTGAGCTAGATAAGCATGTCGTAGTGTGCGTTTACAGACCCCCTAATTATCAGAACTTTTCTGTATTTGAGTCAATAATGGAAGATGTCTTAGAGAAACTTGCATCCAATAACAAAGCCGCAATTATTTGTGGTGATTTTAATATTAATATTTTGGAAACTAATTCTAATAGCAGTAGATTATTAAGCCTTTTTAAATCGTTCAATTTATCAAATGTTTTTACAGAACCGACTAGAATTACTCCAACTTCTGCTACTTGTATAGATAATGTCTTTTGCGATTGTGATTATTTAGATAAAGCCATCGTAAATTATCTGCCGTCTGATCATAGTGGACAAACGGTATCTTTTAAGTTTAAAACACCTTTGCAAAAAGTGCAAATACAATTTAGACCAATAACGACTGGTAAACTAAATAGATTCAATAGTACCCTAAATAATAAGTTAAATGATCTGGGCCATGATATGGATGATGCAAATAAACTGTACGAGGATTTCTTTTCAGTAGTGTACACTCAATTCAATACAACTTTTGAAAAGAAAACAAAAAACATTTGCCCTAATTTTATATTTAGTGACTGGGCAACTAGAGGTATTAGGATAAGTAGGGAAAGACTGTTCGAGCTGTATGGCCTTAAGCCTTACATCAATACTGTAACTTTCAGCAAGTATGTTGCTACATATTCCAAAATTTTTAGAAATACTTGCAAAATAGCCAAAGCCCTGTACATTAGCAATAAAATCAAATCAGCTGAAAATAAAATAAAAACAGTTTGGAAAATTATAAATAACGAAACTAGTAGAAATAAAAAACGAAACACTGAATACACATTGGAGACTTCACGTGGAGCGACGTATCAATTGATTTATTAAGAGCAAACGTTCCAGCCTGCCCGGTTGAATTTCAATTTACACATATTAACCCCGTAACAGTAATAAAAGCTTTTAAGCAAATTAAGATCAAATTGACCGAAGATCTTTGGGGAATGTCCATTAAAGTCTGTGCCTCCATAATTGAGACTATTGCACCTTATTTAGCCTTAGTATTTAATTCGTGTGTTGATCAAGGAGTCTTCCCCGATTTAATGAAATTCAGTAAGGTAATACCACTTTACAAATCTTGGGACAGTAAAGACACCAATAATTATAGACCCGTATCCGTGTTGCCGGTTTTCAGTAAGGTGTTTGAAAAGATAATCAAATGCTCAATCATTTTAACACGAATAAAATCCTTCACGAGCAACAATATGGTTTCACCAAAGGACGTTGTACGACCGACGCCGGTGTAACCCTCTTAAAAGACATTTTTAACGCGTGGGAAGAGGCCCAAGACACCATAGGAATCTTTTGTGACCTCTCTAAGGCATTTGATTGCGTCGATCACGAAATCTTGCTTTTGAAACTTGAGCATTACGGGCTTGGAAAACTTGCGCTCAGTTTAGTTAGTTCTTATTTAAATGACAGACAACAGCAAGTTCAAACAAATGGTGTCAATTCACATGGTTTAACAGTAAAAATGGGTGTGCCACAAGGCTCGATATTGGGTCCTTTCCTCTTTTTAGTGTATGTTAATGATCTACTCCATTTATTAAAAAATCAACCACAAATGGTGTTATTTGCTGATGACACTTCCTTAATTTTTAAGGTAAATAGACGTGCTACAAATTTTGACGACGTAAATAACGCCCTGCTGCACGTCCAAAGTTGGTTCACTGCTAATAATTTAGTATTAAATGGAAAAAAAACTAAGTGCATAAGATTTTCTTTACCAAATGTAAAGAGTAGTAATTGTGAGATAGTATTGAATCAAGAGAAACTAGAATTCGTTGATAAAACGGTTTTCCTGGGGATCACGCTCGACTCAAGGCTACAATGGGGTCCTCATTTAACATCTCTTGCAGGACGGCTAAGTTCAGCAGCTTATGCTGTCAAAAAAATCCGTCAATTTACTGAAGAAGATACCGCGAGACTAGTATATTTTAGTTATTTTCATAGTATCATGTCTTACGGTATTTTACTTTGGGGACGGGCTGCAGACATCGATTCTATTTACCCGACTACGCGACGCAAAGGAGTGGTAATGTGTTCATCAGCCTATGTATGTATGTATGTATGTTTATATGTTCCTTTGAAGCACTATACACACCAAACGCCTGGGCCGATTTTTATGATTCACACGTTAATCGATTCCTCTTAGTACGGCGAGTGTCACTAAAGACATGACGTTAGTTAAAATTCAATATGGCGACTACTGCACGCCATATTAAATATATTTTTTTTATTTTTTTTATCAAAACCTATCGAGTGGGGTATCAAAATAAAGGGTTTGAAAAGGTGATTACAAAAATATATACAACACATATACTTAAAAGCAATTCGAAGTGACAAATCGCAAAAAAAAACCTACCAAGAACTAAATCGTCTGCGAAATCTTTCAAATTTGTAAACTAAAAAGCTGGAAATAAAAAAAGTTATTTAAAAAAATCAAAAAACCCGACTGCGGTAAAAAACTCAGGTAAGTTAAAATAAACTGAAAAGCTAAAAACAAGCCCATTTTAAATTAAATAAAAGTTGGAAGCAGGCGGGACCCATTTGAATTTGAAAATACAATTAAAATGATGTGGGTCCCGCCTGCTTCCAACTTTTATTTAATTTAAAATGGGCTTGTTTTTAGCTTTTCAGTTTATTTTAACTTACCTGAGTTTTTTACCGCAGTCGGGTTTTTTGATTTTTTTAAATAACTTTTTTTATTCTGCAGAAAAGAGCCATCAGAGCCATATATAACCTCTGCAGGCGTGATTCTCTAAGGGAACTGTTTAAGGAAATTAACATCATGACGGTGCCTTGTCAATATATCTACGAAAACATCATGTATGTAAGAAAAAACTTACATCTTTTTAGTAAAAGAGGTGAAAGACATGATTATAGTACTAGAAATAGGGACCTATTAGTTCAACCAGGTTTCAGACTGGCTAAAGTAGACTCATCTTTTATGGGGTACTGTTTAAAATGTTATAATAAAATACCTCCCCACATTCTTCAACTGAATGAGACAAAATTCAAGTCTTGTATAAAATGCACACTATGCAGTCAGGCATATTATAAGTTAGGGGATTACATCGCTGATAAAAATGCCTGGCTCAATGCTGGTCCTGCTCCACAACCACAACTAATTGATTAACACTTGAAAATACTGTTGGAGCTGCTGAAGATTGTAAGATTATCTTTGCATTGTATAAACTCAATTTCCTTTGCATTGTATAACTGCATAGCACAGATGTGAGTTCTATGTAAGTATACCTTCTTTACCATTTACCGGGTAATATGTCTTTCATTGACTTGAATGTGCCATGGCGGCTGATAGTATGTCATGCTCACACAAATGTCTCGCTGACGGTGGCGTGTGTATTGGATCATTTAGCTCCCTTCAAAATGGTTGAGCTGAATGGTGCTGATCTATGCGTCATGTTCGTGAACGGCGCCGTCAGTTGGGACTGGTCATCACTCAGCTGCCGCGGCTTATTTTTAATTATTTTATTTTTGGATTGTTGTCTTCTTACTATTTGCTGTACTCTGGACGCTCTTAACGCGCACGTATTTTTTTACATCTTTCTCACATATAATTGTAAATTCAACATTAATGATGTAACTAATATTTTTGTAAAAATACAATTTAAAAGAGTGTCCATGGAGTTTCTTGCCCGTTCTTCTCCACAGGTACCTACGCTTTGGAATGGGCATCTAGCTTCATATTTTCTGACTGACCGACTTCTTGACAATTCAAAAGTGCCTGTAAATGGTTTAATTGAAATAAATGGTTTGAGTTTGAGTTTTGAGTTTTTGAGTTTGACCTTTAAGTCATTTTCGTTCATCATCATCATCATTTCAGCCGAAAGACGTCCACTGCTGGACATAGGCCTCCCCCAAACACCTCCACTTCGACCGGTCCTGTGCTTCCCGCATCCAACGGGTTCCTGCGGCCTTCACAAGGTCATCGGTCCACCTTGTGGGAGGCCTTCCAACGCTACGTCTTCCGGTACGCGGTCGCCACTCCAGAACCTTTCGGCCCCATCGGCCATCTGTTCTGCGAGCAATGTGCCCTGCCCACTGCCACTTAAGTTTGGCAATTCTTCGGGCTATGTCGGTTACCTTGGTTCTCCTGCGGATCTCCTCATTCCTGATTCGATCACGCAGGGAAACTCCAAGCATAGCCCTCTCCATTGCCCTTTGGGTGACTTTTAGCCTTCTTATAAGGCCCATTGTGAGCGACCACGTTTCCGTTCCATAAGTCATCACTGGCAACACACACTGGTCAAAGACTTTCGTCTTGAGACACTGCGGTATGTGGGACGAGAAGATATTGCGTAGCTTCCCGAACGCTGCCCAGCCGAGTCGGATTCGTCGATTTACCTCTTTCTCGAAGTTAGACCTACCTAACTGGACGGTTTGTCCTAGGTAAACGTACTCGTCCACGACTTCGAGTGTAGCGTCTCCGATTTTTATGAGAGTGGGTGTTACATGGGCATTTGACATGACCTTCGTTTTGTCCATGTTCATTTTAAGACCCACTCTTTCGGAGGCTCTACTGAGGTCATCGAGCATTGTACTGAGGTCCTCCATAGTCTCAGCCATGACTACGATGTCGTCGGCAAACCGAAGGTGAGTTATGTACTCGCCATTGATGTTGATGCCAGCCCCTTTCCAGTCCAGAACCTTGAAGACATCCTCCAGTGCAGCGGTGAACAGTTTCGGAGAGATAACGTTTCCCTGTCTCACACCTCGCTGCAGAAGGATAGGTTTCGAGGCCTGATCCTGGAGTCTGACTGACATAGTGGCGTTTTCGTACAGACACTTCAGCACTTCGATGTACCGATAGTCGATCTGGCACCGTTGAAGAGACTGCAGCACAGCCCATGTCTCGATCGAATCAAAGGCTTTCTCGTAGTCCACAAACGCTAAGCAGAGAGGCAGGTTATACTCTTCGGTCTTCTGTATAACCTGTCGCAGCGTATGTATATGGTCTACGGTGCTAAAGCCTTTACGGAATCCGGCTTGTTCGGGAGGCTGGAAGTCGTCAAACCTGCGCGTGAGACGGTTCGTGATGACTCTCGAAAACAGCTTGTAGACATGGCTCAGGAGTGAGATGGGCCTATAATTCTTAAGGAGGGCATTATCGCCCTTCTTAAAGAAAAGTATCACCACACCCCTGTTCCATGCCTGTGGTGTTTTGCCCTCGAGTATGACGGAACCAAACAGCTTCTGAAGGGCCTTCAGAACGGGTTTTCCGCCGGCCTTCAGCATCTCGGCCGTAATTCCGTCATCACCCGGTCGTTCACGAAGACGGTAATTTTGAAATTACTTTCGCGGTGTGGAAAGCGCATTTGAGAATATATCGAGTATATTGGTTTTTTTGGGAATGGCATCTTGCATTTCAACCTATGAGGTTGTCGTCTGCTTAACCGGGCTTGTCTGTGGAAGCTTCAATAAATTAAGGCAGGGCTTAAAAACTTAAAAACTAAGCGACTACACGCTAAGGGCACCCCCTGTGGGGTACGGACCTCGGCTTAGGGCATCGCTGGGAGAGGGCAGCAAGGGACAGGCTAGATCGGAATTGTCGGGTATATTAGATGTATGATCTTTTATAATATTTACCTGTAGATCCAAAAGTCAGACTGAAAACTATGATCAGTAACTAATCATTTAGCAAAAAGGACAATGATTTTCAAAACGAAAATCTTAATCACGGTTAAAGTTTCTTGCCATTCAATAAAATTGAAGTAATAAATGCCTTGCATTGTCTCATCGTATACTGCACCGGTTGACGTCATCACGTCAACGCCGGCTGTCGCTGAGAAACCATACGCATGTATTTTCCCCAACTTGATATTTTTTGTTTGTCTTTGCGTCATGTTTACCGCAAATAAACGTATTTATTTTTAACCGACTTCTAAAAAAGGAGGAGGTTCTCAATTCGGATGTTTGTATTTTTTTTTTTTTTTATGTTTGTTCGGGCATAACTCCGTCGCTTGCCAACCGATTAGAAAAATTCTTTTTTTGTTGGAAAGGGTTTACTTCCCAAATGGTCCCATGAAAATTTTATCGAAATTGGATGAGCGGTTTTTGAAAAATCAACAAAAATCTAAAAATGTATCTACATTGCCTACATTAACGATCGTTTCGTTTACTCTGCATTGCGTTTTTTGTTCGCGCATAACTCCGTCATTCACGAACCGATTTGAAAACATCTTTTTTTTATTAAAGTAACTTGAGCATTTGCTCTCGGAAATCATCATTTGGTAAAGTGGAGCTGATGATAAAGACCACAGATGGCCATCGGAACTACTCAATGACAAATATTTCACGGGTTGCGATTCGATTACTTTAATATAGTTAATAAGCAATTTATGCTCGTTACAATGCGTATGGAGAAATGGAGCTGATGGTGACTTCTTAATCAGCTCCAGTTCTCCTGGTTCTCGTTAGGGGAACTCCTCAACAATTAACGACCCTGCATCGAGTAAAGCAATATTTTGTAAAAGGTGATGAGCAGTTGACATTAAGCTATTGTAACTTAGATAAATTACAAACTAACCCACTAAAAAGTGAAAAATAAAAACTTTTTTACAAAAAAAAAAACAACCGACTTCCAAAAAACACTATAAAGTGAAAAATAACTTTAATTTCGGAAGTCGGTGGCAAACTAAAATACAAATCCAAAGACACCGACTTCCGAAATTAAAGTTATTTTTCACTTTATAGTGTTTTTTGGAAGTCGGTTGTTTTTTTTTTTGTAAAAAAGTTTTTTTTCTTTCTTAAACACCGTTCAGATGGTCAACAAATTCTTTTTCTTTCAGTTTTAATTTTGTATTTAAATAATCTCAACAAATTAACTATAAGACTCTATAGCGTCTTGTCGTCTTTTTAATTTATTTTAACATAATTAAAAAAATAAATTGCAAATTGTTCTTTGAAAAACAAAAAAAAAATTCAGACTCAATTTCAATTGTTGCTTCAACTTATGGTATGCCACCGGCAATTAATTGCACCACGCTTAAAACTACATTACTTTAGACTAAAGAGCAACTTCTAATTTTACACACAAACTGGTTCACAAAACAATTACAAAAAACTCCTTTTTAAATACACCTAAACGTCAACACGAATCCTCAATCACACGAACAATAACTAAAGCATATAATATGAAACCAATCACATTCAGCCAATTAGGTAACAAATTGATGTTCTCGTCACGCGTCAACACGTAGTATTAAGCATTCAGTTTCAAATCAACAATGCTAAATCAAATAGAGACTGAATTCTGGACAATTGCCAACGTGCTGATAGTGGGTACTTTGTTCAATTGCTTTTCCAACTTGCTCTTTTACAACTGGTCCAGTTTCAAAAATGTGTCAAGCTTGCGAACCTTAGTGACACACATCTTTGGAGCTGGCTTTTAGATCTTCATTTTTTATTCATATGAGAAGAGGTGGAGAGTTTAAAGGTAGCACATTTAAAAGGGTAAGGATGACCTGGAATCTGGAAGAGTAAGACCCAGGAAAATCAAACGTTTTATGTAAAACGTTTAGAACAAACGTTTGATGCAAAACACAGACTGTATATGCAACTACACAAAAGGCACTAGAGGTAATAAATACGAAATATAAATTTTTCCATCTTATTTTCGCGCTAGTTCAATGACGACGGCCTCTCCCCAATAGGGAATAATGCATGTATTTTTTTAATATTTTTAATCGATCATCGATCATCGCCGTATAACAGTAACAAAATATTCAACGCCAAAAAAGCAATTGAAAATACTTACGTAAAAGAAAAGTTAATTAAAAATAGTCAACCGCCACGGGCACCTTAAACGCCCTCCATTTTGGCGCTTGGTGTGTAGTTAGTTATGATATTGACAACGGACTGAATCGCAAACACTCCTTTAAAACACATTGACATTTTATTGTTGACATAGACTTTTACTTCACATTCGCTCTGGCTAATGGCGACCCTTTTCAAATATTTGAATTTCCCACAGTTTAGAAGATAATATCATCAAAAATATTGTTGGAGGCATAAATTTGAAGTAATACAAGTTATTTAAAAAATAATTGGCCCTTATTTGAATCACATGCATATTCCCCATTCGGTCCATACTCCATGGTCAATAAATATGCAGACGAAGAAAGAAACAAAAATATAATTAAAAATTGATTATTTTTCATAAGAAGATTAAGAAAATTCGAAGATTATTTTGGCCACTCACGCGTAATCGCATGATTCCCATAATACGGATGTAAACGCTATAATCGCCAAGAAAAAGAACGAATATCTGCAACTAAAACAAAAATCTCTTTCCTACCCTCTTTCTGCAAATGCCGCGGTGGTGTGTAAATAAAATGCACATCTGGGAAAGCACTTAACTCATCCAGATGAACCGTAATAAATCTCGACCGAGAAAGAGGTAAGTATTACGTATTGTTATTACGTATGTATGTTACGTACGTTTATATGGAGTCATGGTAAGTAAAGTTATAATAGGATGTGGGACTCTGACTTGTTCTTTGGTGAGTTTTTGCTGATAAGGAACATGGTGCAGTGGTATCGGCCCTGACTTACGAGTTGCAGGTCGAACCCAGGCAGGCACTTTAACTTTGTCTATTCAATTTCATCAACACTGCTCTCAAAACGGTGAAGGAAAACATCGTGAGGAAACCAAAATGTCTTAGAACCAAAAATGCGAAGACATGTGACATCCAATAACTCGCACTAGGTCTGCGTGGTGGTTTATGGCCCACTCCGTCTCATAGAGGGGAGGCCTGTTTCCCAAATAGAGATTATCAACATTTTAGTGATTAAATAAAGCGTTAAAGGCCAGCCTTTTGATTAGTCGTTTGCTTAGCCGTTTCCTTATGTTTCCTGCTGGTCTTTTGTGAAAAAATCACACCGTGTAAACCTAGGTGCAGCAGCGTTCTCTATGTATACCACCATCATACCATACTGCGATCGCCAACCCGCCTGCCAAGCGTGGCGATTATGGCAAACCCTCCCAAAATTGGGGGAGGCCTATGTCCAGCAGTGGACGTCTATCGGCTGAAACGAAACCTAGGTGAAGTTAGCTGACATTCTATCTGATTCCTATATGGACCAACTCGTCACCAACATTCTCACGATGAGATTTTAACAGAATACATTATGCTGGTCAGTCAGTTTTCATTTATTTTGGTCGTCGAAATTCCATAACTTTGTTTCACTTTATTTGACCAATATAATGGACAAAATTTAATGAAAAAACACATTTCATTCCAGCTTATTTCCCAAACTGCCATAACATAATTTGGATCTACTTATACCCCATCTATTTACCCCAAAGACCCCAACACAGGAGAAATAAACAATATCAACATAAATAGAGAGAACAAAAAGAAAGAATTTTCCTGTAAGACGAATGTTCCGCAGGTCTATTTTCCGCTGTTTACTTATAACATCAGAGCCAACTGGACACAAAATGAAATAAAAAAATACATTTCATTTCCTATTTCCTATTTCACCAAGAGACTATATTTTGATCTACTTATGTAAAAACTCGACGACTCAACTCGACTCGACTAGTTAGTCTACATAATATTGTTACGAGCTTCGGGTTCGTGACAATAAAAACTGCCGATTTAATAACCAAAAAAAATGACACTTTAATAATCAACACTAATTACAACTCGAACACACTAATTACAAAACACAATTGCACTACTGATCGCCTTAAGTCGCACTTGAATATCGCTTCGATGCTTTCACTTCGATCGCTTTATCCAAACTGTGTCAGTCGTGGCGCGTCTCGGCCTTATATAGCGCCAAAGAGAGTTCTAGAATCTTCCATTGTAGAAACATCTAGAATGTTCGAGTACATGTCAGTCCCGACTGACCAAATGTCGATAGTTCGGGAAAGTTCTAGAAAGTTCGAGCATCGAAATTTCTAGAAGGGTCTTCACTACTAGTTCCGCTACTCGATACTAGATGGCGCTAGTGGTAACTACTGTCACCATGTACCAGGCATTAATTGTGGCGCGCAACACTGCCCCCTCCTAAGACATGCTCGTCCCGAGCATTATCGGCCCCATAATAACGCGCCAGTCGATCCACGTGGACGATCTTAGGAGTACCTCTTGCACCTTTCTGTATCCGGTAGGTTACGTCATTGATCTTTGTCACAATCCGGTACGGTCCGTCCCATTTAGCTTGAAGCTTAGGAGATTTCCCTTTGCTGCGGACTGGATTGTGCAACCACACTAGTGAACCTTCGTCGAACCCTTTATTGTTCATTTTACGGTCATAACGGGTTTTCATCTTTTCAGACATTTGCTGGCCCGATTGTCTGACGTGCTCATAAATGTCATTCATTTTGTTCCGCAAGTCGTTCGCATACTCGGTTATACTGCGTGGGGCATCAGGTGGTATTCCGGTGATCAGGTCTGCAGGAAGCCGTAATTCTCTTCCAAAGTTATAAAGACAGGAATAGGAAGTCTCTCTCCTTTCCTCGACAAAATGGGTATTCTAAGAGTAAGAGGAACAGGCCCGCCGGCAGGAGGAACAGACACTACATATCCCAAAAAGCTAACTTGTCGTTTGAAAAGTGAACACTTCTTCGGACTTAACTTGAGGTTGGCACTCTGGATCTTCATGAGCACGCGTTCCAGGTTTTGAAGGTGTTCTTCAAACGTGCGGCCTACGATGATGATGTCATCCAAGTAGACCAGGCAGGCATCGCCAATTAGTCCGGTAAGTACAAGTTCCATCAACCTCTCAAATGTTGCCGGAGCATTGCACAATCCAAACGGCATAACTTTAAATTGCCACAGACCCTTTCCTGTCGAGAATGCAGTTTTCTCCTTGTCGTTAGGATCAATTTCAACTTGCCAGTAGCCACTTTTCAGGTCCAGCGTGCTAAACCACTTCACTCCAGTAAGCATGTCCAGCGTGTCATCAATTCTTGGCAAAGGATAGCTGTCCTTCTTTGTAACGTCGTTCAGACGACGATAGTCAACACAAAACCGCATGCTGCCGTCCTTCTTTCTTACCAGCACTACAGGTGAACACCATGGACTAGATGAAGGTTCAATAACACCATCCTTCACCATTCCCTCAATCATGGTTTCCACTTCCTTTTCACGTGCTACCGGCAATCTCCTTGGCCGCTGACGGATAGGCAATTCTTCTCCTGTATTTATTTTGTGTTGAACTATGCCAGTCTTCCCGATGTCAGCCTCGTTTGACGAGAAAACATCGGCGAACTTAAATAACATCTTCTTCGCCTTGACCATTTCATTTTGGGACAAAGCGCTGCGGCAGTCTTCTAAAAGTGTGGTCACTTTTGTTTGTGCATCCTTGCTGAGGGTCCCAGTCGATAGATGTTGGCATCGACGCAACCAATCCACTTCCTCGCAAGTACCAACAAGTGTGCCTTTTTCTATTATCTGTTCCTGATCACAAAGGTTCAGCACACGTACCCCTGAGATGTCAGTGGCTCTGACCAAAGTCCGTGCCACTTTCCATGGAAGGTCATTGTCTACCCTTTCCACGAGTACACAACGATGAGTTTGCCCAGGATTCCGAGGAAGATTAACCGGCACAATCGTTTCCGATCTCGGCGGAAGAACAATCTTCTTAAGGCTGTACACATTCCCAGGTAACGCCCCTTCCATGAAAAGTTCCTCTTCTCCACATTTCAAAACACCTTGCTTGACGTCAATCTCGCAATAATTCTTCCTCATAAAGTCAAGGCCCAGGATGCAATCATCCATTATATCAGCCACGATGACATTATGCAGGTAGATTCTGTTGCCTAGCGTCAATTCCATTTTCTTCTCTCCATGGACGGGTATGCGCTGACCGGTGGCTGTTACCAAATTAATGCGTTCCCGGTTGTATGCGGAGTCCCCAAGGGACCGACTAGCAAGTTGGGAACTGACAACCGTGCGGGAAGCTCCGGTGTCTATGGTCAGCTTACACGGCGTTCCGTTGACCTCGCCCTTGATGATAAGGCTGTTCCCGTCATGGGTTTGTGTGATCGAAACCCTTGGGGCTCTTTGAACATCAGCCAGCACCCGCCCCGCAGTCCTGGCTATTACTCGTTTCCCTGCTGCTGGTGCTGCGTGGTGTTGTTAGCCGCACTGCCCTCTGGAGATCGGTCGACTTCTCTTTCTGCAGTTCGCTTAGGGCAACTGAATCGAAGGTGGCCCTTTTCCCCACAGCCGTAGCACCTAGGGCTGTATCCTTTATTGCGGTCGCGAACTGTAGCCGCTGCAACCTCCCTGACGCGATGGGAACGATGATCCTGTCGCACAGCTTCCACCTCCAGTGCATGGGCCAAGGCGTCCTTAAGCGTCCCGTGGTGCCCGAGCCTCACAGCAGCTCTCACTTCAAGGTCGCGGATGCCGTCGATGAATGCCTGCACCAGGTTTCCATCAATAAGCGCAGGTACGGACTGGTAAGCTTTACGAACCAGCTTCTCCACTTCAAGGGCCCACTGCTGCAGGTTTTCGTTACTGCGTTGCACGCGATCCTTGAGCTGCGCACGAAATACGTGTTCCAGGTGAGCGTCGCCATACCGAGCCTCCAATGCCTCGAGGAGCTGCTCGTAAGTCACTTCCTTACCGAGAGCTTCCAGGACAGTTAAGGCCTGGTCGCGCAGGCCTAGGGTGAGAGCAGTCATGGCCTGGCTTTTATTCCACCCGTTAGCCTTCATGACAGCCTCAAATTGGATTTTGTAGGCCGACCAGGAAGAAGTCCCGTCGAACGGTGGCACTTTGAATCCACGTAGCGAAGGTGTTGTAGCTACGGGAGCTGCGATTCTATCCTCAAGTTTAAGGTTACCCAACTCCTGCTTCACATCAGCAATGACGTTATTAAACTTGCTGATCTGAGTTTCAGCTTCCGACAGGCGGTTGTCATGCTGGGCAACCTTCTCCTTCACCTCCTTCATGTCTTTCCCGAAGGTTGCGTGAAGGTCCTTTATGAGGAAAATCTGCTCTTCCTGGCGGCGCGCCTGCTCCTCCTTATCCCGTTTGAGCTGTTCTTCTAATCGACGAGTCTGTTCCTCTTTGTCCCGCTGGAGCTGTTCTTCCAATCGATGGGCCTGTTCCTCTTGACGGCGGGACTGTTCTTCCTTATCGCGCTGGAGCTGTTCTTCCAACCGACGAGCCTGTTCCTCCTGCCGGCGGGCCTGTTCCTCTTTGTCACGCTGGAGCTGTTCCTCCAACCGACGGGCCTGTTCCTCCTGTCGGCGGGCCTGCTCCTGCAGCATCATCATCAGAGCAGCCAAATCTGGTGCTGCTGATGCTGGAGCTGCTGCGGACGGGCCGGCCTCCATGGTCGGTAGCTGGCCCTCCGACCTCTGTGGCGTAGCTCCACCAAATCGCCTCTGGTCCGTCTCTTGCTGGCGTTGACTCCGGGTACGGATACCCTCCGTGTCGTCTTTGGGTAAAACCGGCATGCTTTTTGATCCTCTCTTCTGACACCAATTGTTACGAGCTTCGGGTTCGTGACAATAAAAACTGCCGATTTAATAACCAAAAAAAATGACACTTTAATAATCAACACTAATTACAACTCGAACACACTAATTACAAAACACAATTGCACTACTGATCGCCTTAAGTCGCACTTGAATATCGCTTCGATGCTTTCACTTCGATCGCTTTATCCAAACTGTGTCAGTCGTGGCGCGTCTCGGCCTTATATAGCGCCAAAGAGAGTTCTAGAATCTTCCATTGTAGAAACATCTAGAATGTTCGAGTACATGTCAGTCCCGACTGACCAAATGTCGATAGTTCGGGAAAGTTCTAGAAAGTTCGAGCATCGAAATTTCTAGAAGGGTCTTCACTACTAGTTCCGCTACTCGATACTAGATGGCGCTAGTGGTAACTACTGTCACCATGTACCAGGCATTAATTGTGGCGCGCAACAATATGTATTGTGGTTTCTTTTTCTTCTAGGTGCATTGTCTTCATATTTAAGTAGTAAAAGTAGTGGTTTAGGTAGTTATTATATACAAAATATTGTAAAACATTTAACAAAAGTAACGGTGAAGTTTCTTGCCCATTCTTTTCCATACGATCGAAACAATCTTTTGGAAGGGGCGACTAGAATCAATTATATTGTGCCTATTTTAATATAAATGTTGACGTTCCAAGGTGCCTTGTGCCCAATCTAAATAAATGCTTTGACCTTGACTTTAGTGGTTGCAAGCGCTACTGCTGAACTCGAGATCTTGGGTTCGATTCCCAGGTCGAGAAAAGTGTTATTGGGTTTTTACCCGACTGCGCCAGAAGGAGGATTACGTTTTTCGAGTGTATGTATGTATGTAAGTATGTATGTATGTATATTTCTTTGGCACGCTCTGTAGCCTAAACGGCTTGATCGATTTCAGCTTGAGAGGTGCCGTTAGATTCGTCTTAATTGTGAGAGTGGCACTGGGTATATCAAAATTTAAAAAAAAAAAAAAAATGGCCGATTTTTGGCGCCTTAATATGTCTTCAAAGTTTTTTTTTCTCAACACCTATCTATAAAGGGTTTTAAAAGGTGTTTACAAAAATATTTACAACTTATGTGGTTAAAAGTAATTCGAAGTGACAAGTCGTAAAAAACACGTACCAAGAACTAAGTTATCTGCGAAATCTTTCAAATTTGTTAAGCAAAAAGCTGGAAATAAAAAAAATGTAATAAAAAAAAATTAAATAAAAGTTGGAAGCAGGTGGAACCCATACCATTACCTATATTTTCAAATTCAAATGGGTCCCGCCTGCTTCCAACTTTTATTTAATTTAAAACGGGCTTGTTTTTAGCTTTTCAGTTTTTTTTAACTTAATTTTTTACCTCAGTCGGGTTTTTTATTTGTTTTTTTTTCTGGAATTTCTCAATAGCAGCCCGGAGTCTGAATTTGTGCCCAGTTGATGGCCATAGGCTCGCCCCCAGTTACGTGGGACATAAACATATCTGGCGAAATATGTTTACTAGATAGGTACACCTCTGCCCGACCCTTCGAGAACACAAGGCGTTTTTATCTGATGGACTTATATTATACTGTGTGCCTTTTAGTCTGTTCTAAATAAATGTATTTTCTTTTCTTCTGATGTTATGCTAAGTGTGTTATACAAAAACCCAACTATTTACCAGACCTTGCGCAGTAAAAATAAACAACATGAACAAAAAAAAAACCGGCCAAGTGCGTGTCGGACCACGCACAGTGTAGGGTTCCGTAGTACCCCGTTATCACAATATAGTACGATGCTGTTGTTCTTTATTCTGAATATTAAAAAAAAAAATATATAAAAAAAAACATATTTTGTTTTTCAAAATTATCCAAAACTCAACGACGAAAAAATTCAATGACTATTACTGCTAAACTGATAAAGTTATCTTAACCACTATAATTTTCCTTTAAAGTTCATGAAATGCACTATCATCTCGAATTTTCCCAGATTTTTCAAGCCCGCAGCTTAGGTTTTAGAGGGGGGGGGGGACCTTTTGTTCCCTACTGGAACAAAAATTTGCACTTTAAAGTTTAATATTTCGTAAATGGAGCATTAAATCGAAAAATAATTTTAGCAACCCCCAAGTCATTTTAGAAGACCTATTCATCGATACCTCACACGATGGGGTAGACAACGAAAAAAATATTCATCCCCACTTCACATGTAGGGGAGCTACCCTAAAAAAAAATATTTTCCAAAATTTTATTTTACCACTTTGTCGGCGTGATTGATATACATATTGATACCAAATTTCTTTTTAGTGCTAACGGTCACAGAGATTAAGCGAGGACGGACAGATGGACGGACAGACAGACATGGCGAAACTATAAGGGTTCCTAGTTGACTACGGAACCCTAAAAAAGAGAAAAGAAAAAGCAACAATTTCCCTGTATTATCGATCCAAAATGGCGCAAAACGCGTCAGCACTGACATTCCTGATGAGACTCCAAATTGAATTTGCACCCAATTCTCGACAAATCAATGAATAAATTTATTTGATGTAGTTCTGCTGACTCTTTTGTTACGATTTTTATATGTTAGGTATGTTATTGTAATAGCACAGTATATTATGATAATGATGTAGATTGATTTCCTTATGTGGTTTTAGGACCGATTTGTCTGTACGTCAGTTTTTATCGGAGGAATAAAAATTGCGGTTGGACAGCTTTTGTATAGATAAAAACTTTTTGACAAACAAAAACGGACTTAAAAAACACACTACAAAGTGAAAAATAACTTTAATTTCGGAAGTCGGTGTCTTTAGATCTGTATTTTAGTTTTTGCCACCGACTTCCGAAATTAAAGTTATTTTTCACTTTGTAGTGTTTTTTTCGAAGTCAGTTTTTTTTGTTGAAATGTTTTTATTTCTAGCTTTTTAATGGGTCTGTCTATAATGTATCTAAGTTACAATAGTCTAATGTCAAACTTGTCCATCGCCTTTTACAAAATATTACTTTTCCCGATGCAGGGACGTTAATTGTTGAGGAGTTCTCCTAGTATTCCACCATCAGCTCCATTTCACAATTCTCATTGTGACGAGCATAAATTGCTTAGCAACCATATTAAAGTAATCGAATCGCAATCCGTGAAATATTATTGAGTAGTTTCACTTTCACAGTTTCACTTCACCAAATGATGGTTACCAAGATCAAATGCACGAGCTACTATAAAGAATAGCCAAATCTCTAGACGTGTGGCTATAATATTTGAAGAGTTCCTTCAATTCCTCATGGATCCCATGGTATATTTATGTATATTTATTTGTGCTCATATTTATATGTAATTAGGTATATATTATATTCAGTTTTAACAGGTTTATGCGTATTATTATATTTAAAATATTTATTCCTCAATGTTCATTATTGCACCTACCACTGTTTGTCTCTGCATCACCCATAGGCATACTGGCAGAAAATGCCTATGGCATTAAGTCCGCCTCTGGACATTTATGTGCTTGAAGTGTTAAATAAATAAATAAATAAATCCCACCATCAGAATTGGATTTTGATTAGAATGGGACCAATCTGGAGGTATATCTTTTTAAACAAAAACAATTTTCCAAATCGATTTATAAATGATGGCGTACTGAGGTAACAAAGTCCTCATTTTTTTGAAGCCGGTTAAAAATATATCAAACTGCCAATACCTCCAAGAATTGAATACATAACAATAGTAAACAGCTGACTTCCGTTGTAAAAAGTTTACTTACCATTTTTGATTCTGGCTTACGTGACCTAATTCCATGCTGAATATATCCTTTATGGAATTAGGTCCATTAAGGTACATGTTTTCAGTACAGCGAGCCCCGTTTTGTCAAAGCCTCCACAAATTAATCCGTTGTCACAACTCATGTGACTGCGATTGCTTGTTGTTGGAGTAATTTGTTAATTGTTTCTTGCCGATTCTTCTCTATAGGAAACGACCAATTGGAACCGTGCACCTAGCTTCAGACTTTTCATAAGTGCCCATGTAGGTTTATGTGATAAACAATATTTTGATTTTATTTGGTGTGGTTTAAAAAACTTGGAGTAACGACATTTCTGTGAAGTATTCCCAATCAGATATCAAAGTCAAAGCATTTATTTCAAATAGGCTCATATAAGGCTGTTTTTATCGTCAAAGTATCACCCCCTTTTTGTTATTTTTTTGTCTTTCATTCAGCATCGTCATTCAAAGAGAAACGTCTGAACACAAAATAAATCAAAAGTGAAACATGATCTCATTAGTGAATCGATTTAACGATATTTTATTTCGGCACTTTCACTGGCCTACCGAATGATTTAAAAATGAAATTAAATGAGCAAATGAACGTTAATTTCTAAATAATGTTGTTGGTGTCGTGTGAACGTAGAATGAAACAAACAGGAACGTTCACTCGAGTGACGCAGTGGAAGCCCAGTACTAACGGCCACAACTTACGAATTTGTAGGTTTATTTTTCGAACCCAGTCAGGCGCATAAATTATTTCATCACCACTGATCTCAAAACGGTGAAGCGAAACATCGTGAGGAAACCGGCATGTCCAAGAACCAAAAATTCTAAGACATGTGACGTCTACCTACCTGCACTGCGCCCAGGTGGTTGATGGCCCACTCCCTTTCGAAGAGAGGAAACCTGTGTCCCAGCAGTGGGAACATTATAGGCTAATTATGTACTTGAGTGAAGCATCTGATATCGGCGTGACATTATTTTCGGGAAATGTTTGAGATTTCTGTCAAACTGAATAGCTATCGATATATATACACGTTTCAATTTGCAAAGGATATAGAATTTCAATCATGAGTTTCATTATGTCAACAATGGAGTTCTGTTTATAGTACAGAACTTACACGATTACGGCATCGATCAGACTGTGGTTTGACCTCAATTCTCGTAGGCGGGAAACCCCAAGTCCCTTGACACATCTAGGGATATTGCTTAGTCGTCGTGCGTTTGATGGTATTTGTGTTAAATGTTACACTGATAAAATTTATTTGATGGGTTTTGTTTCAACTTAGAGTATTCATTCTGCAATGGTTGAGAAAAGATGGATAGGTATTGCCTATTTTTTTGTTTTTTTTACCCTGAAATCGTCTCCCATAAAACTAGATTGTATTAAGTTTATTTCTTCGCAAAATGATTATAAAATATATATATATATATTTTTTTTGCTAGATGAGTTTTGGGAATGAGCTGGCCACGATGCAGGAATGCACCCGGAGAGATGGGCAAAGATCGTCACTCACTGGACACCTGATGGAGCACATTGCCGTCGAGAATGACCGCGGCGAAGGTGGTGTGACGATTCAATCGTGTATGCGGGCCCAACATGGCCAGAGATCGCACAAAAATGAGAGGTGTGGAAGGAAAAATTGGCGGCCTTTGCCCAGCGCAGTGGGACACAACATACGCTAAGAAAAAAAATATTAGTAGATTCTGAGAAGAGTGTTACTGAAAGCCTAACATGAGATCATATAACAAATATAATAGATATTTTCTCTAATCGGTTGCAAAGACATGCTTGATTGTTCAATAATGCAACTCCAGCTTTTTGATTCATTTCTCTCAGACCGCCCAGGTAGCACAAACGCTGTGTATGATTTGTCTTATATAGCATTGAATCATAAAAAGGTTGTGTAGCCGCAATTTATAAAATACGTAGTCGTATAGAGACATAATATATGGTTCTTTATCTTTTTTCATCGTAAGCTTAATAAAATAGCGGTGAAAACGTTTAAATAGCGTTTTTAAATTGCTGCCATTTAACAGAGTTCGAAATAAGCCATGTAAACGTTCTTATGGCAATGTTAAAAAGCAATCGTAAAAGAGCTTCTTACGCAGGCATTAAGTTACTATTTTCTGTATAAACGTTGAGTATTTACTTTTATAAAGCTTTAAGTACATATAACAGTGTTAATAATCACGGATACTTAGCTTCATACAATTATCATAAAAAGGCACCTTAAATTTCATTTAAATAGCTTTTCGCAACGTGGAATCGGTTAAAAGTTGTTAATATTGTCACTAATTTGCGGGCAGCTATAAAAATGACAAACTTGTTACTTCAAGAGCAATAAAACACTCTTAAAATGCTTTACCTAGATAATATTTTATAAAGCTTCAAGTGCTTGCGTTCACGTGAGACGTAACTGCGCGTTTACTGTTGTCGAAAATATTTTTAAAATGGACACCGATCAATGGAAAAATTTAAAAGAAGTGGTGGCTACCGGAGAAAGGTGCAGAATGAAATGAGTAATATTTTAAAGAATCACGGAGACACAACATCTGAAAATAATGAAGATCTAACGAAAGAGCAAAAAGAGCTAATGAAAGATAACAGCAATTTAGTAGCTTTTTTTCTTACTAACAGCAACATAAATGCAAATATTGTGGCTAAGAGAAATGTAAGTGCTCTAATTTAGCATCCTTCATTGCAATAAACAGTATAAAACACTTTTTTGTAATATAAACATCAACGCCATGTTTTTTTGTAATGTCTATTTGCAGAGTAAATCATTGAACAATATTAAAATGTATTTTCCTTGATAATTACTACTAAAATAGTTGTGTTTTGTTAACCCATAGTTTTGTATAGCTGTTACAAAACGTTTGATTACGCCATTACTGATAAATAATATAATTACTGCTTTTTTCATTTTTTATTTTTTATATATGTTTCATAAAATAGCAGAATATTTACAGGGCATTAAAAATTTACATAAAACATGAGTATAAATTATCAGTAAAATTTGGTTTGCATGTGAAATTACGCTTGTTATTAGTGTAATCACCTTCAACATTTTAATAAATGTTCGCCATTAAAGTTGACAAGTATTACAATTGTGAATTAGTTGACAGTAGTATAAATTAGATTCATTTTGTTTTAGCATTAATTAAATTACTTCAAGTTGCAAAAACTAACATCTATATAATTTGGAGTCAAATAAAAGTTGCGTATAAAGCAATTATATGACAATTGAAGAGCCGATTAATTAGCTACTTTACAGCTTGTCATGCAGCAGAGAAAGGCTATATAAAGTGCGCCCAAACCGGCTGTATAGAAGCTGTATAGAAGCTTACATATACCATTATGTGATAATTACTGCAGACAAAAGTTGTAATAAATACGTTTTCATGGCTTTTTTAACAACTAGTTGTGCCACCTGGGCGTTGGTAGATAGTCAAAATCGACGGTTGCCACAGCAACTAGCTACCTAATTCATATGGATTGCCTCAAGGGAGTGTTATTGTCCCCTACATTGTTCCTGGTGTTCATAAACGACTTGTGCAACATGCACCTGAGCTCTGGTAACATTGTCTCTTT
Organism: Mesoligia furuncula; assembly: GCA_916614155.1. Classification (NCBI taxonomy): domain Eukaryota; kingdom Metazoa; phylum Arthropoda; class Insecta; order Lepidoptera; family Noctuidae; genus Mesoligia; species Mesoligia furuncula. The sequence goes on along the minus strand of OU744814.1, from coordinate 22,429,628 downwards.
TGCCGATGATACTGCAATTACGTTTTATGATTAATCCTGGACTAAACTGCAAGCAACTGCTCAAACTGGATTTGATTTAATATATAGATGGCTTATCTCTCACTCGCTCATGCTAAACACCAATAAAACTAAACTCACGACATTCTCTCTAAACTCCACTACGCAACCCTTACAAGCTCACACCTGCCAAGCCAATTCGGCATCATTAACTGTCTTACAATTTCTTCTACGGACACAACTAAATATCTCGGTATAATCCTAGATAACACCTTAACTTCAAAGCACATATCACCCACCTTACTGCTCGAATTCGTAAACTCATAATTCTTTTTAAGACGCTCAGACACATTGCCAATACTTTTGTACTACGGACCGTGTATCTCGCTATGTGTCAGTCAGCTGTCTCGTACTGTATTAATAATTGGGGTGGAGCTGCGAAGACTACACTCAAACCTCTGGAAGAAGCTCAGAGAGCCATTCTAAAGGTTGCAACTTTCCGGCCAATTCTCTACCCAACCTTTTGAAATGAGCGACTACAATCAATTCTATTTTGTTGTAATTTTTGACGTTCAAAAGTGCCTTGTATGACCCTATTTGAAATAAATGCTTTGACTTTGACCTTTGATCTAAGTATATAAAAGCTGCAAAGTCCTCACGGTCCCGCAAACATTCATTCTCAACATTTTATTACAACAACACCCAAAAACTCCTTTTACACAAACTCAATCCTCACTTAGGCGAAAGAACGAAATTTGCAGAGTACCCTTCACACGCTTTGCCTCTCCTAAACGTTTCTGTTACTACCTTGGGCCATTTTTATATAACAGAATAAACAAAACGATCCCTGTGTATCAATCCTCTTACGAAATGTGCAAAAAACAGATAACATGCTTTCTAACCAGCGGTGCTATTCTGTAAAAATCTCACCGTGAAAACTTAAGTTAAGTGAGCGTGGAGTGAGCTGTCAATAGTGTCAATTCCTAGCAAAAACAAACTCACTTCACCTAAGTTTTCACGGTGAGATTTTTACAGAATCGACCGGCTGTTTAAACTACGACGACACTGAATACCTGCGTACTTCACATTCGTGGTGAGTTCTCTAAACACTCCGTATCTAAACTCAACCTCTTACCCTTTTGTTTACACACACACAACACACCTACATACACACCACACCACACCTCATCACAACACACATACTAACACTTCACACTTAGTATAAGTTTTCATGTTTTTACCGTATAGTTCTAAGCAGTGGATTTTTTGTACTCCTGTGGTGGATCCTGGATTGGCGAACCATAATACAGGTTACCATGTAACCTAGCTAGGACGCCAGATTCAATTCTGTTGAAAAGTTCTCCATAGAATTTTTCCCCAAATTGTTAAATAATTATTTTATTGTAACAGCCTATATGTACCTCACTTTTTGAAATAAAAAAAAAAATATTATAGTGTTCTCCTCACGGATATCTATGGTTCTCCTTCATACAGCAATTGCACCAAAAAAGTATTTAGGTAACTATGAAACAAGATCAATAAAAAAACCAATTCACGATATTTCATAACGTAATCTTCAGACAGGTCTAAGCAAAAACTGTTTTCAAAGTTCATTTAAAATTAAAAGATGAATATTAAGTTTTAAAAAAGAATCGTTATAACTCCTAAAGTTCAAATCTCAAGAGGTCAATTCGTAAACCGAACCGAATCACAGAAAGTTTATTACAAAACTAGCACAACTTTTAATTAGTTAGATCTATTAAAAGTTGTGCAAAGATTGTTACGAAAGCGATATACTTAATATAATATGTATATGATTTCTACGGTTTCCCTAGGGATTGAATAGAATTAATACTTTAATATCGTCGCTGTGTTGACCCGACTCTCATTTGTAGATCTTTGACAGAGGTCACGGTGGCAGCGCAGAGGTCACTTTGACTGCATGTTTTGGGACACAGACGATACATTACACCCTGTAAATAAAAATTTAAGTCACTTACCAGAACACAAAAGCAGGAGCCTCCGTAGTCTGTACCACGGAGCACTGAAGTCGTAACGTGGATCCTGGCTTCAGATACTTCTCTGTAGGCCCCGAGATCTGCGCTCTCGCCTCTGTGGACAACGAGGAAGATATGATGTTAGAACTCTTTGTGGAGACCAGATTATAAGAAACAACAACCAGGGGAGAGATTGCGGTCAGCGGGATTGGCCGAAAGGGTTACCGCTGGCCCGGAACATAAAGGGCTAAGGAAGGAACACGGGTGGGTTTTAGTCAGTAAGAGTCTGACACTCCCTCCGCTCCGCCCAGAGCGGGAGGGGTCATTTGATGATTTCCCACCCAAATAAAAAAACCGGGCAAGAGCGAGTCGGACTCGCGCACCGAGGGTTCCGTAACATCCGGGTTTATGCATAAGGTTTATGTTTATGAAATTAAATGTTTATTTTTATTTTTGAGTTGATTGAATGAATGGTAAATTGCGGTTTACGATTTATGACGGATTAAAAAAAAACTACTTACTAGATCTCGTTCAAACTAATTTTCGGTGGTAGTTTACATGGTACTGTACATCATATATTTTTTTTAGTTTTAGCATTCTCTTATTTTAGAAGTTACAGGGGGGGGACACACATTTTACCACTTTAGAAGTGTCTCTCGCGCAAACTATTCAGTTTAGAAAAAAATGATTTTAGAAACCTCAATATAATTTTTGAAGACCTACCCATATTTGAGTTTCGGTTCTAAGTATGGGGAACCCTAAAATTTATTGTTTTTTTTTCTATTTTTGTGTGAAAATCTTAAAGCAGATCACAGAATACATCTACTTACCAAGTTTCAACAGTATAGTTCTTATAGTTTCGGAGAAAAGTGGCTGTGACATACGGACGGACGGACAGACAGACAGACATGATGAATCTATAAGGGTTCCGTTTTTGCCATTTGGCTACGGAACCCTAAAAAGGGGGAGATTGCGTAACACGCTAACAATAGCAATGGCTTTCATTTTGACAGTCCAACTACATTCATTGCGTCGTTTACGTTATTGAGCACACATATTTTTCTAACATATGAAGCAATGGATTAGGAATATCATTCAAGAGGATTGTGATTAATAGTGTTTTACACAATTAGGGTGGTGGTGCTAATATTTTCTAGTGAGCATTGGGTCACAGTCAATAACTGCTGAAGATAACAGAGAGCAGTGGTGGCACACTTGTAATGGCCCCGACTTCCGTGTTCGAACTTTCGAAGTTCGAACCCAGACACACACTTTGTGTAATGTATTTCATCGCCATTGCTCTCAAAAAAATGAAAGATAACATCGCTGGGAAACAAACATGACACACGGAACGTTGTAGGCTGATTTATTCTAACGATTGCTGAAAAATAAGGCTTTATTTAATTATTAATAACAAAAATAAAGAAGAATAGAAAGCATCAAGACAGTATGTACAGATGCCAGCATATCAAGCTACTACAATCTGTCAATTTTTTTTAATAAATTTTCAACTTTATTTCTAAAGCATAAGGTTCAAAGTTGATTGGGAAAGTTTGACAGTTTCGGGTAGCTTGTTCTGTACAAATTGCGACATCCTTCAGTTAAGTATGTCCTATATATTAAATTATATTAAGCCTACTACCATACCTCTCGCGTCCGGCCCTGGTGCAAGCCATGGTCCGGGGCGAGAGGAAGTGGGAGGCAGTCACCTCCTTCTGCGAAGCAGTCATGCTAGCGAAGGAGGTGGCGGGACGGCTCAGGGAGAGAGCCTCCCCTCCCAGCCGCCGCGGGAGACGCTCCAGGCGTCGGGAGCCGCGTGACGACTCCCGGCCACCGTAGGCGCGGGCCTGCGGGCGGAGAGTAATGAGTAGCTCACCGTCCGATCAGGACCAGGCCCGTGCCGGACGGCGCGTACGTGTTCCACGCGCGCCTCAAAGAGATGTCAGCATAAGGGGCCCCCTTAGGGCCGAAGCCTGCCGGGTCAGCGGGATTGTCCGAAAGGGTTACCGCTGGCCCGGAACATAAAGGGCTAAGGAAGGAACACGGGTGGGTTTTAGTCAGTAAGAGTCTGACACTCCCTTCCGCTCCACCCAGAGCGGGAGGAGTCATTTGATGATTTCCCATCCGCAAAAAAAAAAAAAAAAAAATTGCCTACTACCATAACCGATGACCGCGAGATTGCTTTGGTCTGTTAGCTTGTAACTAAACTTGCTATAATAATATTATGAAAAAACGCAAGATAAATTCCTAAATAACAAACCAGGGCAACACAAGGACACCTCATAAAAAAAGTCATAAAAACCCACTTTTACATACTAAAATGGGAGAGAAAGAAACATTATATTTTCTAGCCATTTACGATATTACCCTTATTTCTCATAAAAACCTACACAGAGTAATCGCTGTAGCTCAAACGAACGATCAATCCTAAAACAACACGGTCTTCTAGCGATAAGGACTGAAGTAGATATTTATGTGTTTTTATTATGGCCAGTTAGTGTATTTTTTTTAAGCTTGTTTTGTTGTTATATAATATAAGCCACACGACGGGTCGATCGATCAGGTACGCTTGCCACGGCTACGCTTGCCACGGTTGGTCCGTGGATGGTTGACCATCTTTCCATACCAAGACGCCCCGTGCCTCGGAAAGTACGTAAAATCGTTGGTTTCGGCTGTCATTCGTGGAATTTCGACAGTCGTCGGAAGGCCGAAAGTCTGACAACCAGTCTTAACAAGCGGTATCGTATTTTACCCTGTAACTGGATTGTGAAGGTCAGATAGGCAGTCGTTTCCAAAATACTGGTATTCAGCTGCATCCGGCCCCGAAGCCGACGCTAACATAGTTGGGAAAAGTGTAGCCAGATGTTGATGAGATAGTGTAATTTTTGGTTGTGTCTACAAGATTGGGTCCTATCAGGTCATACTATATTCTAGTCTGATAATAATAACATTGACACAATGAGCATATATACATATATATTGTCTATATGGTGCCGGACTTAAAGAATAGCACCACCCCATACTTCCCGCGGGTGTCGTAAAAGGCGCCTAAGGCTCGAACCGGAGAATGAGCAGCAGCGTTCTCTATGCATTTCACCACGCGCACGCTTCGTCTCTTCTTAGCGTGTCGATAGCAATCTAAATGGACTCGGACCAGAATTCGGCTACTTTTTTGGCGCCATCACCAGTGTCCACCAGTTTCTGTAACGCGCTGACAGGACACGCAAGACACGATATTAAGTGTCTCATCGTTTGTGGCACAGCACCACTTTTGCACTCTGCTCACTCTCGCTTACACACTACCGACGCTTCGTATACTGGTGTCAGTACAAGAGAATGAGGGAAGAGAGAGTGCACCTGTGTCTGCGCACACTCTTGTGCACTATATTAGGTTAATCTCCGAAATACGGGTGGAGAACTATTACTTTATCTCTGGATAATAAATGTTGGTGTTATATAAAGCCAGCCAAGATAACTTTATTCAAAAATGTTTTTCTTAAGTGTAACATGTGTTTATCCAACCTGGTAAACTCCACAACCGCAACGTTCAACCCTAAGTCCCAAGTTTTCATTATCTTTATGTGCAAGCATTGCCAAAGTTTTTATATCCTTGTCGCAAGTAAATACTTCGCTGACAATCCCAGAGTGCTGCCTAGAACTAGGTCAATAAGGAGATTTATACAAAATATGTTTCACAAAATGCCGGGCCACGAAATTCTAGCGTAATTCGTTTGCGTTGGTACCGACATTACTCTCGCATGACGTCACTCGGAGGGACACAGAATTCGTTCCTTTACGCGACTGTGGATAGTAACATTAGGCGGCCGGTTTCATGTTTTACTGACATTTTTGCTCATAGGAGTGAAAATATGTACAAAATTTTTGATGGTGAAATATTTTTTTTTATATTTTTCACATATTCCAAATAAACAGGCGGAATTTCTGCTTGGAAATATTTAAATTGAGATGGGAAGCATTGCGGTATCCGGGTAACTGGCAGCATGGATTAATCAAAGCAGACAGATGAAGTCCCTTACCTTGTCGAAAGCTGCTAACAAATCTAGAGTAATTAGTTCTCTTCCGAGATTTTTTTAGAGTTCTAGTGGGGTTTCCGTATATTTATTTATTTACTGCATTCATGTTGTTTACAAGATGTTTCATAGTATTAGGTTTCAAACATGAACCCTTCTTGGGCACAGAAAAATATTTGTAGGTAGATACAACTAGATTTATAGCTATTGCATGCATAAACACAACAATAAACATTAAATTCACTGACACTGTTATTTATACGAGTATGAAATGGGAATTTTACATTGAGTCAATATATTATAATTTTACCTATTATTGAACCAGTACAATAAATTATTCGTCGTTTCAGCCGATAGACGTCCACTGCTGGACACAGGCTTCCCCCAATTTTGGGAGGGTTTGCCATAATCGCCACGCTTGGCAGGCGGGTTGGCGATCGCAGTATGGTATGGTGGTTGAATACATAGAGAACGCTGCTGCCCATTCTCCGGTACGATCCTTAGTCGCCTTTTACGACACCCACGGGAAGTAAGGGGTGGTGGTATTCTTTAAGTCCGGCACCACACAGACTCCGGCACCACACAGACAATAAATTATTATTACATTGAATATTGTATACAGGGTGTTTGGTGCATCGTTTGCCAAATGGAATTGGCTGAAAGGAGAGGTCATTTGCTATCTCTTAAGGCCCAGTAACTCATTCCTTGTTACACCGGTTTTTTTATTATGACTTTTTAATTTTTATTTAGAAAAATACAAGAACTCTGCATTTAAGGTTAATTTTTTTTTAAAGTTATGAGTATAGACTTCAAATTTTATTTTAATTCTTATGTTTACTCTTGTATGGTTCTATGAAATTTAAAATTTCTTTCTAATAACATCTAGTTCCTTTTTAATAACTCACAAAGTTTTTGAAAAAAGGAAAAATACACTTAATACTCAACTTTATTGCCGAAAAAAAAAAAAACTAAAAGCGATCGGGATCTTCGAATTATTTTAAAAAGTTCTCTAGTTTGTCCCCTTTCCAACGGTGTGCAATATACCAAAAAAAAAGCTTTTAATAAGTTCAGTAATTCGCTAAACGTGTAATCGAGAAACATCAGGCTGATATTCGATATTACGGTAAGAACACTAGTTTTCACATAAATAACATTATTTAAGTAGGTGGATAGTGTTATCTCACTCTTACGCAGTCTTTTATCTCTTTCTCGGGTTCTAACTTTCCTCGAACTTGATATAAAAATAAACTTTTATTTAATAAGTACCTAATTATAAGTTTTGTTCAAATTGTCCTCCACTATTGCGTACGCCGCGCGAAATTTTCGTCTTATCTCGAATGTAGTGGTGTTAAACGTATTTCTTCTTTGATAGTGACTTACAATCGTACGCGCTAACATGGAATGCAAACCCTTTCTAGCTCTACTGCGTACCTCACCGATGTTCTAGGTAACGGCTTTGACGTCACTTTGCCAGATGTCATGTTATCCCGCACGGATTGTACTTTTTACAAATATTATATTATTATTATTATTTATTATTATTTTTATTTTATTATTATTATTTATTTTTATTTATCTTATTATTATTATTTTTTTTTGTAATGCTTATTTATTTATTTATGACATATAGTCACTATAGGTGAAATGTACAATGCCTGAAATAAAATGATTTATTTATTTATTAAATAAAAAATTCCCCTTGGGAGAAAGTAATGCATTCTTACGCGTAGGTATTTTGTTTGTTGTAGGTCTTGAAAATCAAGACTATGATAACCGTGTCCAGTTTTGTCGTTTTTCATTACACTCGGACGTGGATGATCCGAACTTTTTAACAAGCATTTCTACAAACAGACTTACCCTAATTATTAGCTCAGCTACCAATTTTCAGTGAAGACCTCTTGAAGTGAGTCTTTTGTTTCTCATCAAGACGGTTGTCCCGCTCACTGGAGATTAACCGTCAGGGAGTACTTGGATGTTGCACTCCCAGACTCTTGGATTGGAAGGGATGGCCCTATTCCTTGGCCTCCGTTCCCCAGACCTGACTCCGTTAGATTTTTACATCTGGGGACGGCCCAAAGAACTTGTTTACGCCACGGAAGTTGAGACTAGGGATGATTTAGTCCAACGAATTGAGGCGGCTTTCATCACTATCAAAGCATAAATACGTTTACACACCACTACAGTCGAGATAAGACGAAGATGTCACGCGTGTGTACGCAATAGTGGAGGACAATTTGAACAAAATTTATAATTAGGCACTTATTAAATAAAAGTTTACTTTTTATTTCAAGTTCGAGGAAAGTTAGAACCCGAGAAAGAGATAAAAGACTGCGTAAGAGTGAGATAACACTATCCACCTACTTAAAGAATGTTATTTATGTGAAAACTAGTGTTCTTACCGTAATATCGAATATCAGCCTGATGTTTCTCGATTACACGTTTAGCGAATTACTGAAGTTATTAAAAGCTTTTTTTTTGTATATTGCACACCGTTGGAAAGGGGACAAACTAGAGAACTTTTTAAAAGAATTCGAAGATCCCGATCGCTTTTAGTTTTTTTTTTACAGCAATTTAAAGTTGAGTATTAAGTGTATTTTTCCTTTTTTCAAAAACTTTGTGAGTTATTAAAAAGGAACTAGATGTTATTAGAAAGTAATTTTGAATTTCATAGAACCATACAAGAGTAAACATAAGAATTAAAATAAAATTTGAAGTCTATACTCATAACTTTAAAAAAAAATTGACCTTAAATGCAGAGTTCTTGTATTTTTCTAAATAAAAATTAAAAAGTCATAATTAAAAAAACCGGTGTAACAAAGAATAAGTTACTGGGACTTAAGAGATAGCAAATGACCTCTCCTTTCAGCCAATTCCATTTGGCAAACGATGCACCAAACACCCTGTATAACATTGAATAGAATACAATAAAATTATTATTACATTGAATATTGTATTGTATAGAATAAACTAGTTTCTGCCCGCGACCTCGTCCGCGTAATATTTCTCGTTTCCCCGACCCATCCCATCGCATCGCATCGCTTACTCGCGCTTTACTTTGTTTTTCTTTTGCACGGCTTCTAAGGGTCCTAGCAAATAGCCTAAAGCCTTTCTCGAGAATTGGGCTATCAAAAGCAAAAAATCCAACTGGTATAGTCCGCGCGGAACTAGTTGGCTGCGCCCTAGGTGGGGACGGGGGTGAGGCAGCGGGATGCCTAGTGTTCGCAACGCTCATGTCAAGCGCCCCGTCAATCCGTCCCACCGGTCACATACCTAAAGCGCAATACACACTGAGCCCGCCAGGCCGCCGACCTATGTCGCCAACTTTTTGTCGTCGGGCTAGTCGGCGGCTTCACTTAATGCAAGTCGGAAAATTTTGTCGGCGGCCTGTGTGGTGCCGGACTTAAACAATAGCACCACCCCATACCTACTTCCCGTGGGTGTCGTAAAAGGCGACTAAGGGTCGTACCGGAGAATGGGCAGCAGCGTTCTCTATGCATTCCACCACCATACCATACTGCGATCGCCAACCCGCCTGCCAAGCGTGGCGATTATGGCAAACCCCCCCCCCCCTTTGGGGGAGGCCTATGTCCAGCAGTGGACGTCTTTTGGCTGAAATGATGTCGAGATCGAGAAAATGGTTTGCTATTTCACTCAATGAAACGAAACGCTTTGCTCGACTTTTATGACCTGGGTGTTTTGGATTCCACAATACCTCATTCTCATGATAAAGATTAATTAAAGTAAGACATTTTTCGTCGTCCGACTCCATGTCGTAAAAAAAAATACTAGCACGTCACTACGGGTCGAGCTTCGCCGGGCAACTGAGCGCAGCCGCTAAAATGTCGGCGGACAACACGCGCGGGCGCATGTTGCCGACATGATTCTTTTCATGTAGGCCGCCGGGTTGTGTCGGCGGGCTGTGTCGGCGGCCCGGCGGGCTCAGTGTGTACGCGGCCAACTAGTTCCGCGCGGACTATAGTTCCAAAGAATAACGCGTTCAAACAAACAAAAACTTTTAAGCTTCATTATACCTTGTGGCATTTCATGAAGTATGACAATGAATGAATTATGTAATTGAAGAAGCAGTTTTTATATAGGATACTAGCTGTCTGCGACATCCTCCGCGTACATTTCGTAAAACAACAATGTTTTTTTTTTGCGCGGAACCCTAATTGTTTTTGCTAAATAACAATAATTTCGGAGATAAGCCGAAACAAACAGACATACAGATAATATTTTTAAAATAGTACATAGTACATTTAGTAAAAAGCTGTTATTTTGACATTACAAACAGACGCTTCAATATTATTTATTCGTATAGATTTTGATTGATTGCATTGGACAAAGTAAAAATCAGATCAGCAATAATAAATTGTCATGTGCAATAATCGTTTTGAGTGGTCAAAAAAGTGATTGGGTTGTTTAATAAATATAAAGTTGGTAAGCTCTCGGCATTCAGTAAAAGCCAATGTAAAGTATATTAAAACAAAATGTTTCAGCAAATATTTCTAGAGAAATATTTGCTGAAAATTTTCGTATAAATATACGTTAGGTAGGTATGTACGTTTAGTTAACGCTTACTCGTAATAGCCAAATAATGAATTTTACTGGCCAACTGGATTATATTACCAACATTCCGGTTTCAATTATGGGCAAATTATTTGGCACTAATCCAAATAGCAAAAGTTATGATAACATTGCTCTATCCTAACAGAATTCTACTCACAATCATCATCTGCCTAGCCATTTCCCAACTATTTAATAAAAAAACTATTAATTGAATTTAGCAAAATACATCATACAACTTATGGTGGAGCCGGCTTCCATTCTAATCGGATGCAGCTGAATACCAGTATTTTACATGGAGCGACTTCCTATCTGACCTCCACTACCCAATTATTGGGTAACACCATACCTCTTAGTAAGACTGGTTGACAGACTTTCAAGCTTCTGACGACCCGTAACGACTATCAAAGATCCACGAATGACAGCCGGGACCAACGGCTTAACGTGTTTTTCGTGACACGGAAGGGTCTTGGTATGTAAAGACGGTCACCCATCTACGGACCAACTGGGGCAATCGTAGCTTAACTTGATCGATCGATCCTTGCGGCTGTTAATACTTAGCCATAAGCCCCCTAACTGATTTCTACTATCAATGAATATAAGATGTCAAAGTTTGTTGAATAAAATCACTCATGAACGGCTGCACAGATTTGGGTATAAATCATGAACCTGCACCCTAATAATAATTACGGAACACACTTTTATTAACAATCCGAGTGTCCTAAAAAAAAGTTTATAAAACCAGCTGACACGGGCACCTTAAACGCCCTCCATTTTGGCGCGTTCTGTGACACGTCATAGTCTATGACATTGACATCGGACTGAATCGCAAACACTCCTAAAAACACATTGACATTTATTGTGTACGTTTACATCACATTCGCTCTAACTAATGGCGTCTCTTTTCAAATATTAGAATTTCCTACAGTTTTATTGCTATTTAAAAAAAAAAATCTTGCTCAAAAAGACATTATAATCAAAAATATTGATGGAGGCATAATTCTGAAGAAATAGTGTCTGTGTGGTGCCGGACTCACAGAATACCACCACCCCATACTTCCCGTGGGTGTCGTAAAAGGCGACTAAGGGGTGTACCAGAGAATGGGCAGCAGCGTTCTCTATGCATTCCACCACCATACCATACTGCGATCGCCAACCCGCCTGCCAAGCGTAGCGATTATGGCAAACCCCCCCTTTTGGGGGAGGCCTATGTCCAGCAGTGGACGTCTTTCGTCTGAAATGAGGATGATGACAGCCTATAAAAAAAAATTGGCCCTTATTTTAATCACACAGATATTGCCTATTATTAAAAAACTCGTGCCACATTAACAGTCACGTCCTGTAGTTTCCCTTAAGTATAAGTAAACCCGTAGTCATTAGCTTATTTTTCATACATTTTTAGGGTTCCGTATAAAAACGGAACCCTATTACTAAGACTTCGCTGTCTGTCCGTCTGTCCGTCTGTCTGTCTGTCTGTCACCAGGCTGTATCTCAAGAACCGCGATAGCTAGACAGTTGAAATTTTCACAAATTATGTATTTCTGTTGCCGCTATAACAACAAATACTAAAAACAAAATAAAATTAATATTTAAGGGGGGCTCCCATACAACAAACGCGAATTTTTTGCCCTTTTTTGCTCGATATCAAAAATGGCAACAGGTAGGCACTTGAAATATTCACGAAATACTCAGTTGTATTTTAACTTTAATAATAAATAATAATAATAAAATAAAATAAATATTTAAGGGGGCTCCCATACAACAAACATGTTTTTTGCGGCGTTTTTGCCTTGTGCTACGGAACCCTTCGTGTGCGAGTCCGACTCGCACTTGGCCAGTTTTTTCTTTATTGTGATGTATCATAAAAAGTAATAACTAGGGAGTTGACTTCAACAAAATATTTTTATGAGAGCGTCACACAGCTCATCTAGGTTTATAGGTTTCATTTTAATTTAATTTGAAACTGGGTATGACAAATTTAAGTGGGTTATTGAAATTTAAGTAGGTAGGTACTTTTTCTAAAGGAGATAAAAGTATTTGTGACTAGCTGTTGCCTACGACTGCGTCTGCTAGTATTTAGTATTTTATCAAAATTATGAGGATGAAAAGTACCATAAATAAGGCTAAAAGGTAAAAAAGGTTGTCTGTGTGGTGCCGGACTTAAAGAATAGCACCACCCCATACTTCCCGTGGGTGTCGTAAAAGGCGACTAAGGGTCGTACCGGAGAATGTGCAGCAACGTTCTCTATGCATTCCACCACCATACTATACTGCGATCGCCAACCCGCCTGCCAAGCGTGGCGATTACGGCAAACCCCCCCTAACTTGGGGGAGGCCTATGTCCAGCAGTGAACGTCTTTCGGCTGAAATGATGATGATGATGAAGGTAAAAAACGCCAAAGAATACATATTTCTTGCATGCAAATAATATATAGTAAAAGGGGTATCCCTTTAATTTTTTACTGTATTATATTATTTGTTGTTGTTATAGCGGAAATAGAAATACACACTGTGTAATTTTAACTGTCTTTCTATTAAGGTTCATGAAACACAGCCCGCTGACGGACAGACGGACGGAAGGATGAACAGACGGACAGCCGAGGCATAGCAATAGGGTCTCGTTAGCACTCTTTGTGTACGGAACCAGGAAGATGGATTGTGTGAAATATAACGAAAAGTCCTTTCATAGTTATAGTAGCTGCGCCACGCGGTTTCACCCGCGTAAATGTCAATCCCGTGGGAATATCGGGATAAAAAGTAGCCTATATATTAATCCAGGGTGTCAGCTACCTCCATACACAATTGTATCAAAATTGGTACAGCCGATTGAGCGTGAAGAAGTAACAAACACACACACACACAAACTTTCGCCTTTATAATATTAGTGTGATAAGAACAGATAGATGATGGTGGGCCTACTCTTGACCTTGATCACACCTGATGAAAAGCGACGGATGAGTACCAGACCCTTATTCACTTGCTCTGGAGAGGCTTTACCCTTCAAACGTGGATCCACTCGAGACAAAAAGATTTTTAAATTGTTTCTGTAACTACGCCATTCAACCGGTTAAAGGTGGAATGGAACTCGTGGATTGGGCACTACAGAATTTCATTTATTTTTTAAACCACTAGCAGCGTCCCGTGGTTTCTCGGGACATCGGGATAAAAAGTATCCTATGTGTTCCTGTTACTCCTGAAACCTGGTTATAAACTATTCTGTGCGCCAAATTTCATAAAAATCTGTGCAGCAGTTTTTGTGTGAACGAGTAACAAACATCCAGCCATCCATCCATCCTCACAAACTTTCGCGTTTATAATACTGCCGTCATATAGAAAAAGGGCACAACATTTTTTTTTTTTTTAATTGAGTTAATACATATTTGGAATCAGAAAAAAAGGCGCATAATGCCAGTTTTTTTACTCAATTTTGGAAAAAATATTAGATGTGCCCTTTTTTTATGACGGCAGAATACCAGTAGGAAGTAGGATTTATGTACTTAATTAGACCGATAGAAGAAAATCCCAATACGATCACAAAACAAAAACGCCCACCTCCATTATTCAATAAACAATGTCGTTTTCTAAATTACACAGAGATTGGTCTGAAAACCTAAATGCTACTTATAAAGTTGTAACGTGGCTTTTAAGCCCATTGTTTGAAGAAAACAAAAGAATTGATTATTGTGCGGAAAATGTGGGTAATAAAAGAAACTTGGAGGTCTTCCTTCGATTCAGTTATACTGCTTTTTATTTTAATAATTAACTGTTTTTCATGGTTTTGCTCGCGTTTTAAATTTTTTTAAACATCTATGGATAACCATAAAACCATTAAAGTTTAGCGCCTGTCAGGGTTACAACCTATAACAGGGTTGGAACCCTGACAGGCGCTAAACTTTGTGTAAATTATTTCATCACTACTGTTCTCAAAACGGTGAAGGAAAACATCGTGAGGAAGGCATGTCCTAGGACCAAATATTCGAAGACAACTAACGTCTTCGAACCTGCACTGGGCCCGCGTGGTGGATTACAGCCCACTCCCTCTCACAGAGAGGATACCCGCATCCCAGCAGTGGGAACATTTTAGGCTGATTATGCATGTTATACTAACAGGAATTTCTTCATGTCATCATCTGCCTAGCCTTTCCCCAACTATGTTGCTTTCAGTCTAACCAGATGCAGCTGAATACCAGCGTTTTACATGGAGTGACTTTTTGCCTGTGTGGTCTTGGACTTAAAGAATAGCACCACCCCATACTTCCCGTGGGTGTCGTAAAAGGCGACTAAGGGAGACCGGAGAATGGGCAGCAGCGTTCTCTATGATTTACACCATCATACCATACTGCGATCGCCAACCCGCCTGCTAAGCGTGGCTATTATGGCAACCACCCCCCCCAAAATTGGGGGACGCCTATGTCCAGCAGTGGACGTCATCCAGCTGAAATGATGATGATGATGACATGGAGCGACCGCACTGCCTATCTGACGTAAGCACGTTAAGCCGCTGCGCCTGATCTCTCTCCGGCCGTGTCGGATTTCCGCCCCATCGGACTATGAGAGCGAAAGAAGAGGGAATGCACCTGTGTCTGCGCGCACACTTGTGCACTACAATATCTCCCGCAACGAAGGCTTAGTCTCCGTTGAGATTGGTCGCCGTGGCCAAAATACGGTCTCGAGGACTTAATGTTTTTATAGTAGGAACCTAAACGTTTCACAGTAGACTGTCGTTGGTCAATTGGTCGCAAGCACTACTGCTGTGCAGCATGATGTCTTGGTTTCGGTTCTCGGGTGGGGCAGTCATTGGATTTTTTTTGTTTCTCCGGAGTTTGGATTTGTGCGTGACTGGGGAAATGTGGGTGTGTATAGATAGGTGCATCTCTGCCTGACCCATCGGGGTGCAGAGACGTGATGTCATGTTATGATGCGTCAAACAAATCCGTTCAGCCGATTATGCGTGAGTAACAACAATCTTAATATTATCTTCGAAAAAAATCCTACTTACCTACTTATTAGGTAGGATTACAGAGGACTGATTTTTCAATAGTCCGGTAACTTTTATCTGAAGGAAAAATATGACAGTTTGACATTATTTTCCATACAAAAACTGTCAAACCGCAATATTTATTCCTCAGAGAAAAGTTATTTGAGCGGCAGTTCTCGTACTTTTAAGAACATTCACAGTCTGGGGCCCTAAAAAGGCTACTTTGGAGAATCATAAAAGGATAACATTATGAATCGTAATCTCAAACTCAAAGCATTTATTTCAATTAATTAAACCTTTAACAGGCACTTTTGAATTGTCAAGAAGTCGGTCAGTCATAAAATATGAAGCTAGTTGCCCATTCCAAAGCGTAGGTACCTATGGAGAAGAACGGGCAAGAAACTCCATGGACACTCTTTTTAAATTACATTTTACAAAAACATTTGTTACATCATTTCTTTTGAATTTATGATTATATAATGTGAGAACGATGTAAAAAAAAAATAAAAAAGATGTCCGCGTTAAGAGCGTCCAGAATACAACAAATAGTAACAAAACAACAATCCAAAATTAAAACAATTAAAATAAGCCCAGGCGGCTAAGTGATGACCAGTCCCAACTGACGGCGCCCGTTCACGAACATGACGTATATTCAGCACCATTCAGCTCAACCACTTTGAAGGGAGCTAAATGATCCAACATACACGCCACCGCCAGCGAGACATTTGAGTGAGCATGACACTATCAGCCGCCAGGGAATATTCAAGTCAATGAAAGATATATTATTACCCAGAAAATGGTAGCTATAGATTACATAGAACTCACATCTGTGCTATGCAATTATACAATACAAAGGAAATTGAGTTTATACAATGCAAGGATAGTCTTACAATCTTCAGCAGCTCCAACAGTATTTTCAAGTGTTAGTCAATTAGTTGTGGAGCAGGACTAGCATTGAGCCAGGCATTTTTGTCAGCGATGTAATCCCCTAACTTATAATATGCCTGACTGCATAGTGTGCGTTTTATACAAGATTTAAATTTTGTCTCATTCAGTTGAAGAATGTGGGGAGGTATTTTATTATAACATTTTAGACAGTACCCCATAAAAGATGAATCTACTTTAGCCAGTCTGAAACCTGGTTGAACTAATAGGTCCCTATTTCTAGTACTATAATTATGTCTTTCACCTCTTTTACTAAAAAGATGTAAATTTTTCCTTACATACATGATGTTTTCATAGATATATTGACAAGGCACCGTCATGATGTTAATTTCCTTAAACAGTTCCCTTAGAGAATCGCGCCTGCGGAGATTATATATGGCTCTGATGGCTCTTTTCTGCAGAATAAAAATAGAATCGTTGTCTGCAGCCCGTCCCCAAAGTAAAATACCGTAAGACATGATACTATGAAAGTAACTAAAATAGACTAGTCTCGCGGTATCTACATCAGTAAATTGACGGATTTTTCTGACAGCATAAGCTGCTGAACTTAGCCGTCCTGCAAGAGATTTTAAATGAGGACCCCATTGTAGCCTTGAGTCGAGCGTGATCCCTAGGAAAACAGTTTCATCGACGAATTCTAGTTTCTCTTGATTCAATATTATCTCACAATCACTACCCTTGATATTTGGTAAAGAAAATCTTATGCACTTAGTTTTTTTTCCATTTAATACTAGATTATTAGCAGTGAACCAATTTTGGCCCTGCAGTAGAGCGTTATTTACGTCGTCAAAATTTGTAGCACGTCTATTTACCTTAAAAATTAAGGAAGTGTCATCAGCAAATAACACCATTTGTGGTTGATTTTTTAATAAATGGAGTAGATCATTAATATACACTAAAAAGAGGAAAGGACCCATAATCGAGCCTTGTGGCACACCAATTTTTACTATTAAACCAAGTGAATTGACACCATTTATTTGAACTTGTTGTTGTCTATTATTTAAATAAGAACTAACTAAACTGAGCGCAAGTTTTCCAAGTCCGTAATGCTCAAGTTTCAAAAGCAAGGTTTGGTGATCGACGCAATCAAATGCCTTGGAGAGGTCACAAAAGATTCCTTTGGCATCTTGGGCCTCTTCCCACGCGTTAAAAATGTGTTTTAATAAAGTTACGCCGGCGTCGGTCGTACAACGTCCTTTGGTGAAACCGTACTGTTGATCGTGTAGGATTTTATTCGTGTTAAAATGATTGAGCATTTGATTAAGCATTATCTTTTCAAACACCTTGCTGAAAATCGGCAAAACGGATACGGGTCTGTAATTATTGGTGTCTTTACTGTCTCCGGATTTGTAAAGTGGTATAACCTTACTGTATTTCATTAAATCGGGAAAGACTCCTTGATCCACACACGAATTAAATACTAAGGCTAAGTAAGGTGCAATAGTCTCAATTATGGAGGTACAGATCTTAATGGACATTCCCCAAAGATCTTCGGTCAACTTGATCTTAATTTGCTTAAAAGCTTTAATTACAATTAAGGGGTTAATATGCCTAAAGTTAAATTCAATCGGGCAGGCTGAAACGTTCGCCCTTACTAAATCAAAAGCGAGCGAGGGCGAGGAATTTAAGGTTTCAGTTGTTTTGAGTGGGATACTAGTAAAGAAATTTACAAATTCTTGAGCCACTTCTTTGTTATCGCAAATGAGACCGCTTGACGTCTGCAGTGTGTAATCAGAATTATGCTTTTTATTCCTGTTTGTTTCATTATTTATAATTTTCCAAACCGTCTTTATTTTATTGTCTGCTGATTTAACCTTGTTGCTAATATATAAGGCTTTAGCTGCCTTACAAGCGTTCTTAAAAGTTTTAGAGTAAGTAGCAACATACTTATTAAAAGTTTCCGTGTTAATATAAGGCTTAAGGCCATACAGTTCGAAAAGTCTTTCCCTACTTTTCCTAAGCCCTTTAGTTGCCCAGTCACAAAATAAAAACTTGGGGCTGATACTTTTAGTGTTCTTCTTAAAATAATTATTGAACTCGGTTTGGACTACCGAGAAGAATTCATTATACAAAGTATTAACATTGTTCACTGTAAGGTTCTGATTACTTAATTTACAAATTAAAGTGCTATTAAATTTATTTAAATTAACTGATGTTATTGGTCTGGATTGGATCTGCACTTTTTGTATTGGCATGTTGTACTCAAAAGTTACAGTTTGACCACTGTGATCAGAAGGGAGATAATTAACAACGGCTTTATCTAAATAGTCGCAGCAACAAAAAACATTATCAATACATGTTGCAGTAGTCGTAGTTGTTCGGGTTGGTTCTACAAACACATTTGACAAATTGAATGATTTAAACAAATTTAATAATCTACTGGTATTTAAATAATTTTCTGAAATATTAATATTAAAGTCACCACAGATAATTACTGATCTATTACCAGTCGCAAGTTTTGCCAAAACATCTTCCATTACTGATTCAAATATAGAATAGTTTTGATAATTTGGGGGTCTGTAAACGCACACTATAACATGCTTATCTAGCTCAACACAAGACAGCTCAATGCTATGTTCAACTGATAGTTCAACTATGTCTTTACGAGGTTTGAATTTAATACAACTTTTAATTAGGATTAGTGAACCACCACGCAGCATTGAATTTCGATTAAAACAACTGGCCACACTATAATTGTCATAGTTAATTAGCATTTCAGAATCTTTTAACCAATGCTCAGTTATACAAATAATGTCAAACATTGTTTTTTCTAAAAATAACTCAATTTCCAATTGTTTGGAAGAAAAACCTTGAATATTTTGATGAAATAATTTCAAGGATTTCTGCTTAGCCCCTTTTCTGCAGTTCACTATTTTAGAGCCAGAAAATACCTTTTTGTTATTAAGTGTAGCTATACTGTTAGTGGTACCTTCTGTTGTCTTACAAACTAGTTTAAAATATCTGAGCTAACCAACTTAACATTAGTACTATTACTAATTGTGGTGCTAATTATGGATGACTTCGACATACTAATTATGTCTGGGTTAATATTAAGTGCTAATAGCCTAGCTATTTGACGTCTAAAACTAATGGGCAGATACACAGTATCCCTAGTCGACCTTAACTTATCAACAAAAATGTTGGTATCAAAAAATATAAACTTGTCACTATGGTGACTAACTATGAAATGCATGTAATTATTTAACATGTGAATGTAGTTGTTTTGTCTGTTTGACAAGTGCTCAAAATATGGAAAAGCACACAAAATTATTTTCTTACAATTTAACTTCATAAGGTTGGTGACACTATCTGCAGTGATATCATCTTTTTTAACATTTAAACTGTTACCTATAAGTACAGTAATAATGGCATTAGGATCATATTCATTCCTAGTTATTAAAGAGATTATTTGTTTGTAGGAAGTCTGAGGCATGCAAAAGTTTTGTGAAGAATGACACAGGTTGTTGCTAAGTAATTTACCTAATCCTTTTCCAAAACTATCAGAAAACATAATAGAACATAATATGGCGAAGACGGTCTGTGTTTTCTTTTTTTCGCTGTACTACTTAGGTATAATCAAAGAGATTGGGATTGGATTTAGATCGGATTGATTGGTATAAAAAGGGGTGACTACCGAGATGACGACTAATAGAGAAGTATGGAAGAAAAAGACATGTTGCGCCGACCCCAAATAAATTGGGATAAGGGCAGGAGAATGATGATGATGATGATTGGTATAAAAAAAAAATAACTGAAAAATGCTTCACCAATGGGATTTGATACGATTAACTTAACGGTTAACTGTCCATTATGTTATTCTTTTATGATTCTGCCAAAGTGGCCTTTTTAGGCCCCCTGATCTTAGTCTCAATCTGTCGAAAATACCTCCAAAATTCCTACATTTTTGACAAGTTTTTCACATTGATTGTCGCTCAGATGGGATTCCGAGGGGCCCGTGGCTAAGAAATAACAGCCGCACAGGTCGATCGATCAGGTTAAGCTACGCTTGCCGCGGTTGGTCTGTGGATGGGTGACCATCTTTACATAACGAGACCCTCCGTGCCTCGGAAAGCACGTTAAGCCGTTGGTCCTGGCTATCATTCGTGGATCTTTGACAGTCGTTACGGGTAGTCAGAAGCCCGAAAGTCTGACAACCAGTCTTACCAAGAGGTATCGTATTACCCAGTAACTGGGTTGTGGAGGTCAGATAGGCAGTCGCTCCATGTAAAATACTGGTATTCAGCTGCATGCGGTTAGACTGGAAGCCAACCACAACATAGTTAGGAAAAGGCTAGGCAGATGATGATGGGATTCCGACTATATTTACCGATTATATTTGAACTTCTGACTATTGAAAAATCTGCCCTTAAAAAATTGTTTGTTTATCGGAGCAGTTATTCGAAGGTCCATAAAAAAAAACTAACATAATATCCGAGTTTATGTGTCTTTTCAGTCTCATGTCAGCCCGACCTATAACGTACAAGAATAGCTAATGTCGTGGTGGAAATATTACCCTGTCATCGAGCTTGTTACTTGTGAGGGGGAAATGGGGCTTACCTACCTACCAACATGATAAAAGGCGTGAGCTTGTGTACGTATCATCATCTGCCTAGCCTTTTCCCAACTATGTTGGGGTCGGCTTCCAGTCTAACCGGATGCAGCTGAATACCAGTGTTTTTACATGGAGCGACTGCCTATCTGACCTCCACATCCCATTTACCGGGTAATATGATACCCCTTGGTAAGACTGGTTGTCAGACTTTCGGGCTTCTGACTACCCGTAACGACTGTCAAAGATCCACGAATGACAGCCGGGACCAACGGTTTTACGTGCTTTCCGAGGCACGGAGGGGTCACGGTATGTAAAGGTCACCCATCCACAGACCAACCGCGGCAAGCGTCGTCGTCGTTGTCGTCGTTTCAGCCGTTAGACGTCCACTGCTGGACATAGGCCTCCCCCAATTTTGGTGGGGGGTTTGCCATAATCGCCACGCTTGACAGGCGGGTTGGCGATCGCAGTATGGTATGATGGTGGAATAAATAGAGAACGCTGCTACCCATTCTCCGGTAAGACCCTAGCGTAGCTTAACCTAATCGATCGACCTGCGCGGCTGTTATTATTTAGCCACGGGCCCCTCAGTTTGTGTACGATGTGTAACAACAATTCAAATATCTTTGATAAAAATCCAACGTACAGTCAACAAAAGAGATAAGTATGCAGGATCTTCGGATATAGTTGAAGTTTAGTAAGAAACCGATGGATGTTGCTGACTGAAATTTAATTTATTAAATGAGCTTTTTGTTTTTTAATAATAATATAAAATTTTATTCGAGAACCTCCATCGGTTTCTTACTAATACTTCAACTATATCCGACGATCCTGCATACTTATCTCTTTTGTTGACTGTACATACTAAGGTACGTAGGTACATACCGACAGGTGACTTGCTTAGTTCCTAGAGTCTAGCGAGTCACCCTGCGAGTAGCGAAGTGAACCGAACGCTCTAGAATCTTGTCGCCGGGCGTGTATGTACGGATGTTAAGAGGAAATGCGGTCGGAGAGACTTTTTGAAAAAGCCTAACTAAAAAGTCGTAATTCGAGGTTTGGCTCTTGCCTTTTTCCTCCTCCAATATTGGACCAATTTAATAGTAGATTGTTGTATCGAGCGCAAAGTGAGTCATTAATGCACGAGAATTTTATTATGTTGATGCTCGAGCGCAAGCGAGGGCACTAAATTAAGACGAGTGCATTAATTACTCACTTTAGCAAGGTGCTTAATCTACTTTTCTTTCAATTACCAATCCACCTACCGTGATAAAATATACCTACTCAAAATAAAAACTCAAGTTGATGAAAACAAAGTTTTCATACTTAAGCTTTTAAATACTTATCCCGCGACTTTTGCGGCAAAAGGTTATTAACAATTTCATTTGCAGCTGTTTTTATACTTTCTGGAGTTGAATTCATATCGCTATCGCTATCTGTTTCCATTTTTAAAACTTTTCTTGCTAAATATGAAATATCAAAGTTATACAATGGCACAAAATGCGCGCTATTTGCCTTTTTTTTTTCACCAAGTCGGTTTTATTCTGCCGATTTTTATATTCAGCCAATATCTTTTTGATCTAATGGATACATTTTATATAAAACTTAATCGGAGACATTAAACCTCTGTGGTAAATTTATATCTTAAAAATAAAAAACAGTGCATTTATGAAAAACTGTGCAACAATGAGATTTCATATAACATTTCTGCACTGTTTTGATTTTAAGCAAAAAATACGTTCTTTGTGATCGGTTTTGTAGTGATTAATGATAAAATTACTACGTAGTTGAAAGAAAAAGATATTTCATAAACAGAATAAGAAGGATATAATTGGACTGTGTGCCTTTTTTCTTTTTTCATCAATAGTTGTTCAATTTGCACATTGGCCTCTCTTGACAGCGGCAATTTAGAACATTTTTTGAGGGTTCTAGTGCTTATAAAAATAATGTATCACCAAAAAGGAAAACATAGGGACACAGTATATATCCTTCTCTTTTTGTTTATGACATATATTTTAGATTGATCCAATATTGGAGGAGGAAATACGCGATAGACGAACCTCGAATTATGACTTTTTACTTAGGCTTTTTCAAAAAGTCTTTCCGACCGCATTTCCTCAAGTTACCTGTCAGTGTGTACGTAACCTAACAGTAAAGTTCTACGCAGACTGGGCATGGCATGGGATTTAAATTTTTACTACAGGATATTCAAACATATCGATATAGAAATACGACATAAATTGCTATGCTTTAAAATGATGCCGTGGCATCGAAAGGGATTTCATTGCACGGCATTGAAAGACGCGCCACGGGCTCCCGTGGCGTCCTGCGGTAGGCAACGGCATGCCAAGGACTCCGGCGCTCGTTGTGACATACCGCGGAGTGAGGCGGCGGGGGTAAAGAAGCGGGGAAGTCGCTGGAATACCGCGGTATCAAAGCGGCTAGTGTGCGCTGACTGACGGCAAAATCCCTTGAGGCCTTAAGAGGTGGTATAATGAACGTGGCCACCTGCTGGGTGCAAACAGTATAAGTAATAGGTAGATGTACGTCGTCTTATAAAAAGAGTTTGTTTGTTTGTATAAGGATCGTAGCGGCGGTGGCTTTCTGTAGTTTCTGCCTATTCTCATGAGAAGAAGGCTTAAGTTTATGTTGTGTGTGTGTTGTTGTTGTGTGTGTGTGTTGTGTGTGTGTTGTTGTTGTGTTGTGTGTGTGTGTTGTTGTTGTTTGTTTGTGTTTGTGTGTGTTTGCTTATAGACGCAGTAATTCGAAAGTCCATAAAAAACTAACATATCAGAGTTTATGTGCCTTATCAGTCTCATGTCAGCCCGACCTAACGCACAAGAATAGCTAATGTCGTGTTGGGAATATTACCCTGTCATCGAACTTGTTACTTGTGGGGGCCCTTCAAATGGGGCTGATTCTAAATGAAAAAGGAGTATGGGATCGTAACAGGTGGCGTTCTGTTTCTGCCTACCCGCATTATAAAAAAAACGGCCAAATACGAGTCGGACTCGCCCAAGAAGGGTTCCGTAGCAGCAAGTAACATAATATAAAAGTTCTTGTAGTTTGAGTTGATTTCATGAAAGGTAAATTGCGGTTTACGATTTATGACGTATTAAATAAAAACTACTTACTAGATTTCGTTCAAGCCAATTTTCGGTGGAAGTTTACATGGTAATGTACATCGTACATTTTTTTTAGTTATATCATTGTCTTATTTTAGAAGTTACAGGGGGGGACGGACACATTTTACCACTTTGGAAGTGTCTCTCGCGCAAACTATTTAGTTTAGAAAAAAATGATATTGGAAACCTCAATATCATTTTTGAAGACCTATCCATAGATACCCCACGTATGGGTTTGATGAAAAATTTTTTTTGAGTTTCAGTTCTAAGTACGGGGAACCCCCAAAATTTATTGTTTTTTTTTTTTCTATTTTTGTGTGAAAATCTTAATGCGGTTCACAGAATACATCTACTTCAAAAGTTTCAACAGTATAGTCCTTATAGTTTCGGAAAAAAGTGGCTGTGACATACGGACGGACAGACAGACAGACATGACGAATCCATAAGGTTTCCGTTTTATGCCATTTGGCTACGGAACCCTAAAAAAGCGTGAGTCTGTGTGCGTGTGTGTGTGATTTTTAATACTTTGTTACAATTCTAAGGCCCGTATTAAGTGCCTAAGTAGTAATAGCCAGACGGGTCGATCGATCAGGTTAAGCTAAACTGGCCGCGGTTGGTCCGTGGATGGGTGACCATCTTTACATAGAAATACCCTCTGTGTAAAATACTGGTATTCAGCTGCATCCAGCTAGACTGGAAGCCGACCTCAACATAGTTTGGAAAAGGCTGGGCAGATGATGACAAAGGACGGTCTTATCTATAAAAGCGATACTTTAAAGCATTGGAACATATATTACGTTGAAAAAAAAAAGAGTGATGAAGTAAATTAATGTTATGAAGTTAAGTAAGAATGTCCGTTTAAATTTATAATGAAACATTTTATTAGTCTAGAAAGTAGAATTTTCCTGTGGAACGTCCGGTGGTAGTCTTTTGACGTGGTAGCTTCCAGCACAGAATAACTAATAGTAGCAGATTCTTTTTAAATCGTAAGTTATGCTATAATAATATAATAAACTAGCATCTGCCCGCGACTTCATCCGCGTGAAATTTCACCCACCCTCCCATTCACCATCTTAGGGGTGGAATTTCGAAAAACCCTTTCATATTGGATACTTACTCTTCACAAAGAACACACCCTCCAAATTTCATGTCTCTAGGTCCAGCGGTTTAGGTTATATACATTATATAGAAGACTAGCTGCGCTCCGCAGTTTCGCCTGCATAAATGCTTATCTGCTCTCCACAACCCAGTTACTGGGTAGCCCTTGGTAAGACTGTTTGTCAGACTTTCGGGTTTCTAACGACCTGTGGTCACGACCGTCAAAGATCCAAGAATGATAGCCAGGACCAATGGTTTAACTTGATTTCCGACCTATTCACGGACCAACCGCGGCAAGTGTAGCATAACCTAATCGACCAACCCGTGCGGCTGATTACTTAACATTTCAATAATATGGATATCTGTAATTCATATGGTGTACACACGGCGACACTGATGTGTCAACCTGGATTGTCCGAAAGGGTTACCGCTGGCCCGGAACATAAAGGGCTAATGAAGGAACATGGGTGGGTTTTAGTCAGTAAGAGTCTGACACTCCTTTCCGCTCCACCCAGAGTGGGAGAGGTCATTTGATGATTCCCACCTTCAAAAAAAAAAAAAACCCTTCCAATTTTAAATGACCTTACCTTGTATTCTAGGTTTTTCGTATAATCAGAAGTCAGCTTATACTGTTTATAAACAGCTTGATTTGTAGCCGTCAGTACCTGTTCTATTTTTTTAAATCACCCATAAAAATAAATCCTTTTTTTCGTAACATGAAACGAAACGTATTTTATAAAGGGTACAATTTAAATGCTCACCAAAATAATTTTTGAACCTACCAAAATGGATAATTGCTTACCAAATCTTGTTTCTCTGAAACAGTAACATTAATACCCAAAATGAAAAATATTGGCCACGCAGGATGTTAGAGCGAGCGAAGGGCACCCCGAGGTTAGGTTTGGTTAGGAAAACTTTTTTACAAAAAAAAAACAACCGACTTCCAAAAAACACTATAAAGTGAAAAATAACTTTAATTTCGGAAGTCGGTCGTTGGATTTGTATTTTAATTTTTTGCCACCGACTTCCGAAATTAAAGTTATTTTTCACTTTATAGTGTTTTTTTGGAAGGCGGTTGTTTTTTTTTTTTGTAAAAAAGTTTTTCTTTTTCACTTTTTTGTGGGTCAGTTTGTAATTTATCTAAGTTACATTAGCCTAATGTCAACTGCTCATCACTTTTTACAAAATATTGCTTTATCCGATGCAGGGACGTTAATTGTTGAGGAGTTCCCCTAATAAGAACCAGGAGAACTGGAGCTGATTGAGAAGTCACCATCAGCTCCATTTCACCATACGCATTGTAACGAGCATAAATTGCTTAGCAAATATTTTTTTTTTTTTTTTTTTAATTTTAAACTCTTAAACTATCATTACAGGTCTAGAAACCTAATGCGATAGCTAAGCCTACCTATAATATTAACTATTTTAAATAACACTATTACATACAATTACAAATAACTACTTACACAATAAATTATCAGAAAATTACTTTTAAATAAAACGATACAACCTTATAATTATAACAATGTACAAAATTAAATAATAATAATATTAAAGTAATCGAATCGCAACCCGTGAAATATTTATCATTGGTTAGTTTCGATGGCCATCTGTGATCTTTATCATCAGCTCCATTTTACCAAATGTTGATTTCCGAGAGCAAATTGGTTATTGGTTACTTTAAAAAAAGAATTTTACAAATCGGTTCGTAAATGACGGAGCCATGCGCGAACAAAAAACGCAAGCGGGGCTCCGTCGACATAGAATGTGGCATAGAATAAAAAGGAAAATAGGTTCATTTCTACAATACTTTATGAAACACAATTTGGTGAGCATTTATCCATTCTGGCAGGTATATCCAATTTTTTGGTAGTAAAAAAAAAACACATACAAACATCCGAACATCCGAACATAGTACCTCCTCCTTTTTGAAGTCTGTAAAAATAGGTACTTTTCTGGTAGGCGTTTAAACACAAGCCTTTTAAAAAAATGGAAGACATGTTTAGTGGGAAAATAAAGCCGTTACGGGGTTATCGCGGTAAAATTTAAAAGATTTTTAATTATTTTTACGGCTACCTTGCCATCCCGGGTGGATGGTCATTGAGGATAGGGTCGGGCTGTTTACATAGTAATATGGGAATTTTGTTGGGTTAATTAGTATCAAGTGTTGGGTAAACTCGTAACAACGAAGGTAATGAGGTATCTTTTAATATTGGCAGATAAAAAGGTGGGTGTGTTGTAATTTGCCACATACAGAATATATGCCAATTTTGTTCGGTAGGCTTATATTATTTTTAGTTGGTTCGATAGTAGAGCAGATCAGTGGAGTGGTGGCTCAGTGGTAACGGCTCCGACTTACCTAGTTGTATGTCGGGGGTTCAAACCCAGGCAGGCGTTGTACTTTGTGTAAATAATTTCATTACCACTGCTCTCAAAATGGTAAACGAAAACGTCATGAGAAAACCGGTATGAGCTCCAATCAAAAATTGGAAGACTTTGGACATGTACCATCCTGTACCGTACTGGGCCCGCGTGGTAGATTACAGCCCACAACCTCTTGAAGAGAAGAGGCCTGTATGCCAGCAGTGGGAACATTATAGGCTGATTAAAAGTCATCAATATAAACTCTCCAAGGTCATTTTATCCTACTGAATGACTTTCATGAAATCATGTGATTTGAGGCTAATATTCTAACTTAAGGAGTTGTATTGCTGATTCTAATGATATATTTGTTACGGTCACGAATCATATTTTAATGAATATACATTGTGACACTGACCTACAAACTGAAAAAAATAGCGGTCCAGTGCGAGTCGGGCTCGCGCACCGAGGGTTCCGTACTTTGTAGCAATGTAAATAGTTTATCACAGGTTTTTTTTTAATGTACCTACAAATATACGGTTTTCGGATTGTTTCCTTATTTGTGCTACATGATCTTGCTTCTTGCCGAATTTCATGATTTTAGGTCAACGGGAAGTACCCTATAAATTTTGATTCTCTTGAGAGTGTCGAAATATACTTTGTTGCGGCATAAACGGCCGTATTTTTTTTTTACGTTAACTTAGGTGTTTGATTTTTTCACAGCTTCAAGGGATTGTAGAGCTGAGTATATGGTTTTAATTTCAACTTAATACCTTAACGCGTTCCCGAGATAAAGGGTTTTGACAGACAGATGGAA
The DNA here is from genome assembly GCA_916614155.1 of Mesoligia furuncula. NCBI lineage: Eukaryota > Metazoa > Arthropoda > Insecta > Lepidoptera > Noctuidae > Mesoligia > Mesoligia furuncula. The sequence goes on along the minus strand of OU744814.1, from coordinate 22,401,167 downwards.
GGAAGGACGGACGGGCAGTGATCCTATAAGGGTTCCGTTTTTCCTTTTAGGTAAGGAACCCTATAAAAGAAAATTTTGAATTTTGCCGGCTACCTTATCGTATCCCTCTTAAGTAGTATCACTCGGAAATTCACACAGACAACTATAATACAGTTAGCACAAAGTGGGGCTATGATGTTCATGTACAGAACATTATGTTGCGAACACTGTAATGTGTCTCTGAGGTAAAATTTTTAGATGTGTCAGGTGTGTTAAGTAGGTACTATAAGTAATAAAGATGAAAGTGTATTAGGCTCGTAAAACCTAGAATGAGTTAATCTCAAATTGTAAGGGGTTGATAATGTAGAGGCTAGAATTTCAGCTTGAAATATTTTGCTCAAAGTATATATACAGGCTGAAGAGGGAGTGGGCACGTTGCGCGAATGCACCCGGAGAGGTGGGCAAAGATCGTCACTCACTGGACGTCTGAGGGAAGATATCGCTGTCGAGGCGGACCAGGGCGAAGGTGGTGTGACGATCTGGCAAGGTTTGCAGGGCCAACATGGCTAGAGATCGCACAGATCGAAGTTTGGAAGGAAAAAGGGGAGGACTTTGCTCAGCATGGGATACAATATGACTCGACAAATGGAATTGGGCAGGACACCTGGGGCCCAAGTCTACTATTTTTATAAATTGTCATTTTGCTAAAAGTTCGTAATCTGCTAAATTCATAATGGTCGATCATTGGTCGATCAATGGCACAGAACATATACGATACTCGTAACGAATTAAAAGCAATGACTGCACAATGACGTTCTAATGGTAGGTCACTGATCAAAGGAACTGTCAAAATTTTAGCAGATTACCGCCTAAGTCAGTCATTCGTTTGTCGTTATGTACGAGATTACCATTCTATGCCATTTCTTTCAATGGAGTTTCAGTGGTTGACCATTGGAAATTCATAATGACGCCATTATATTAGTAGATTACCGAACTTGTCAAAATTAGCAATTATGGAATCAACGATAGACCATTCTGACACTATTGTAATAGCAGACGAGGCCCTGGCAAGGCGCAGTGATGACAAGTGGAGTACCTACCGAATATATAAATTGTAGTAATTGATTGTAATATTGTATTTAAGTTGCATTAAAAAAAAAATTGCGTAGCTTTTAAAATAAGGAAATAAAACAAAGTTTTTAAGAACATCTTGCAGTTAAAGAGTGGAAAAACTGAGTAAAATCCGCCTTGGTCCTACTGCAGAGCGGATTTCTTGGAGATGTTATAAAATACTAATAATTCTGTGAGACAGACGGTATATTATTTTGACAACTGGCAATGAATCATTCTTTATAAAACTGGGGAATTAAAACGGAAGTCTTACGGGAGAAAGACGTACATGACATACATATTGGAAAAGTACTGGTTATATTAAAGCCCCATCCACACGATGCCAGTTTCTATCCTGTGGCATACCTATAATAAAATTGGAGTAATAAAAGGGAAACTTTTATTGTTGAAACTATATTGTTTAACAACATTTATGTGAAGCTGGATGAAGGTGAATTTATGTGAAGGTGAAGGTGTCATGCCACCTAATGCGAGGGATTGACACTATTGCCAGCTGACCTGACCCCTGAGATTTCACAGTGAGATATTTACGGAATAGTTTGGCTAGTTACACAAGTACGCAGCGTCAAAGGTCAAGTGGTCACCTTTCTGAAGACCGTCACCAATAAGATCAGTGTAATAATGAAGTTCTTCTTGGACGTCCCGACAACAAGCCTGTTTACTATGAAAATTGTCTCCTTAAGAGCGTTTACGCCGTACGCCATCTCATACAAAATTTCAAGCCCTTGTTTTTCGAAACGAATGAACCGATTTTAATGGAACTTCATACGCATAAGCATAAGCAAAGGTCTAAAAAGTTACTTATGAACGTTTAAATCGGTCTAATTTGGCTGTACCACTATTTTTCGAAAATGTTCTTTTTAGACCTTTGTATCCTGCATATGCGTATGAAGTTTCATTAAAATCGGTTCATTCATTTCGAAAAACAAGGGCTTGAAAGTTTTTCATGAAATGCCGTACGGCATAAACGCTCTTATTAAGGCCATGTATTTTTTTTTGTTTCAATGTTTTATTTACTTAAAAATAATAACACTTTTTCATAATTATGCTTCTCGACTGTACCAATCCATCAGTATTAATGTAATGACCACTTCATTATATGGTAATACCGCCCGTGGACTCCACGAGGCAGGCTATACCTAGTGTGGAGTTTTTGCGTTTTAATTTTGTTTATTTTTTACATAAAAACCTAGCTATTAATATAGACTTTAAGGAAATATAAAGCACTGTTTTTGGCAAATACACATTATCTTATACTAGCAGCGTCTCGCGGTTTCACCGGCGTAAGTTTCGATCCTGTGGGAACATCGAGATAAAAATTATCTTATATGTTAATCCAGGAAATGATCTATCTATGTGCCAATTATGATGCAAATCTGTTCAACGGTTTACGCGTGATTGAGTAACAAACATCCAAACATCTTCACAAACTTTCACATTCATAATATTAGTTAGATTATCTTATCTCACAAACCGACCACTAATAAATTTAATTTTCCTGACACAACATTTCAAAACTTAAAAGCTAAACCAACATTTGAAATAAAATATATTGCGGGACCACTCACCTACAACGTCAAGTCTTAAGAAGATGCTCGTGGGAGGATGGGACGACACTTGACACTCATAGACGCCTGCGTCCCGTTTCTGAACGAATCTTACTTTTAGCGTCCAGTCCTGAAATTGAAGGAAAGAATTTTAGTTGGAATATGTTTTTATTGATGTCTGTGTGGTGACTTAAAGAATGCACCACCCCATACTTCCCGTGGGTGTCGTAAAAGGCGACTAAGGGAGACCGGAGAATGGGCAGCAGCGTTCTCTATGCATTACACTATCATACCATACTGCGATCGCCAACCCGCCTGCCAAGCGTGGCGATTATGGCAACCCCCCCCCCCCCAAGATTGGGGGAGGCCTATGTCCAGCAGTGGACGTCTTCCGGCTGAAATGATGATGATGTTTTTATTAAGGTCGTAAGTTTTTATTTGGTAGGGTGTTAATATCTGTCAGAGGGGCCCGTGACTAAATAATAACAGCCGCACAGGTCGATCGATCAGGTTAAGCTACGCTTGCCGCGGTTGGTCTGTGGATGGGTGACCGATCTTTACAGACCGTGACACCTCCGTGCCTCGGAAAGCACGTTAAGCCGTTGGTCCCGGCTGTCATTCGTGGATCTTTGGCAGTCGTTACGGGTAGTCAAAAGCCCAAATGTCTGACAACCAGTCTTATCAAGGGGTATCGTATTAAAATACTGGTATTCAGCTGCATCCGGTTTGACTGGAAGCCGACCCCAACATGGTTGGGAAAAGGCTAGACAGATGATGATAGTTGACGTCATCACGTCAATGCCCGCTGTCGTTGAAAACCAGCGCTGGGGCTCTGTCTCGCATAGGGTCTTAGCATTATGCTGAGCGATGGCCGTTTTGCGTAGACGTGACGCATATTTTCCCTCAACTTGTTTTTTTTTGTGTTTGTGTTCTTTTTCTGCGTCATATTTACCCCAAATAAACATATAAATATATATACATACATATATATATAAACATATTTTCTTTCTGTGTTTATCAGTGATCAGCGAATTAGTCGCAATTCGGAAGCTTAATACAGCAACTGACAAGGTCTTAGAACTTTTTGCAACTAATTTGAACTACTGGATTTATTCTCACTCAAAGAACCAGACGAATTCGATACAGAACACGATTGCGTTTTACATGATACAAGGCTAAAATACGAGTAGGGTTTAGCCCTATAGTACCTACCTATCAAGAATAACAAAAAAGAAAATAACTCAAAAACCTCATTTTCAGGCACATACATATTTTGTCAGACCAAAACAAAGAAAAACAACAAAAGAAATTGCCGCCGTCCTAAAAATTTGGCAAATTCCCGGTCTCCGGTATTTATACACACATTTTTTTGGGTATCTGTACTTTCGGTAAACAGACATATTTGTCGACGAACCTAGTTCTGAGTTACCTAAATATTTGTTCAAAAAAGGAGAGAAATGCTGATATTAAAAATACTGTATTTATGACATAAGCTGAAAAAATCCCTACCACAAAATTTTCTGGCTCATAAAATTGTTCTGTCGTTGAACAACCTTGATTTACGCGTCAATAGCGTTGGTTGGTTGGTTAAGAAAAACAATGACAGATTTTATGAGTAGGTAATCTAAAATCTAAAAAAAAAAGCCAGCCGGCTACCAGTTTGAGCTTTTTTTTATATTTTTTATTTGAGTTTTTTTTTTGAGAGCATGAAGTCAAATGCTAAAAGCTTTGTTGTCGAAAAAAAAAGAAAAATCATGAATATAAAATTCAAACTAACTCGTTTTTAGGGTTCCGTACCCAAAGGGTAAAAACGGGACCCTATTACTACTGTCCGTCTGTCACCAGGCTGTATCTCATGAACCGTGATAGTTAGACAGTTGAAATTTTCACAGATGATGTATTTCTGTTACCGCTATAGCAGCAAATATTAAAAACAGAATAAAATAAATATTTAAGGGCGGTAATATGTGGTACGGAACTCTTCTTGTGCGAGTCCAACTCGCACTGGGCCAGTTTTTCAATAACAATGCTCTAAATTACTACGCTGTCTTGTTTTAGTGCAAAGAAAACACCACCAGCCTATTTAAAATGTTATTCGTTAAAAGACAAGAAAGAAAGAAAAATACTTTTTTTTGTCACAGAAACAAGTCCATACAAAAAGATAATTTTCAGTATTTTTATCTCACGAAGCAATGCCCGTTTTAATATTAATAATAATAATTCATTTATTTCGGATAACCTGTGTTCTATGGGCTTACCCATAGAACACAGTTTACAAGACATTTCACACTGATAACATAATAGAATAAAATTCATAATAAATGTAAAAAAAAAAATTAGATAGCATTAAAAATTAAGATATTACGATATTTTAACACACACAAAAATACACTCTTAAAATTAATAACGTCGTTTTACTTGTGTGTTGTCTGTGTGGTGCCGGACTTAAAGAATAGCACCACCCCATACTTCCCGTGGGTGTCGTAAAAGGCGACTAAGGGGCGTACCGGAGAATGGGCAGCAGCGTTCTCTATGCATTCCACCACCATACCATACTGCGATCGCCAACCCGCCTGCCAAGCGTGGCGATTATGGCAACCCCCCCCCCCCCTTTTGGGGGAGGCCTATGTCCAGCAGTGGACGTCTTTCGGCTGAAATGAAGACTTGTGCTCAACACGTATACAAACACGCTGTGAATGTTTGCGTGAAGACGACATAACACACACACATACTTCCGACTTCGCTATTAAGCCGCGTTTTCACTAGGGGACATATCACGGAGACATATCGCCCAACATTCACGTGGTAGGTCTTTGCGACTAGTGGGACAATGTCGCTCGACATTTGTCTTGACACTACCCAGTTGTGAACAATACGTCACCCGAGGAGGTAGTGTTGCGGACCACACTACTACCATTTCGGAACACAAAGCGACACACGTTTTCACTACTCAAAGCCTGTCGGGCGACTGTCGAGGGTCACAAAGGACGCTCCCAGAGCATCGACTAGCGACAAGTTGCGCGACCCGTAAATGTCCCCAGCGACATCGGGCGACATCGCGGAACAAATGTCCCCTAGTGAAAACGCGGCTTTATCTCGGACGGTACTTAGAGCTCTTGCGCTTACACACACCTTCACAGAGTGCTTATTAACCACAAGTTAAGCGCGCGTCGCTTTGTGAGATAATCCATACTAATATTATAAATGCAAAAGTGTGTCTGTTTGTTACCTCTTCACGCTTAAAACGCTGAACCGATTTAGATGAAATTTGCTATAGAGAAAGTTTAAGACCCGGGAAAGGACATAGGATAGTTTTTACCCGACTGCGCGACGCAAAGGAGTGGTAATGTGTTCATCAGCCTATGTATGTATGTGTGTATGTATGTATGTTTATATGTTCCTTTGAAGAACTATACAGACCAAACGCCTGGGCCGATTTTTATGATTCACACGTTAATCGATTCCTCTTAGTCCGGCGAGTGTCACTAAAGACATGACGTTAGTGAAAATTCAATATGGCGACTACTGGACGCCATATTAATTTTTTTTTTTATTTTTTTTTTTAAATAAAAGTTGGAAGCAGGCGGGACCCATACCATTTTTGTTATATTTTAAAAAAATGGGTCCCGCCTGCTTCCAACTTTTATTTAATTTAAAATGGGCTTGTTTTTAGCTTTTCAGTTTCTTTTAACTTACCTAAGTTTTTTACCGCAGTCGGGTTTTTGGTTTTTTAAATAACTTTTTTTTATCACAATATTCCCACGGCATCGAAAGTTATGGGGGTAAAACGGCGGCATACTGCTAGTAAAACTGTAACTCGAATACGGACGCACACGAACGGACAGAAGGCAAAGGTAGAAGTATAGATAATGTCACTGGTTTGATGAAGAGCAGTGACACGTAACGGCCGCGACTTACGAGTTGTAGGTCGTAGGTTCGTACCCAGACAGGCACTTTACTATCTTTAAATAATTTCACGGCATAACCTAGAACCAAAAAATCGAAGATATGTGACATCTGCCAACCCGCACTGGGCCCGCATGGTGGATTACGGCCCACTCCCTCTCGAAGAGAGGAGGCCCTAATAGGCTTATATAAAACATTTTAAAAGAGTAACGGTGGAGTTTCTTGCCCATTCTTCTCCATACGAACACTACCCTTTGGAAGGGGCGGCTGGAATCAATTCAATTTCGCTGTAATTTTTGACATTCAAAAGTGCCTTTAATGTGCCTATTTAAAATAAATGATTTGACTTTGACTTAGGGCTGATTTTTCCATAGCCAAATAACTTTTAATCGAGGAATAAAATTGACGTTTGACAGTTTTTGTATGAAACAACTGTCAAAATTTCAAAATTATTCCTCGAACAAAGTTAACAGATGATTGAAAAATCAGCCCTTAGTGAAATTGTTTAAAAAAGTCAGAGTTAAAAAGGTCAGATGACATTCGCTCCGTGAATCTGATAATACTGGTACCAAATCCCAACTAATTATCGCAATGGCTAGGCACTTATGCAGCCTCATATTACATTAATGAAATAACGCCACAATTCCGAATAACCAGCTCCAAACAATACCTGTTTGTTCGAGCAATTTCGAGCTGCTAAACGTTTGACTGATAACGTGTTAACAATGCAACCGCTGAAAATAAAAAATGGCGCCAATTCCCTTGTTCATAAATTTAAGTTCAGTGCATCTTTTTCTTTCGATTTCATTAAGAAAAGGGCAGAAGATAAATATTAGTTTACTCCTGTCATTCCTGTCAAATTAAGATACTATACATAGACAAGTTTAGACGTGATTAAAAAATTGGCTATTAAAAATACGTCAATTTACGTCAGACGCTGACTAATTTGACAGGACTAAACTAATATTTATCTTCTGTCCTTTTTAGGGTTCCGTACCCAAAGGGTAAAAACGGGACCCTATTACTAAGACTTCGCTGTCTGTCCGTCTGTCCGTCTGTCCGTCTGTCCGTCTGTCCGTCTGTCTGTCTGTCTGTCACCAGGCTGTATCTCAAGAACCGCGATAGCTAGACAGTTGAAATTTTCACAGATGATGTATTTCTGTTGCCGCTATAACAACAAATACTAAAAACAAAATAAAATAAATATTTAAGGGGGGCTCCCATACAACAAACGCGATTTTTTTGCTCTTTTTTTCTCGATATCAAAAATGGCAACAGGTAGGCACTTGAAATATTCACAAAATACTCAATTGTATTTTAACTTTAATAATAAATAACAAAATTAAAATAAAATAAATATTTAAGGGGGGCTACCATACAACAAACATGTTTTTTTCGGCGTCTTTGCCTTGTGGTACGGAACCCTTCGTGTGCGAGTCCGACTCGCACTTGGCCAGTTTTTTACTAATGAAATAGAAAGAAAAAGATGCACTGAACTTAAATTTAGTTTAGTTTATGAACAAGGGAATCGGCGCCATTGGCTATAGCTTGAATGCTTGAATATAGTTTGAATAGCTGGGTACAAGTTTAGATTGGATTCTGACTATATTGTTGCTTCTATACCACAAATTGTGAAGCCAAAGACGGACACGGATGACTGGGCGTGTGATCTACAATACCTCTGGGACTCTATGACTCCACACAGCCAAAACTATGTGGATGTACGATCAGGGAGATTATGTTTATCAAATTGACACGCTACGGCTGCTAAGGGGGTTGTGCCTAAATAATAACAGCCGCAAGGGTCGATCAAAGGTTAAGCTACGCTTGCCGAGGTCGGCTTTTGGATGGGTGACCATTACATGTCGAGAGCCCTCCGCGCCTCGGAAAGCACGTTAAGCTGTTGGACCGGGCCGTCATTTGAAGAACTTTGACAGTAATTACGGGCAGTCAGAAGTCCAAAAATTCTAAGAATCATAATTATAGGGTGTCGTGTTAAAAATGCAAGTCTGACTTCATTATTCTCTTGCCTGTTATCCTAATTCATTTTTCTTTTTTTCGCTATGTATTTTTCTTCCATACTTCTCTATTAGTCATCATCTCGGTAGGCCATCAATCGCTTTCTTTGCTCTTCTTCTACTTTTATAGCCATTGCCATTCATACTCAAACCACATACACAACACACACATAAATAAAACACACATACACATACAGGTTGAAATTTAAAACATGCGACACACCGAAATGGGAGATTGTACTCACCATTACGAACAACTTTTACTAAGGGATCGAAGCTGTAATCGCGAAAAAAAAAATCAGCTGTTCCCTACATTTTGACGAGTTATGCGAACATAAATGTAGGGAACAGCTGATTTTGTTTTCGCGATTTCAGGTTTGGTCCCATAGTAAAAGTTGTTCATAATGATGAGTACAATCTCCCATTTTCATTTGTCGCATGTTTTCAATTTCACCCTGTATAAGTAAAAATATGAAAGGAATAATATTTCACCTATATGTCGGAGACATCATTAGTACGGGAGCTGACTTGACAGCGAGGCGGAAACGGTGTGACGACAACGACTATTCGGAACGCCAGCGCCATCTGGTGGCGCTTGACAGAGTCTAGCATGAGTTCGTGGGGGGGTCGACGCTCGAAGACAGCTCGACAAGAACGCCACGATGTGGAGTTCTCTTGGACTTTTGACATCGTACGAACAACATGTGCTTAGAAACTGTCCCGCGTTCCTTATCTGGTTGTGTCGTGTCCCTACAGTGTGTAATTTGCTAGTGTGATTAAATTGTTTGTGAAATTATAATCTGATTTGAACTGCAAACTGTTTTTCTATTGCGCATTATCCAACACTTACCCACAGTAGCCCACACACATAGTTTAAATATGGCTGATAATAAAGAGACACACTATACCTTCTCCGATATCAGAATTGGGATTCGTGTTGGTTCATGCGCAAAATCAGAACGCTTAAAATTAAAGTGACCGTTGACTTTTGATAAACAAAGTGCAAACATGCGAACGCTTATTAGATAATCGTGTGGATCTGTCCAAGTTCGACCCAGACAAACCAGATACGGATGCGCGATCATAGTACATGTTGGTTTGGGCATAGGCTGTATGCAGAAATACCTTTGCACAGTGACGCGCCAGATGGTCCCTACCGCCACGTTAAAAAAAAAAAAAGCGTGTCTGTAACCGGCGTTTGAGTCCGTCGTATCCTGTTTTCGTATTAAGAACACACGGTAGGACGCGTCGTGTGCAAACGTAACAGCATACAGTACGATAGCTGATTTGCTTTGCTGAAAATTCGGTCAACTTGTTGTATGTGACCGTCATTAAGGCGCACAAAGGGAGTCAAGGACGTAGCGTGGAGCTACCAGTGACGTGGGGTGACTTGAAGAATCGAGCCAAGCAGCCTGCAGCCGTCGGTGAAGCCCTTCGTGTGCTGCAAGTGAGGGAATCCAGGACAAGTCGCGACATGTCATGGGTCGCGGCACGGTGCACGAGCAGTGGCAGATGGTGGAGGTGGACCGCGTGCTGCAAGCAGCAGCAGCGAGTGGACGTTTGCGTCGTACAGCTACTCTCAGGCACGTTAGAAAATAAAGGTGAGCTGTATTGTTTTGTTTACGATTCTGTTGCTGAATGCTCGTGAGTAAAAGCGAGTTGTGTAGCTAAATTAAGTGGCAAACGAGTTAATAATGTTGTTACGTTGACTGGTATTGGTCAAACGCGTGTATTCAGCACAGAACAAATCATATTTAGCGTTGCGATTAGCAAGCAACAACTTGAGATTTTATTACATTTCTACTCGAAATTTACTTGCAAAGTAATATTATGACAGGATAAAGGCAGCTATAACAAAATTTTGGGTAGGCTATTTTGTGTTATTAGAAAACGAAGAATGAAATCAGATTATAAGACTAAGTTAGATCGGAAGTTCAGAGGTCCACTTAAGTTGGTTGATGTTTTGGATTGGGGATCACCTCCCCATACGTTAAAAGGTTTAAATTCTAACCATACTTACGGTATGCTCACGATCGCATACGAAAGATGCCTCTAAGTAGTGTTCCTAACGAGTTAAACGTAGAAGAGGGTGACGTGAGTAGTTAGAGCACATACCATGGCTAGGTCGCACTGTACGCACTTGTCTGTAGTCGTAACTGCAATTCACTTGTGAGTTGTTCAGGGAGCGATGGGCAGCTGGTGGTGCAGCGGGGACCAGGGTCTCAAAGGAGACTACTGTTGTGTTGGTCTTGTAATGACCTGGGAGTCGTGGACTCTATGTGAAGTGAAGTATGTTGGTCGTATCACTTGAGGTGATGACGATATGGGTGGCATGAGTGTCACTAGCTGCTGCGGCAGCAGGGCCATGAGCGTTGTATGTGATCTAAGTTGATATAGTTTCTGACCAACTATTACTAAGGCTTAGAGTTAGAGGAATCTTTTGTTGTCGATGATTGCTATCGTTTTTACAAAAAAATTTGTTAAGTAAGCGTTTCGATAACAATGTGGTCAGAATTGGCCGAGTGGAACATTCACTGCTGTTGGTTTTTTTTTGTGGTTACAGGTTAACACATAACGACGTGTGCAAGCAAGATGGCACTGTCAGACAGCGCTACTCTCTGGATCTCCTGTACGAGTGGTCGCTGATCGGGGACGGTGGTTTCCGTGCAAGAGGTTTCGCGACTTCTGCCAGGGAAGCAGTGGCTGCGGGTGGATGTCTGTGCCGTTGAGCCAGCTACAGATCTGTTGTCTACCGAATCTGGTGAGTCGATTTCATTTTGTTTTGACTCCGGTACTGAGTGCGTCTCTGGTTAACTACAGCAAAAATGATTACACTGTTACTTTGTTAGGTATAGCCCAATCTAGTTTACAATGCAATTATAAATTTTCTTACGTTAGATTAAGAATGATGCCAGTAGGTCATGTACCAGTCGAAGTAGATGGTGCTCACAGTGATAATGCTCACAGTGGTGATGAGCAATGAGCAAGCCTAAGTAGTGAGAGCCACGCGAGTAGGGGTTCTCTAACGGCCGTAGTAAAGTTGTGTGTAGTCACAGGGTGATGCATACAGATCCATGCACTGGATGTGTGAGAGCAATGCGATTGCTGGTCGGCCGGAGCGCCGTGGCGTTAGAGTGGTTTACTCGTGTGTGGTTTTCCAGGTGTCTAAGGCTCTTAGTGAAAAAGATTATTGTTGTAATGTGAATAACGATGGTACATGGCTCTGGTTGATGTTAGTTTGGGTCAGTGGGTCGTCTTAGGGGCGTACTTACAAATACGCTCTATGAACGTGTTCGGAAGATGCCCGAGCGCCAAGTACCAATTGAGATTGTAGACGAAATGGATGATGAGTTGGCATCACTTTAGTTTGTGTACTCAGGTTCTCAGTTTATTGGGTCGGAGACCGTACCAAAGTATCGTGAGTACGTGGTATACGCGGTAGCTCTGGGTAGTATGGTCGGGTCTAGCGTTGAAGCCAAGACCGTAGAGTCAAGGACGACTCGGCATTCCTGCGGGAAGTGCGTGTGTGACAAATGTGTAGGACCGTGAATGGGATACCTGAGGTTTTGTTTTCTTTGACTAACGTAGTGTGGAATCGTTGTACTTGGTCTCGGTAATCTCGAAACTAGACAGTTTAAATTCTTAGATTAGCCTAATTTTTGGTTTCTAATTTGAATGCTTATTGCAAATTGATCGTAAAATAAAACAGATTTTATAGAGTCGAGTCCCTTTTAATTTTGATCCGTCAGTCTTCATATGGGAGGTTGCAAAAAATGCCAGAAAATCAGAGTATTACTAACTAATTTGAGGAAAGCCAAGTAAATGTCTTGTTGATGAAACAGAGTAGAGATTAAGTCGCGTGATAGTGGTGAATCTTAGGTCGGCTGGTCGGGACCGTACCAGTAGTCATTTCGTAGCCGTAGTCCGTTAGAAGTCGGTATCTGCTTTTAGTAGTCCGTGGATACGCGGTGCGCGGGTGTCTCTGGCGGAGGTCGGGTCTTGTAGAGACCATAGAGTCCGTGGGACTCGGAATTCAGAGGAATTCATAGAAACAAACATGAGGTTTGTTGGGCTTGATGAAAAGCCACAGGCCACGAATAAGATTCCTGCTTTGTGTTTTGTAATGCTCTAAGGATGTTTTATTGGCTTAGTTTAGTTAGTGATCTTGAGATTTGAGAATCAAGTAATGAGTAATGCTCTGAACTCTGCATTTTTTTTAGTTTGTTCGAATTTTCATGGTGTTTTTTGCCTGTACCATATTTGGTCAGGAGTGACCGAGCTATGTGATACTTTGCGGATATGTTTCTTTACAGATTACCACACGAGGACGTGTGGAAGCAGGATGGCCGTGTCGGAGACATCATTAGTACGGGAGCTGACTTGACAGCGAGGCGGAAACGGTGTGACGACAACGACTATTCGGAACGCCAGCGCCATCTGGTGGCGCTTGACAGAGTCTAGCATGAGTTCGTGGGGGGTCGACGCTCGAAGACAGCTCGACAAGAACGCCACGATGTGGAGTTCTCTTGGACTTTGGACATCGTACGAACAACATGTGCTTAGAAACTGTCCCGCGTTCCGTATCTGGTTGTGTCGTGTACCTACAGTGTGTAATTTGCTAGTGTGATTAAATTGTTTGTGAAATTATAATCTGATTTGAACTGCAAACTGTTTTTCTATTGCGCATTATCCAACACTTACCCACAGTAGCCCACACACATAGTTTAAATATGGCTGATAATAAAGAGACACACTATACCTTCCCCGACATATATAACAATAAATTATCTCAGAAGCCTAGACAGGCGCCAAAATCCATGAGAGATTTTCATGTTCATTTAAGTAGGTACTCCAACGGCACTAAAATATTTTAGTGCTAAAAATAAAATCTAACACTTTGGAATTTATTGGATACTAAACTCACCCGAGCAAAGAATATCGAGATACTTGAAGTAAAGAGATGAAATGAAAACCCAGTAACCAAGGTTACTGGGTTTACTGCTACAATTGTGACTTTGAGAAGTCATAATGCTAAATTGTTTGTGTTATTTTTTCAAAAAAAAAGGACCTTCTCAATTCGACACGTATGTATGTAATATTATTCGAATTGCATTATATTCACATATGATAATCTATTAGGACAGTGGTTCCTAACCTTTTCAATGTCACTACCCCTGTGAACAAGTATGGGAATTGAGTTTACCCTAGCTAATTTAAAATAATTAAAACCACACAAATTTGAACGAAAAAATGTTTATTATGTAAGAAATTGCCCGTTTTGGTAACTAGTAAAGTAATATATATGTCGGAGAAGGTATAGTGTGTCTCGTTATTATCAGCCATAATTAAACTATGTGGGCTACTGTGGGTAAGTGTTGGATAATGCGCAATAGAAAAACAGTTTGCAGTTCAAATCAGATTATAATTTCACAAACAATTTAATCACGTTAGCAAATTACACACTGTAGGTACACAACACAACCAGATACGGAACGCGGGACAGTTTCTGAGCACATGTTGTTCGTACGACGTCCAATGTCCAAGAGAGCTCCACATCGTTCGTCGAGCTGTCTTCGAGCGTCGACCCCCCCACGAACTCAAGCTAGACTCTGTCAAGCGCCACCAGATGGCGCTGGCGTTCCGAATAGTCGTTGTCGTCACACTGCTTCCGCCTCGTTGTCAAGTCAGCTCCCGTACTAATGATGTCTCCGACACGGCCATCCTGCTTCCACACGTCCTCGTGTGTTATCCTGTCAACAAACATACTCGCAAAGTATCACATAGCTCGGTCACTCCTGACCAAATATGGTACAGGCAAAAAACACCATGAAAATTCGAATACTCTAAAAAAAATGCAGAGTTCAGAGCATTACTCATTACTTGATTCTCAAGTCTCAAGATCACTAACTAAATAATTAACGAAGCCAATAAAACATCCTTAGAGCATCACAAAACACAAAGCAGGAATCTTATTCGTGGCCTGTGGCTTTTCATTAAGCCCAACAAACCTCATGTTTGTTTCTATGAATTCCTCTGAATTCCGAGTCCCACGCACTCTATGGTCTCTACAAGACCCGACCTCCGCCAGAGACACCCGCGCACCGCGTATCCACGGACTACTAAAAGACTTCTAACGGACTACGGCTACGAAATGACTACTGGTACGGTCCCGACCAGCCGACCTAAGATTCACTACTATCACGCGACTTAATCTCTACTCTGTTTCATCAACAAGACTTTTACTTGGCTTTCCTCAAATTAGTTAGTAATACTCTGTTTTGCTGGCATTTTTCGCAACCTCCCATATGAAGACTGACGGATCAAAATTAAAAGGGACTCGACTCTATAAAATCTGTTTTATTTTACGATCAATTTGCAATAAGCATTCAAATTAGAAACCAAAAATTAGGCTAATCTAAGAATTTAAACTGTCTAGTTTCGAGATTACCGAGACCAAGTACAACGATTCCACACTACGTTAGTCAAAGAAAACAAAACCTCAGGTATCCCATTCACGGTCCCACACATTTGTCACACACGCACTTCCCGCAGGAATGCCGAGTCGTCCTTGACTCTACGGTCTTGGCTTCAACGCTAGACCCGACCATACTACCCAGAGCTACCGCGTATACCACGTACTCACGATACTCTGGTACGGTCTCCGACCCAATGAACCGAGAACCTGAGTACACAAACTAAAGTGATGCCAAATCATCATCCATTTCGTCTACAATCTCAATTGGTACTTGGCGCTCGGGCATCTCCCGAACACGGTCATAGAGCGTATTTGTAAGTACGCCCCTAAGACGACCCACTGACCCAAACTAACATCAATCAGAGCCATGTACCATCGTTATTCACATTACAACAATAATCTTTTTCACTAAGAGCCTCAGACACCTGGAAGCCCACACACGAGTAAACCACTCTAACGCCACGGCGCTCCGGCCGACCAGCAATCGCATTACTCTCACACATCCAGTGCATGGATCCGTATGCATCACCCTGTGACCACCCACAACTTTACTACGGCCGTTAGAGAACCCTTACTCGCGTGGCTCCCACCACTTAGGCTTGCTCATTACTCATCACCACTGTGATCACCATCTACTTCGACTGGTACATGACCTACTGGCATCATTCTTAACCTAACGTGAGAGAATTTAAAATTGCAATGTAAACTAGATTAGGCTATACCTAAAAAAGTAACAATGTAACCATTTTTGCTGTAGTTTACCAGGGAAACATTCAGTACGCGAGTCAAAACAAAATGAAAACGGCTCACCAGATTCGGTAGACAATCCACTCGCTGTCACCGCCTCCTTGGCAGAAGTCGCGAAGTTTCTTGCACGGAAAGCGCCGTCCTTGATCAGCGATCACTCGTACAGGAGATCCAGAGTGCAGCGCTGTCCGACACCGCCATCCCGCTCGCACACGCCGCCGTGCGCCAACCTGTTACCACAAAAAAAAACCAACAGCAGTGCATGTTCCGCTCGGCCAATTCTGACCACATTGTTATCGAAACGATTACTTAACAAAAATTTTGTAATAAGAATAGCAATCATCGACAACAAAAGATTCCTTTAAGCCTTAGTAATAATTGGTCAGGAACTATATCAACTTAGATCACATACAACGCTCATGGCCCTGCTGCCGCAGCAGCTAGTGACACTCATGTCACCCATATCGTCATCACCTCAAGTGATACGACCAACATACTTCACTTCACATAGAGTCCACGACTCCCAGGTCATTACAAGACCAACACAACAATAGTCTCCTTTGAGACCCTGGTCCCCGCTGCACCACCAGCTGCCCATCGCTCCCTGAACAACTCGCAAGTGAGTTGCAGTTACGACTACAGACAAGTGCGTACAGTGCGACCTGGCCATGGTATGTGCTCTAACTACTCGGTGAACTCTCGTCACCGTCTTCTACGTTTAACTCGTTAGGAACACTACTTAGAGGCATCTTTCGTATGCGATCGTGAGCATACTTGTAAGTACGGTTTGGATTTAACGCTATTAACGTATGGGGAGGTGATCCCCAATCCAAAACATCAACTAACTTAAGTGGACCTCTGAACGGTTAAAGTCTTATATCAAGTCGCCTCCGTACGAAGATGGGAGGGGTGGAGGGGGGTTGGGGGGGGCGCCCTGTTTCACCCCCCCACTCCTGCCCTGCCGGAGATGCGTAGTTTTTCTATTATTCCACTTTGAACAAAACCTTCTAACCTAACCAACACAAGTCTGTGTGCTCTGGGTAGGATCTGTCACTCATTAGGGTACGGGGAGGTAGTTACTTTCTGGCGCTTCGCCGGCCGCTGCCGCGGCACGCTCGCTGCGCTCGCTCGGCTCGCGCTAAGTGGTCACCGTTCTAACCTAACCTAACCTACACAACTCACTTCGCTCGCTCGGTTCGCGCTATCTAACTTGAACCTAACCAACACAAGTCTGTGTGCTTGGGTTACGATCTGTCACTCATTAGGGTGCGGGGAGCTAATAATCATAGCAAAATATAAAATTCACGTAAACTCGAGAGCAACGGAATGACAAAACGAACACCAAACAAAAGTATTTGTCAATGTAAACAAACCCAGCTTTCCGAATTGCGTCAAAGTCAAAAGCGATTATATCGCGAATCCGACCAACGCGCAACGTCACAATTTAGTATTCAATAGTCGTTATATTTTGTGACTATTAAATTTGGTTGGATTCGCGATATAATCGTTTTTGACTCAATTCGGAACGCGGGGAAAATGGTTTCTTTTCACGCATTTCGATAAACGCACTATCGAAATCGCTACGAAATGTATCAAAATTACGTTCCTTCGTAAGCATTTGTAAGATTTCCCAAGATTTTTTAAATAATAATTAAAATATTTTGGCGCGTCTCCGGCAGCAAAAAATACATTTTATAGCTTAGTACGAACCCCCTAAACCCTCCCATATCTACACTTAACTCAGATTCAGGCGACTCGATATAAGACCCAACCCCAAGTCTTTGCTCGCTAATTGCAACGCTACATATGATTTGTTCTGTGCTGAATACACGCGTTTGACCAATACTAGTCAACGCAACAACATTATTAACTCGTTTGCCACTTAATTTCACAACTCGCTTTTACTAACGAGCATTCAGCAACAGAATCGTAAACAAAACAATACAGCTCACCTTTATTTTCTAGCTGCCTGAGGGTAGCTTTACGACGCAAACGTCCACTCGCTGCTGCTGCTGCTTGCAGCACGCGCTCCGCCTACACCATCTGCCTGGCTACCACTGCTCGTGCACCGTGCCGCGGCCCATGACATGTCGCGACTTGTCCTGGATTCCCTCACTTGCAGCACACGAAGGGCTTCACCGACGGCTGCAGGCTGCTTGGCTCGATTCTTCAAGTCACCCCACGTCACTGGTAGCTCCACGCTACGTCGTTGGCTCCCTTTGTGCGCCTTAATGACGGCCACACACAACAAGTTGACCTCCTTACAATGAATTTTCAGCAAAACACAAATCAGCTATCGTACTGCGTGATGTTACGTTTGCACACGACGCGTCCTACCGTGTGTTCTTAATACGAAAACAGGATACGACGAACTCAAACGCCGGTTACAGACATACTTTTTTTTTTCTTTTTTTCTTTTCTTTTTAAACGTGGCGGTAGGGCGCAACTGGCGCGTCACTGTGCAAAGGTATTTCTGCATACAGCCTATGCTCAAAACAACATGTACTATGATCGCATATATCCGTATCTGGTTTATCTGGGTCGAACTTGGACAGATCCACACGATTATTTAATAAGCGTTCGCATGTTTGCACTTTGTTTATCAAATGTCAACGGCCACTTTAATTTTAAGCGTTCTGATTTTGCGCATGAACCAACACGAATCCCAGTTCTGATGTCGGAGAAGGTATAGTGTGTCTCGTTATTATCAGCCATAATTAAACTATGTGGGCTACTGTGGGTAAGTGTTGGATAATGCGCAATAGAAAAACAGTTTGCAGTTCAAATCAGATTATAATTTCACAAACAATTTAATCACGTTAGCAAATTACACACTGTAGGTACACAACACAACCAGATACGGAACGCGGGACAGTTTCTGAGCACATGTTGTTCGTACGACGTCCAATGTCCAAGAGAGCTCCACATCGTTCGTCGAGCTGTCTTCGAGCGTCGACCCCCCCACGAACTCAGGCTAGACTCTGTCAAGCGCCACCAGATGGCGCTGGCGTTCCGAATAGTCGTTGTCGTCACACTGCTTCCGCCTCGTTGTCAAGTCAGCTCCCGTACTATTATGATGTCTCCGACATATAAATCTCGGAGTTAACTAGTGTGAAGGTTGAAATTGCTTTGCATTCGCAAGTTTGACAATATTAGGTTCGGTTTCACTCAACGCGCGTCTCATGTCATGCTCAACATTCAGACGGTTTCTGGCTTTTGTTTTTAATGTAACAAGAGTTGAGAAACCAGTTTCACATCTGTAAGTTGTAGCAAATTTTTAAAGCTCTGTC
This sequence comes from Mesoligia furuncula, assembly GCA_916614155.1. NCBI lineage: Eukaryota > Metazoa > Arthropoda > Insecta > Lepidoptera > Noctuidae > Mesoligia > Mesoligia furuncula. Next base: position 22,382,074 of record OU744814.1, on the reverse strand, counting down.
CGCTATTCTGCAGCTGCTTTTCTCCAAAATGTGCTGAGTTTATCATTTTGAAAATCAACTTTTAATGAGTTATTCTCCCGCGTCCGAAAACTCTACTTTCGCTGACACATCCTCGTCCTTGAAAATATCGACGCAAGTAGAAAATGGTCTTAAAATCCAGGAGTAGGACTCACGACTGTCCATGCTCGGAAAATATTGCTGCAGTGAGTCTATCACAGCAGTTAGATGTTGAACCACGGAATTTTCAAACGTGATTTTGTCTTGTTTATTATTTACTAATTGCTCACTTAGTTGTGTAAACATTGACACATCACCAGCTTGGACTCTACGTTGGTAAAGTTCCAATTTGCGCAAAAAACTTGCGATTTTATCCTGCAACGTCAAAATGTTCGTTTCATTTCCTTGCAGTGAAATATTCAGACTATTAATTTCAGTGAAAAAATCAGCAAGGTACGCCATCTTTAGAACAAATGTTTGGTCTTTAATTTTTACCCGACTGCGTCAGAAGGAGGGTTATGCTTTTCGAGTGTATGTATGTATGTATGTATGTATGTATGTATGTATGTATGTATATTTCTTTGGCACGCTCTGTAGCCTAAACGGCTTGACCGATTTCAGCTTAAGAGGTGCCGTTAGATTCGTCTTAATTGTGAGAGTGACACTGGGTATATCAAAATTGAAAAAAAAATTAAATGGTCGATTTTTGGCACAATATTATGTCTTCATAAATATTTTTTTTCCCAAAACCTATCGAGTGGGGGGGTATCAAAATAAAGGGTTTTCTAAGGTGATTACAAAAATATATACAACTTATACGGTTAAAAGTAATTCGAAGTGACAAATCGTGAAAAACACGTACAAAGAACTAAATCGTCTGCGAAATCTTTCACATTTATTTTGTAAACTAAAAAGCTGGAAATAAAAAAAGTTATTTAAAAAATAAAAAACCCGACTGCGGTAAAAAACTGAAAAGCTAAAAACAAGCCCATTTTAAATTAAATAAAAGTTGGAAGCAGGCGGGACCCATATCATTTTATTATATTTTCAAATTCAAATGGGTCCCGCCTGCTACCAACTTTTATTTAATTTAAAATGGGCTTGTTTTTAGCTTTTCAGTTTTTTACCGCAGTCGGGTTTTTTATTTTTTAAATAACTTTTTTTGCATAATATTCTTTTTCTTTTTGTGTTCTCTGATTTTCAAAAAACAATCCAATTTCTTCTCGTAATTCGTAAACCCTACTTGAACTTTGCCTCTTGATAACCAACGTACTTCTGTATGGTACAAAAGAGCATTAAATGTAGCACCAACTTCATCGCACAAAACTTTGAATTATCTTGAGTTAGTAGCGCTGCCTCGACTATGATTAACAATTTTACTATGTCACTCAACGTGTTTAGGAAATCTGGTGGAAGCGTTTTCACAGCCAAAGCGTAACGGTGTATCAAGCAATGATAGCCGAAAACTTGAGGAGCAACTTGTTTCACGAGTGCCTGAAAACCAGAACGGATGCCCATCATGGAAGGCGCCCCGTCTGTACAAGTACCAACCAGCTTTAACCAGTCCAGGCCATTTTCCTCAATAAACTCTTTTAGCGTTTGAAATACGTCTGCGCCGCGAGTAGTAGTGGGCAAAGACTTGGAGAACAAATATTCCTCCTTTACATCATCACCTTTAATGTATCGTGTAAACACCAATAATTGTAAACACAAAGCAACATCTGTGGACTCGTCCAACTGCAGCGCAAACATAGGACTTTCCTTTATTTCAGAAATAACGGTTGCTTACAAGGAGTTCGCACATAAAAATATAGATTCTTTTAAGAAAAAGGAGAAGGTTCTGAAGTCTTTGCGCATGGATTATACTGGCAATATACAGAAAGCAAATGAATCATGCCTTCAAACTACATACAAAATTGCTTATCGTATTGCACGTAATAAAAAACCAAACGCGATAGGAGAGGATCTCATCAAACCTTGCTTGTTAGATGCAGTAACACTTGTGAGCAACATGTAGCTAAGATTAAACAAATGATGAAATGATTGAGAGTGAGTTTTGTTTAATCTTAGCTCTGCGACAAAATGCGACTTTGAATTACTTTGAATAGTAATTCAAAGTCGCATTTGTGAAATGAGTGCCGATATTCTTATCGCATTTGTGAAATGAGTGCCGATATTCTTATCGCATTTGTGAAATGAGTGCCGATATTCTTATCGCATTTGTGAAATGAGTGCCGATATTCTTATCGCATTTATGAAATGAGTGCCGATATTCTTATCGCATTTGTGAAATGAGTGCCGATATTCTTATTGGCACTCATTTCACAAATGCGACTTTGAATAGTAGTGTTTGAGAGTGAGATTTGTTTAATCTTAGCTACATGTTGCTCACCAATAACAAGTGTTACTTAACAAGTGTTAAAATTAGATATATTTGTTTGGAAGTCCTAATAATTAGGGCTTCCAAACAAATATATCTAATTTTATAGACGTATGTATGTATGTATGTTTGTCCACGCATTTCTCCGCAACTATTAATCGGATCGTGACCATTTTTTTATTGGCTTACATTTACCTTAACTTAGGGAACAGTGTAAGTTTCATCAAAATAGATTCAGTAATTTTTAAGATATGGACTAATACGTGTACCTAAGTGCGACGGCCTGGCTTATTAATACGAGCAACGGGTGTAGTGTCAAAGAGAAAACATCTCAAAACCTTGGTCAAATTCTACTGCAAAAATTACGAAATAAAAAAGTAATTTAAAAAAATTAAACCGACTTCAAAAAAAATTAACTCAAAATTAATGCAAAAAACTAAAACTATAAAATACAGATCCCAAAGACACCGACTTCCAAAATTAAAGTTATTTCATAATATTGACTTAATAGAAAGAAAGAAGAAAGAAAATACAATTATTTGCGGCAAACATGACGCATAAAAACTTCCATCGCCATCGCTCAGCATAATGCTAAAACCCTATACAAGACAGAGCCCCAGCGCTGGTTTTCAGCGACAGCCGGCGTTGACTGACGTGATGACGTCAGCCAGCCAGTAATTTATTTTTAAAGTCAGTTTAATTTTTTAAATTACTTTTTAGATAACATAAATAAACATCACGTTTGTATTCACCCACACTTCGCCAGTTATGTTTAAATCCCATGTAATAAAGGGAGCCTATTGTCATCAACCGGGCACAAATCCGGACTCAAACTCAAACTCAAACCGGAATGAGAAAGTTTATAGTGGAAAAGACAGAGATTAAAACAAAAGACGAACAAGTAGCGTATCGAGGAGGGGGGGTGGATGGGGGTTCAGGGGAATCAGGCCGGAATAACTCCTTATTTCAATGAAACCATTAACAGGCACTTTTGAATATTCAAGAAGTCGGTCAGTCAGAAAATATGAAGCTAGTTGCCCATTCCAAAGCGTAGGCACCTATGGAGAAGAACGGGCAAGAAACTCCATGGACACTCTTTTAAAATTATATTTTACAAAAATATTAGTTACATCATTACTTTTGTATTAATAATTATAATGTGAGAACGATTTATAAAGAAAAACATTGTTCATACAATGTTCGTGATTGATCTCTTTGGTGATTGGAACTTTTACTAACAATATCCACATTCCAAATTCAAATCACTTTTAGTCCCTTAGGGATTAACCGCTTATGTGCCGTAGTTACAGACACAATTAAAAAGCCATTGTGTCTCGCGTAGTTCTACGTTCCGGCAGACTAAGGGTTAATGAGCTATTTTAGTCCCTGTTTACGAAGAATGACATTAGTTCTTTTTGATGTGATAAAATGTGATTAAAAAAATCTTCTTTAACCTCCTTCCCAAAGTCAATAAATCCGCCTAGCCTTTTCCCGACTATGTTGGGGTCGGCTTCCAGTCTAACCAAATACGGCTACGGTCCGGTACCAGTATTTTACATGGAGTGACTTCCTATCTGACGTTCACAACCCAGATATTCCTTAGTAAGATTAGTTGTCGCACTTTTAGGCTTCTGATTACCCTTAACGATTGTCAAAGATATACGAATGACAGCTGGGACCCTTTGGTCCCAGCTGTCATTCGTATGCTTAGCATGCTTTCTAAGGCAAAGGCCCAGAAGGGTCTTGATATGTGATGGATGGTCACCTATCCACGAACCGACCGCGACGAAACCTTCGATTGACCCGTACTGCTGTCATTATTTTTATTTTTATTTTACCTTTTTTAATTTGTATTCGTTAATTTATTTTCGTTACGGGTAGTCAGAAGCCCGAAAGTCTGACAACCAGTCTTACCAAGGGGTATCGTATTACCCAGTAACTGGGTTGTGGAGGTCAGATAGGCAGTCGCTCCATGTAAAATACTGGTATTCAGCTGCATCCGGTTAGACTGGAAGCCGACCCCAACATAGTTGGGAAAAGGCTAGGCAGATGATGATTCGTTAATTTATTTTATTTGTATTAATTTAAACTTTATTCAGAGACATTTTATTTAGACTTTATTCTGTGGCAGTAGGAATTGTAATATTTTAATTGAATTTTATGTAAATATGGGTCTTGCCTGAATTAAATGAATTTTATTTTATTTTATTTATTTATTGTTTAGCTACGAAACCCTCTCCTAAAGTAAAGGTTCCCAAATTACACCAAACACGGACTGGCAATGTCTTCAAAGCCACCACATTCTCTCTTGCTTTAAGTGTGTGAACATAATAAATATTTATCAAATAGGTATGTTGAGCTTCGTGACCACAATATAGTTAGGTACAGAAGGTTGGCTCCGAAAGCGCACGCACACATAAACAAGCTTCACGTAAAGGAATGCAAACGCATTCACATCTTTAGACCAAACGTGGTAATTATAGTGCTGGTAATGTTACCAGCACTATAATTACATAACGAAGAAAGAAAGAAAATACGTTTATTTGCGGTAAACATGACGCAATAAAGAACATAAACACAACAAAATAAGAAAGAAAGAAAAAAAGAAAAAAAAAAGAAATAAAAGAAAAAAAGAAAAGAAAGAAAAAGTTGAAAGAAAAAAAAAGAAAGAAAAGAGAGAGAGGCAGAAAGAGTTGTGGGAAACATGCGTCACATCCACGCAAAACGGCTATCGCTCAGCATTATGCTGCGACCCTATTCAAGACAGAGCCTGAGCTGGTTTTCAGCGACAGCCGCAATAACACACATTCATTCACAATCCGAGGGTTTTAATGGATCCATTGTTTTATAGATGTGAAAAATTCGTCCGCTCTACTACGTAAATAACGTACGTAACGTACTTATTGTATGTAGTATGTAAATGGTCCACCACAGACTACCTGCAGTATTTGCCTGTTCTTCCCCTTTTCTATCCATCCAAAGGTTGTCTTTAAAAGATCGCTTTTAGCGATAAGACCGCCCATTGTGTCACCCTTTGTACAGTTTCTATAATTATGTCTGTAATTAATATGGTGTACATAATAAAGAGTATTCTATTCTATTCTATTCTATAACGCAACGAACGTGGCAGAACTGTCAAAAGAAAGGAATTGCGATCAATTATAATTGTATGTGTTTCGCAATTCCCCCCCTCTGAACAAGAGCATTTTTTCGATTTTCTTGATATTTGAGTATATCTAATGTAGATACGGAAAAATGCTCTTTCCTTGTTAACACAAAGAGAATTTGACACATTGAAAGAAATAAGCAGTAAATAAAAATGAAAAAACATTGATTTGAACTGCTTTAAACAGCCTTTATGAGCCTAACGTTCAAAACAGTTTTTTTTTACTGGTCCGATAACAGTTAAAACCTTGAGGCAAAATGTTACCGTCATGACAGTAAACTTTAACGTTTTAAGTTCTTAAAAGGTCACAAAATTAAATGTTTTATTCATTTGGTGACATCGTTCAAACCATTGAAATTTACTTACATTACAGTAATGGTGATTTTCTTTCTTTTTTTTTCAGTAAATAGTATGTTCAATCATTAAAAGTTCCAGTTTTGTTTTTGACTGTTTTACAAACATTTTGCTTACTGTATAAAGTCAGTAAGTCTAAGGGCTGATTTTTCAATCGACAGGTAATTTTTATTCGTGGAATAAAATTGACGTCTGACTGTTTTTGTATGGACGAACTGTCAAAAATTCAAAATTATTCGTCCGATAAAATTATCTGGCGTTGGAATAATCAGCTCTAAGTCGCTTTAATGTAGTGTAGTAAGAAATTATTTTTTTCAGTGCAGAGTGGGGATAGAATGTGCATTCGGTCGTTTAGTCTGGTATACAGACCGATGTCAACTTTATGCCCAGAACATGAGGCGAGTCGCTGCTTAGAAACAAATTCACTTGTCAGTGGAGGGAGGGGGGAGGTACTGCGCAGCGAGTAGAGCACACATCAGAGTTTGACACATAAAACTGTTACTAGTGGGAACAAACCGAATACCCTAAGACAGTTTGAGATCGCCACACGTACGTTTCAATGTATGTGTGAGTGTTTTTGCTCGCTGTATGGAGCTGACCTTCTGTTTCTGTTTATTCTGTATCGTGGCTTTAATATCTTAGTCTGGCGGTGACCACAAGCGTTGTTAAGGGACCCAAAACGACGCCAAATTAATTAGTGCGCTTATTCACTTATCTTGGCGCCTGTTCCCTGAGAACAGAGGTCGAAGGAAGGTGGAGTTATAGTTTAATGCCCGGTAGCAATTTACGTCTTCCAATATCTTTTATATGTGTATGGAGAGTTTGATTGAATGCGGTAATCTCTGGAACTAACAGTCCGATTTAAAAAAAAAACCGGGCAAGAGCGAGTCGGACTCGAGGGTTCCGTACCATCATATGTATTTAAATTCTAATCGGCGAGGCCTATATTTGTCAGAGAATTTTAATACTGTGCACTGCGGTGTAGAATATTGCAGTTTTATGTCAGCGCCATCTCTTGACATCAGTCAGTGGAACTGATTTAACTTTTGTTAATGATTTCTGATAAAGTGTGCTATTTAGAGACTTCATTTTATTTTTCCTGTTGTTTTTTACATAAACTTCTATCACATACCTAGAATAATTTCAGATTTTTCTCTTTGCAAACTTAGGGGAAACGGTATTTTTTTTTCACATTTTTCATCAAAAGTCGAAATCTATGCGGCCTAGAAAAAAAGAAAAATGTTTGAGAATGTGCAAACTGTGCTCTTTCATATGATATCCGACATGCCCTAGTAGCCCCACTTCGAATTTTTTAGACCCCCTTTCAGTCCCTGTTGCAAAAAATATACATATATCTTTATTTCTTTCTCATTTGCAAAATAGTTGGGCAAATGTCATCTAAAATTATTCCAAATTTCAAATTGAAAGCATTAGTATTTCTTGAGATATCCAGCTGTGACAGACCGACAGACAGACTGAGTCTTACCATAAGGGTTCCGTATTACCATTTTGGTACGGAAGTCTAAAAATCTGCTTACATTTGATAGCCTAATTCTTGAGGAAGTCTATAGGCTATTTAATATCACACTATGGCCCTGAGGATCCAAGCAAATGAGAAAATAAATCAAATAATTTTTCGAATCCGACCGGTAGTTTCAGATATTCGCGCGTTCAAACATACAAACAAACTTTTCAACTTTATTATTACTAAAGGTGTAGATAGTATATACACCGTGTTATTGAATTAACGGAAAATCTCTTAAGGGGTCATTGTAAGCCGCGTGACGACTCCCGGCCGAAGGCGCGTGACGACTCCCGGCCGGCGTAGGCACGGGCCTGCAGGCGGAGAGTAATGGGTAGCTCACCGTCCGATCAGGACCAGGCCCGTGCCGGACGGCGCGTACGTGTTCCATGCGCGCCTCATAGAGATGTCAGCATCGAGGAGGGGCCCCTTAGGGCCGAAGCCTGCCGGGTCAGCGGGATTGTCCGAAAGGGTTACCGCTGGCCCGGAACATAAAGGGCTAAGGAAGGAACACGGGTGGGTTTTAGTCAGTAAGAGTCTGACACTCCCTTTCGCTCCACCCAGAGCGGGAGGAGTCATTTGATGACTTCCCATCCAAAAAAAAAAAGGGGTCATTGTACTCATCATTATTCAGAACAACTTTTACTATGGGAACAAACCCGAAATCCCGAAAAGAAAAATCAACTGTTCCCTGGATTTATGTTCGCATAACTCGTCAAAATGTAGGAACAGCAGATTTTTTATTAGCCATTTCAAGTTTGTTTCCATAGTAAAAGTTGTTCATAATGAGGAGTACAATGACCCATACGAGGTTTTGCGTTAATTCAATAACAACCTGTATAGCTCGACGTTCTGTCAAGTCGTGAAAACCGTGCAAAGCAGGGGCAGGTCGCTAGTCTAAGATAAATCGGTTTGCCTGCATAATAAAGTTTTTGAAAATATTAAACTGTCCCTTTGAGAAAGTTTTAATTTCAGTTTTTTTTTATTACTTACACCTAATTAATTTTAGGAATTTAGGTCTCCTAACGAAGAGAATATTTTGACAATAATGAAGATACGATACTGTCAATTTGAATGAATATCGACGTGGGTGACAAAAATTTCGACTAGAATAAGACAAAGATTTTCTTGCAAGAATGATGTAAACTGGCGGAGCCAAATTGAATTTGCGATTCAAAATCCTGGCACGTAAATAAGTACCAATGGGTGTTTTACATTTCTCATCTGCTACCTAAGTTAATCTTAATCCAGCGCGACGGTTTATCAAAGTTTTATTCTATGTGTTTAATCTAAAAAACTAACAAATAAATTCAATTGTATACTCATGGAGTTCCCCTGCGTGGTCGAATCTGGAATGAGGAGATCCGCAGGAGAACCAAGTTAACCGACATAGCCCGACGAATTGCCAAACTTAAAAAGATGCTGGAGTGGCGTACCGGAAGACGTAGCGTTGGAAGGCCTCACACGAGGTGCAACCCGTTGGATGCGAGCACAGAACCGATCGAAGTGGAGGTGCCTGGGGTAGGTCTATGTCCAACAGTGGACGTCTTTCGGCTGAAATGATGTATGCTCACGCTATACAAGTATAAATTAATTAGCAATGGTTTAATTTAAATGCTCACCAAAATAATTTTCAGACCCTAAGACTAAGTACCATAAGTTAACTTCAAATAAAATAAACCCACTCTATGACGAGGTGCCTAAAGAACAACGTTATAAGTTCCAAAATAATTATACACTCATCAGAATAATTGTACGAGTTGTATTTATATTATTTTTGCCTAACAAAATGTATAGATACTCACCAAATCTTGCTTCCCTGAAATAGTAACATTAATACCCAACATGAAAAATACCGACCGACCAACCGAAATTGGCGACGCGCGAAATAGGATGCAAGAGCGAGCGAATCACAATACAAATACCAAGTAACATGTGTTCAGGATACGCAATATTGTATTTGATATTCAAAAAAAAAATACGATCGACCGTTAGTGTTTTTGTCTCAGTAAAACTGACTAATTTGAAAGTCGTGAAATAAAATATTGGTAACATCTATTTAGCGATAATAAATATTTGGTCTGAAATTAACTTTAAAGTCGTTTATAAATCATTATGGCATAGAATAAAAAACTGGCCAAGTGCGTGTCGGACTCGCACACGAAGGGTTCCGTACGACAAGGAAAAACGCCGAAAAATACATGTTTGTTGTATGGGAGTCCCCTTTAAATATTTATTTTATTTTAATTGTATTATTTATTGTTAAAGTAAATATACAACTGAGTATTTTGTGAATATTTCGAGTGCCTACCTGTTGCCATTTTTTATATCGAGCAAAAAAGGGCAAAAAGAACGCGTTTGTTGTATGGGAGCCCCCTTAAATATTTATTTTATTTTGTTTTTAGTATTTGTTGTTATAGCGGCAACAGAAATACATAATTTGTGAAAATTTCAACTGTCTAGCTATCGCGGTTCTTGAGATACAGCCTGGTGACAGACAGACAGACGGACAGACAGCGAAGTCTTAGTAATAAGGTTCCGTTTTTACCCTTTGGGTACGGAACCCTAAATAGGAAAATAGGTTCATTTCTACAATACTTTATTAAACACAATTTGGTAAGCATTTATCCATTCTGGCAGGTATTTCGAATTTTTTGGTAGTAAAATAGGTACTTTTCTGGTAGGCGTTAAAACACAAGCCATTTAAAAATAGAGATGTGGGGTAGCCAGCATCATAAGAAGTAGGTACGAGTAGCATGACCACTTGTCATCATCATCATCTGCTTAGCCTTTTCCCAACTATGTAGGGTCGGCTTCCAGTCTAACCGGATGCAGCTGAATACCAGTATTTTACATGGAGAGACTGCCTATCTGACCTCCACAACCCAGTTACTGGGAAATACGATACCCTTGGTAAGACTGGTTGTCAGACTTTCGGGCTGTCAGACTTTCGGGCTGACTACCCGTAACGACTGTCAAAGATCCACGAATGACAGCCGGGACCAACGGCTTAACTTGCTTTCCGAGGCACGGAGGGGTGTCGGTATGTAAAGATGGTCACCCATCCACAGACCAACCGCGGCAAGCGTAGCTTAACCTGATCGATCGAACTGTGCGGCTGGTATTATTTAGCATGACCACTTGTATCTCGACTAATACTTTCGACATTTCTTTTCTTGATTTTTGACGTCGCGCCTTAGAAATCTTACAATCCTTTTACAGTTATTTTATTTGTGGTTTTGCATTATTGTCAACGGCACAGTGATCTTTATTCTCATTTTAATAAGGTTGCTGTTGGGTTGCTGCCACTGACAGTTCTGTCAAAATCACTGTGATCTTTACTGCCGTTAGAATAAGGCTGCTGCTGTCAGAGTTGAAATAACTGAGAACGGACTGTAAAATCTGTCATTTTTAGGGTTCCGTACCCAAAGGGTAAAAACGGAACCCTATTACTAAGACTTCGCTGTCTGTCCGTCTGTCCATCTGGCCGTCTGCCCGTCTGTCCGTCTGTCCGTCTGTCCGTCTGTCTGTCACCAGGCTGTATCTCCAGAACCGCGATAGCTAGATAGTTGAAATTTTCACAAACTATGTATCTCTGTTGCCGCTTTAACAGCAAATACTAAAAACAAAATAAATTAAATATTTAAGGGGGGCTCCCATACAACAAACGCGATTTTTTTGCCTTTTTTTGCTCGATATCAAAAATGGCAACAGGTAGGCACTTGAAATATTCACAAAATACTCAGTTGTATTTTAACTTTAATAATAAATAATAAAATTAAAATAAAATAAATATTTAAGGGGGGCTCCCATACAAAAACATGTTTTTTCGGCGTTTTTGCCTTGTGGTACGGAACCCTTCGTGTGCGAGTCCGACTCGCACTTGGCCAGTTTTTCTCTTTCATTTCCTCCGTTTCTATGGTGATCATTCTACACTCACTGCTACAAGGATCTGTTGGCACTCAGTTGACGTTGAGAGGGGGGGCGCTGTTGGTAAAAATTTGTGCAATTGTTTGGTGAAATGTATTGGAAAAGACAAGATGGCGGCGTTAGTTCCGATTTTAGCCACGCGCCAATAAAATAATGTTCGCCAAAGTTTTGAAATTTCAAACACAGAATGTATATAGGCGAGTCATTGCCGTATGGCAACTCCTCTTCTAAATGCATTCTCTGTGTGCATTTAAATGTGCATTTTATTACAGGCTGTTTTTTTTTTTACTAATCTGAGCTGTCCCACTCCTGGGTAAAGGCCTCCACTCCTTCTTTCTTTCGCTATCTCATCTTTTTAGAACTGGGGGCCTAAAAAGGCCACTTTGTCAGAATCATAAAAAGATTACATTATGAATCATAATGGACACTTAACTGTTAAGTTAATCGTATCAAATACTTTGAGTATTAAACCAACTGGAGGCGCCATTGTCAGGCGATCCCCGCTGCCAAAGGTACGAAACCGCCGGTCATAGCGGTTATAGTTTATGCTTGTGTTTGTTTTTTGTTTTGTGTGCGTGCGTAACAACGCAATCGAATTGCATTAGTGTATTATTGCGTTCCCTCGTCCCCCGCGATGAAAGTGACAGACTTATTTGCATAGATTAGTACTCGTGGCGTCTCCGGTTGGTTTAATACTCAAAGATCAAATACCATTGCACATTGGTGAAGGATTTTTCAGTTATTTTTTTTTGTCTGTGCTAAGATACCAATCAATCCAATCCAAATCCAATCCCAATCTATACCTACGTAGTGCAGCGATAAAAAGAAAAACACGGACTGTCTTTGCCATATATTATTATGATTCATAACGTTATCCTTTTATGATTCTGCCAAAGTGGCCTTTTTAAGCCCCATGATATCAATAACAAACATAGCATGGAATACAATTATAGGTATACTTCAGTAATCCCATCTAACCCAATTCCATTTCAGTTTCGCGATATGGTCTTAAAGTGTGTGGAATTAATACGGGTCACGCCGGATTATTGGATTTCCTAGAGGGTCACGAGGATCAAACTTCGGGAACCCAAGATTTGCTAACCGTATATCTCAAATGAAGGTACGATTACTTTGTTTGTAATGTAGTTAGTAGGAACGACAAAAGCAAATAAGGGAATAGGTAATTTATATTTATATGTGAATAATTGTTTATATGGTTTGGTCATGTTAACAAGGCAGATGTAAGTGGAAACGCCAGGAGGGGACGCCATGGGGGCCTAAAAAGGCCTCTTTGGCAGAATCATAAAAGGATAACATTATTAATCATAATGGACAGTTAACTGTTAAGTTAATCGTATCAAATCCCATTGGTGAAAGATTTTTCAGTTATTTTTTTGTCTGTGCTAAAATATCAATCAATCCAATCCAAATCCAATCCCAATCTCTTTGATTATACCTACGTAGTACAGCGAAAAAAAGAAAAACACGGACTGTTTTCGCCATATTATGAATTATAATGTTATCCATTTATGATTCTGTCAAAGTGGCCTCTTTAGGCCCTCTGGAAGGACATGTATAGTGATCTTATGGGTGATGTTCTGCAGAAAGGTTGGTGATGTTCGATGATAGTATACGAAGGAAAAGGATTATGTTGTAAGGATCGTAGCAGGTAGTTTTCTGTAGTTTTTACCTAGCCCCATGGGAAGAAGAGGTGAATTTATGTTTGTAATTTCAATCAGAAATAACTGACAAACTAGTAAAGGTCGCAGAATTTCTTTAGATGCGGGCATCGTAGGACCGATTGTGACGATGTTTAGGTGAGGTCTTTGTATGAGTGTAGATTTTATATCTCTGGTATTTTGATAAAGATTAAAGTCAAGCAAACGTTTTATTTATACAAAAATAACCCATCACTGTAATAGTTATGGATCAAGCTATACGCTTAAGTATTTAGGAGTGAGTAGGATAATATTCTACGTGTGTTTTCTACGCCTTTTGGCTACACCAAAAGCTATTGTTTCATAGATTGTCTAATCATTTTTACACCCAGCTGTGTCATATACTATTTCATTGAAATAGTAACAAAGTTTTATTGTTTCAGGGGGTCTACTCGCTAAGTCCGTCAACGAAGACACAGTCTCGTTCAAAAGTGGCTGATCCGTCAAAGCAAATGTCAAATTAAATTTTTCGGACGGACAAAAATACATCGCGTAAGAACAATTGTCAAATCGTGTTGTCGTTCATCCTTTTTTGGGAATTTTGGGAAATAATCAAATGACTCCTCCCGCTCTGGGTGGAGCGGAAGGGAGTGTCAGACTCTTACTGACTAAAACCCACCCATGTTCCTTCCTTAGCCCTTTATGTTCAGGGCCAGCGGTAACCCTTTCGGACAACACCGCTGACCCGGCAGGCTTCGACCCTAAGGGCCCTTCAATTTATGCTAACACCTCTTTGTCGTTCATCCTTAGCTCGGAAACCAAACTAATCCTATGTCCGTAAGTAATACCCGTAGTCGTGTGTCCGTAAGTGTGGTAGTGAGTAGGAAAAGGACCCAGACAGCAGTTTAGTGAGAGTAACAGAAAATACTTCCCCCATCCTCAATCCTTTCTATTCTTACCTCTGAATGCTGTAAGTGAATGGCCTGAAACCGTTGGTCTGAGCTATATGTAGTGAGGCCGACTGTTAGGAGGTGATAGTCTTTTCTTCTTATCCACGATACCTGGAACAAAAGATAAGCAAATAAGGACTGTATTGAGACTAAAATTACTTTGGAGTTTTGTTGTTTGACCCCTGTAAGGTCAAACGGGTCTTGTAAACCATATTGAGATATGAAGGCTAGTTCATTTATTCATTTACATTCCTTGTGTCATTGGGCTAAAGTTAAAACAAGATTGTACGAGTACTACCTAATTTGTAATAAAATTTTGTTTTACTGATAATGTTTATTTTGTGCTTAATTGTACATATCTATCGGACGTGTTGGGACTGAATCGAAATACGGTATGAAACGAGTTAAGAAACTGACCAGATGCAGAGGGTGACATATTAGTGAATTTGACCTGATAGTGATAGTGACGAAATAGCTAATGTGACGAATGGTCAGCAGATCCGTTTTTAGGGTTTCGTGTCAAAGGGTGCTTACGGAACCCTATTACTAAGACTCCGCGGTCCATTCGTTCGACCGTCCGTCTAGCTGACAGTGGGCTGTATCTCATGAATCGTAATAGGTAGACAGTTGAAATTTTCACAGAGTCTGTATTTTTATAGCCGCTTTAACAAATAAATAATAAAAAGTAAAGAGGCGTTCGTGTGCGAGTCCAACTCGCAACTGGGCCGGTTTTTAAAATGACGGGTTTTTTAATATATTAGCTGCGCCCCGCGGTTTCACCCGCGTAAATGTCGATCCCGGTATATCAATATCGTTGGTCCAGCCGTTTGAGCGTGAAGAAGTAACAAACATATAAATCCACACACTCACAAACTTTCGCCTTTATAATATTAGTGTGATAATTATTAGTTCACACGCAAAAGGTTCTGCATGTATATGCTTATTTATTTCATTGGATACATTATTATAAGTTACAAGCTGCGCCCCGCGGTTTCACTCGCGTAAATGTCGATCCCGTGGGAATATCGGGATAAAAAGTAGCCTATATGTTAATCCAGGTTGTCAACTACCTCCATACCAAATTTTATCAAAATTGGTCCAGCCGTTTGAGCGTGAAGAAGTAACAAACATATAAACACACACACACACTCACACACACACTCACAAACTTTCGCCTTTATAATATTAGTGTGATATTTTTAAATATTAGGCTGCCAGACTCAAATGGGATTGGGCGGGTCACATCAGCCGTATGCACGATGACCGCTGGGCAAAAATCTCCACACAATGGGTGCCTGAAGATGGACGGCGCCGCCGAGGCCGGCCCAGAAAGAGATGGCGAGATGACCTGGACGCGTACCACGAGGGCTGGTTTGAGGTGGCGCGGGTAAAGAGTTCCTGGAAGGATTTGTGGGAGGCCTTTGCCCAGCATAGGCTAGCAAAAAAAAAAGAATATAAAAACATTAAAGAATATATAAAAAATAGTACCCCACCGGTATCGAGAATAAAAATTGGGTCCAGGCTACCGATGGTCAGGGCTCCAGAGAGAGGAACCTCCTGAAAATGCGAGCCGTGTCCAGAAGTACCGCTTTCTGAATCAAGTCCTTTATCCAGCTGCCCAACGAGAGCCCCCTCAGGTGTTGGTCGAGGCTCTTGGCTATTAATCCATTGGCTGTCACGACTAGCGGCACAATTATCGCTGAGTCCACATCCTACATGTCGACAACCTCGTGAGCCAAGTCAAGATACTTGATTTGTTTATCTTTCTCGGGTTTCACGAGGATCTTATCATGTGGGCCGGTTATGTCAACAATCATCTGCTCAGATCGATCCACCACCACTATAGCAGGCTTATTGGCAACATGTATTATACGCAGTTCGTTCTTTTACGCAGTCATGAGAAAGTCACAGGCCTCCTTTATGAACCGCACACAAATCTGACAATGGAATATTGAGGGCCATAAACGATTTGAACTATTTCTTCACATCATGTCAATTAATTTTCCAGCTAAATTATCACTTAGGTATCTATTCTTTTGATGTTGTTTTGTAATAATTTATGATTATTGATTCATTTGTAATCTGGTTAAATTTTAAATTTTATATAGGTAAATAAAAATGATTTGATTTTGATTATCATTATTATGAAGACGAATACATTAAAACTTAGTCTAAAGATAACAGCTTTTAGACAGGTAACTCAAATGAAGTTTTAAAATTATAACGATACTTCTAACGAGTTTTCCTAATTGGATAGAAGCTTCAATCAAAATTATAACAGCAGAATTGATCCGAAATGAATTTGTTAGTCACTGTAAAATTTTATGATAATTTAATTAAAACTGGGCGTCGTCCTATAAGACAAGCTTATTCATTAATAAAAGCCACTTGTATTAATAAAATCCTCCGAATATAATTTACAAAATCCGTTCTAAAAATCATCGTAATCTCGAAAATCTTTACTCTACCCGACTTATACCCAATACACGATCTCTCATTCATCTAGCTACCTTTAATCACTGCATACCCGCTCTCTCTCTCACACACACCCTTAGAAGTACGCTCACACCCCCACACTCACCACTCATACACTTACACATCCGTGTTGTCACCCACTCGCACACTTACACTCAAACACATTTACACACCGGCACACAAATGTATTAACTTACCACTCTCACGCTAAACACCCTGGCTACCGCTATACCTACATGACTTACCGCCCTATGGCTATGGCCTAACACTGTCTCCTAAGATACAGGACTACCTAGTTTAGGAGACAGGGTTACATGATCTGTTTAGAATTATGTAGATATACCATGTTACTTTGTACTTCTGTTCTTGTGTACCGCGAATCTTGTGTGTATTATAATAAAGATAAAGATTATTATTATTATCGTCATCATTTTAGTGAAAGGCGTCGACTGCTGGACATAGGCCTCCCCCAAGCACCGCCACTTCGACCGGTTCTGTCATTCCCGCATCCAGCGGATGGCTGCGGCCTTCACAAGGTAATCGGTCCACTTTGTGGGAGGCCTTCCAACACTAGGTACGTCTTCTGAAACGCGGTCGCCACCCCAGAATCTTTCGGCCTCATCGGCCATCTATTCTGTGAGCAATGTGAGTCCACAGCCACTTAAGGCACTTCTAAATAAAATTTCTTTTATGGGGCTTACATGACATAAAGCACTGTCGGACTGCATAGAAAAGATAGAGAAACGCGATGTCACAACGCTGGTAATTTATTGCAAAATATTAAGCAATTATTTAATTACAAAAAATCTATTGGTTAGGCTAAAAAATTAAAATACTAGTGTTTTAGTACGAGTAGTTGCTTGTAGAATAATCTGACAAAAAATCAGAATGATTGTGTATACTCGTATACTCGTATTAGTATGGTTTTTTATTGTAAAAAAAGTTTTTAGCGGTATCTTCATGATTGTTTTTTCAATCGTAGCAAATTAGTTGTTTTGTTTTCAACACGCTATCTACCTAGCATATATTCTGAAGAATATCATATATTTTTCTGATTTGGTTTACTGTAGTCGATCATATACTTTTTTGTTTCTAAAACTTGCGTTTTTTGCGTTTAGGTCATAGCAAGTTTTTGTTAGTTCTGTTTTCCGTTAACTTTTAAACGAGAACACGCCTTCATCGTTACTCTAAGTCTGGGTGTCTGCCAATGCACTTAAGTAGCACTGAGACTAATTAATTGGTTACATCGAACGGTGTAAAATGGCGTCTTATAAGTCGAAATGTTTAGTGAATTCCCGTAAGTATTGAGAAAAACTCTGGTAAAAGCGAGGTGAAAAATATGAAATAGATTACTTTGTTTGACTACAAGCGTTTAAATCCTATTTATTAACTGACTGTCAGTTGCTCAACTGACGAAACGCGCATCTGTCAAGTTGCGTGTTTGTCGAGCTGCGTTTTTGACGTGGTGCAAATCTCACGAGATGCGTTACTGTCAACATGCGTTTTCTGGCGAAATGCGTATTTGACCACTTGCGTTTCTGACGACATGCTAGCAATCTATTTGAGAGAATTTGCTCGCGTTAATTATGTTAACTAACTTGTATGTAATGCTATGACTATACTATTGGTTTTTTCCTTCCCAACTGGGAACTGAAACTGCCAGATCATGATTAAAACTAACTAGTTTTAATCATGATCTGGCAGTTTCAGTAAATTATGCGGCCTACCCAAATGGTCTTTCTTTTGGTATTGTTCGTAGAATCGTTGAGCTCCTCGAGTTCTGAGTTGAGCAGCACGGTTACTGACAAATGCGTGCACTAACTGGACAGTTCATTTCAATCTGTGGTTCGTTGTGGCACAAAATACAGATAGTACAGAAGTCAATCACGTGTATGTACTTCACTTTTCATACCACGCTCGGTCGCGCTATGGTTGTCAACTTTGGCTTATGCACAGAAAACTATCGTGGTAGTGGCACTCGTATCTAGTTGTTTGATTTATTTTTGAGCTTAGTCTAAAATATTAAAACAAAACAATAAACATAGTATTACAATACAAAAAGTTTACAGAACAAAAATTTTACATTTGTCAATTTTCACTATCGAAAATCCCTAATAGCTTCAAAACGGATTACCCTATTTACACAATTTACTAGACCTAAACCTAGACCTATTGTTTTAGACCTAAACCTATCAAATGACACTAAAAACAACACAATATCTACACAAACAAAAAATCATGTTTTCAACTTACGTAATAGTTGATGGCATGAATTTACCTTACAAAAAAGTTACTTTGTTTATACTGATTCAAAATAGGAAGCTATTATATAAATCGAGCTTAGATAGGCATTTTTTTGTTGCTCCATTTTTGCACTTCACAGACGCGTGTCTCAAGCGAATGACACGCGCGCTCGCACTGCTCCCAACCCGTCTGAGATAACGTGTCCGTGAGCGGTGTCTATGTGTGCGTTGCTCAAGCGCACTTTGTATGTAGATTGACTTCTGTACTATCTGTATTTTGTGTTTGTGGTCTACACAAGATCTGACCAAGATTATGTCTGGAATTTAAAAGACTGTGTCCTATGAGTTTCTTCGGCCTTTCTTCTCAGAGTAGTCAGATATGAAACGCCGACCACGTACCGCCGCCGACCGTGTTTTTAAAAGTGTTTGTACAGAAATAAATTATTTATCATTTAATGAAGGTGTTAAAAAAAATCGAGGCCGCCGATTCGGTTTAGTTTAAACAGTCCTGAAAGCGAAAGAATTGATATTATCAATTAAGGTGAAACGCACAACTCTAAAATTTGTGAAGAAACCGGCGGCGTAGTGTAAATATTTTTTATTCAAAATGTTTTAAATTAATGTTATTTCAAGTTAAACGAATATCAACTTTATTTTAATGGAAATTCAGTTGATTTCAGAGTGACACCCACAGATATAGATATACCTAGATAACGCAAGAGTAACTACTTCGCGTGCCAAAAATTGCACCAACTTATGATTACAAATCGTAAACCGCCCCTTTCGCGCTCAGTCCTTTGTACTGCTGGCTGGGTAAGTGTGAGCGAGAGCGCGAGCTTGTGACGTCATAGTAGGTAGTCAAAAAATGGCACGCTTGGTTTTCATACAGTTCGTGATACTTGCGTTATCTAGGTATATCTATATCTGTGGTGACACCACTTACAAAAATGTTTGAAGTTGTTGCGTAAGCTGAACTTTATTATGTAGGTATTTATGTAGGTTTTGTGGGTTTTTTTTTCGGTTTTTTTAATGATGTAACTAATATTTTTGTGAAAATATAATTTAAAAGAGTGTCCATGGAGTTTCTTACCCGTTCTTCTCCATAGGTAGCTTCATACTTTCTGACTGACCTACTTCTTGACAGTACAAAAGTGCCTGTAAATGGTATAATTGAAAAAAATGCTTTGAGTTTTGAGTTTAAGGTTTTGCTTACATTTTTGGCAAATGAATCGCGAATGCAGATTAGGTAACTAGACTTTTTGATAAAAAGAGGTGTCCTGTTTGACTGTTTTGATTGCGTTTGATCAATCCCGGCCGGACAAAGTGTACTTTTAGATTTCTCATTTGGAATTTCGCAGTGGCCGCCCGATGTCTACCATAGATTTCGTCTCCGGTTAAGGGGCTTACATGACCTAAAGCGCAGTCACTGTCGGACTGCATAGAAAAAAAGAAAGAGAAGCGCGATGACACATCGCTGGTAATTTATTGCAAAATATGAAGCAATTATCTATTTACAAAAAATCCATTGTTTGGACTAAAACACTAGTGCTTTAGTATGTTGCTTGTAGAATTCAGATAATTCTACAAAAAAACAGAATGCTTGTATGTATATTAGTAAGAGCTTTCGCCCGCGGCTTCGCCCACGAGGTACCTATGTCAATAAAAACTATCCTATGTCCTTCCCCGGGACGCAACGCTATCTCTCTGCCAAATTTTATCGAAATCCGCTCAGTGGTGTAGTCGTGAAAACGTAACATTCAGACAGAGAGACTTACTTTCGAATTTGTAATATTAGTATGTATGGTTTTTATTGTAAAAAAAAGTTTTTAGAGGTCTCTGTCAAAGTAAGATACTCCATAGACAACTTTAGACGAGATTAAAAAAATGGCTATTAACAATACGTCAATTTACGTCAGGCGCTGACTAATTTGACAGGACTAAACTAATATTTATCTTCTGTCCTTTTCTTAATGAAATAGAAAGAAAAAGATGCCTAAACTTAAATTTAGTTTAGTTTGTGAACAACAGAATCGACGCTATTGTATTACTAAATAGTGTCTATATATACAAATCTAAGCAGCTCCAACAGAATATATTTTCTAGCCCACTGAATATTGAAGCATATTTAGGACCAAGCCTACCTCAGAACCTCACCGATCCACATTAAATTAATTGGTAAAATGAACTCAGGTCCTTCAATTTATTTTCTGAGAGTAAGCTTGAAACTCACCCGAGCTAGTGTATATTTTCAAGGCCGCTGAAGCGTGTGAGGTTGATAAATAGTTCGAGTAGCAGAGCGTATGTAATGATTGATGTTTTTTTATTTAATTTATTTTTTGCTCAAGGGAGTATTTGAAGATATGCTTTGATTTATCGAAACATGTGAAATCATCTTAAGCCTAGCCTTTCCCAACTATATTGTGGTCGGTTTCCAGTCTTACCGGATACAGCTGGATACCAGTATTTTAAATGGAGCAACTAACTATCTGATCGAATCAGGAATGAGGAGATCCGCAGGAGAACCAAGGTAACCGACATAGCCCGAAGAATTGCCAAACTTAAGTGGCAATGGGCAGGGCACATTGCTCGCAGAACAGATGGCCGATAGGGCCGAAAGGTCCTGGAGTGGCGACCGCGTACCGGAAGACGTAGCGTTGGAAGGCATCCCACAAGGTGGACCGACGACCTTGTGAAGGCCGCAGGAACCGGTTGGAAGCGGGAAGCACAGGACCGGTCGAAGTGGAGGTGCTTGGGGGAGGCCTATGTCCAGCAGTGGACGTCTTTCGGCTGAAATGATGATGATGATGATGAACTATCTGACTTCCTCAACCCAGTTACTGAGCAACACGATCTGTCTAGGCAAGACTGGTTGATAGACTTGCAGGATTTCGACTACCCGTAATGACTGCTAAAGATCAACAAATGAGAACCGGGAGCAACAGCTTAACATGCATTTCAAGGAACAGAGGCTGTGTGTACTTTGATGGTAACCCATCCACGGACCGACCTCGGCAAGAGTTGCTTAACCTTGAAGATCGACCTGTACGGCTGTTATTACTTAGCAACGAGCCCCAATTATGAACATCATTAATTCAATAAATTGTACATAACTATCTAGAAAATTGATTTATATTATTTATTATATCAAGAAATCGTAAAAACTGTAGCTAAATTGGCTAGGGAGTTGTTATTTGAAAGCACTTTTTATAATGGAATGTTTTCTGATTCCTTTAGAATCATTTTAACCTCGTTCAATAGAGCAACAGGTACTGCTTAAAATGGCTTTTAGTTAGTCGGGCGTTTGATCCTTTGGGATATTATTAATATCAGCAACTTGTGGTCCCAGTTCAGGGCAAAGGTCATTTCTCATAAGACTGAGCATTTATCACTACGCTTGCCTGTTGATGTGCGGCGATTTTTAACCGACTTCAAACAAGGAGGTGGTTCTCAATTCGGATGTTTTTTTTAATGTATGTTCGGGCATAACTCCGCCATATATAGACGGACTAGCTTCTGCCCGCGACCCTACCCCATTCACCCTCTTAGGCGTGGAATTTCGAAAAACCCTTTCTTAGTGTATACTTACTCTTCACAAAAAACACACCCTCCAAATTTCATGTCTAAAGGACCAGCGGTTTTGGCTGTGCGTTGATATATCAGTCAGTCAATCAGGACTTTGAATTTTATATGTATAGATTTGCAAAATTCGTTTTTTTCTGAAAGAGGTTTATTTCGAAATAGTCCCATTTAAATTTCGTAAAGATCTGATGAGTTTCGGAGACAGACAACGGAACTCTTCAATAAATGCCAGCAAATCAACCGCGATTGCTGCTATCGCATATGTACCTATGCATTGTTAAAAGGGGTAGGCAGATGTGTTTATCAGCTTCCTGTCACTGATATTCACATAGCAAGTAGTGTTATATAAATTTGTGTAAGGTAGGTACAACTAAAACGTGAAAAATAAAAACGTTTTTACAAAAAAAAAAACAACCGACTTCCGAAAGAAACACTACAAAGTGAAAAATAAATTTAATTTCGAAAGGCAGTGTCAAAAAACGAAAATACAAACCCAACGATACCGACTTCCGAAATTAAAGTAATTTTTCACTTTGTAGTGTTTTATTCGGAAGTCGGTTTTTTTTTTAACAATGTAAAGTCTCGCCTGTATTGCCTGGAGGGGTTGGCAGACCTGTTCCTATAATAGCACAACCACATTATGCCAGTTATTCAGACTCCGAGCTGCTACTGAGAAATACCTGATGGAAAAACCAATGACACTTTGTCAGACCAGGGAATCGAACCCAGGACCTCAAGCTCAACAGTAGCGCTTGCGACCTCTAGACCGACCTATATGGCCCTGACCTGTAGTTGTAATGCGATTTTAAGTGTGTACAAAATTAACTTGTCCAACCAACTTGTTGAACCCAAGGCCATCTATATAAATTATGTCCAGGGCAGCTTGAAGAGTCTCCTGAATGTCATTGCAGGGAAATTTGGTTGCCCGCTCGTCCATTATTTGTCCAACCTGCATGTGTACTGTAGAGGTCCTGAGGGGCCCTCTATAGTACCACCGGGAGGTACACAAATAAGAACACGTTAGACTTGTAATTATTATATTGATAAAACGACTTTACAGCTTTACAGCAATTATACGAATCTCATTCATATCTATTTAACCAAAAACACCATAATATAATATTTGACACATTCGTTTGAATCTTCGAATGGAACATCGATACAATTATAACCAGCCTGTCTTACTAAACGTAGTGCTACACATAAAGCCTCTACAGTACTAACAGAGTTTTTTTTTTTTTTACTAATGTTTTACAAACAAATGATGGAAATGAATAAAAGTCCTCCAGACCGTACTTCGGCCACGGCGGCCAATTTCAACGAAGACTACCTTTCAGCGCGGGAGATATTTTAGTGCACAAGTGTGCGCGCAGACACAGGTGCACTCCCTCTTCCCTCACTCTCATAGTCCGATGGGACGGCAATCCGACACGACCGGAGAGAGATCAGGCGCAGGACCAACCGTTTATTGTGCTTTCCGAGGCACGAAGGTATCACACCGTCAACCTCCAAACTTCACTATAAAAAACCAAGTAATTAAAAAAACTAAAAAACCCGACTGCGGTAAACAAATTAAGTTAAAAAAAACTGAAAAGCTAAAAACAAGGCCATTTTAAATTAAATAAAAGTTGAAAGCAGGCGGGACCCATTTGAGTTTGAAAATGTAATAAAAAAATGGTATGGGTCCCGCCTGCTTCCAACTTTTATTTAATTTAAAACGGCCTTGTTTTTAGCTTTTCAGTTTTTTTTAACTTAATTTGTCTACCGCAGTCGGGTTTTTTAGTTTTTTTAATTACTTGGTTTTTATTTCCAGCTTTTTAGTTTACAAATTTGAAAGATTTCGCAGACGATTTAGCTCTTGGTACGTGTTTTTAACGATTAGTCACTTCGAATTACTTTTAACCATATAAGTTGTTTATATTTTTGTAATCACCTTTAAAAACTCTTTATTTTGATACCCCACTCGATAGGTTTCGAGAAAAATATTTTTTTTGAAGACATAATATTGCGCCAAAAATCGGCCATTTTATATTTTTTCAATTTTGATATACCCAGTGACACTCGCGCTACCAAGACAAATCTAATGACGTATAATTTATCAAAATCCGTTCATTCGTTTAGAAGTTACGAGGGAACAAAGAAACGGACATACATACATACATACATACATACATACATACATACAGGTCAAACACATAACCCTCCTTTTGGGCTTCGCCGCAGTCGGGTAAAAACTAACCTTAACCACAATTTTCAGAATAATCTCCGTTTCAAGGCTTAAGTTATGTACATAGATAGTGTCTACTGAATATTAATTATTCTTCATTAACTCCTTAGTAACTAAGAAACCGGTTGAAACCGGACATAACCGGATTAAATTATGTGGGCGTTAATTAAGGGTTGTGATTACCGATTACACGTAATCACAAAATGGAGATAGTACAGAAGGCCATCTACATACAAAAAGCGCTCGAGCAACGCACACATATACACCGCTCACGGTCACGTTATCTCGGAGTGGTTGGGAGTAGTACGAGCGCGGGTGCCATCCACTTGAGACACGCGTCTGTAAAGTGCAAAAATGGAGCAACAAAAAATACCTATCTAAGCTCGATTTATATAATAGTTTCCTATTTTGAATCAGTATAAATGAAGTAACTTTTTTGTAAGGTAAAATCACGCCACCAACTCTTACGAAAGCTGAAAACATGATTTTTGTTTGTGTAGATATTGTGTTGTTTTTAGTGTCATTTGATAGTTTTAGGTCTAAAACGGATAGGGAAAAATAAATTGTGTAAATAGGGTAATCCGTTTTGAAGTTATTAGGGATTTTCGATAGTGAAAATTGACAAATGTAAAATTTTATAATGTATTGTTCTGTAAACTTTTTGTATTGTAATACTATGTTTATTGTTTTGTTTTAATATTGTAGAATAAGCTCAACAATAAATCAAACAACTAGATACGAGTGCCACTACCACGATACTTTTTTGTGCATAAGCCAAAGTTGACATCCCTAGCGCGACCGCCGAGCGTAGGTATGAAGAGTTAAGTACATACATGTGATTGCCTTCTGTACTATCTGTATTTTGTGACGTAATCGTGTTTAATTATATAGATATATCTTCTTTGTATTTAAGCTAAACAGGGGAGTATACCAAATCTCTGTCTATCCACAGGTTTCTGGAAAGAGTTAGGCCGTTAATGGACCGATTTAAGCAAAAATGATTCAGTCCACACTAACCTCATTTCGAGATAATAGAGTTTAAAGTTTATTTCGGTATTTCTCTGGCTTTGTAGTTCTAAATGTTATGTTTTTAATTTTATGTTATTCTAAGTGTTCTAAACTAATTTACATGCATGTATTTAGTAAATAAATTTTAATAGTTTCGTAGATATTCAAGAAAACTTGCGCATGGATCATTATTACATAATACATTTTGTATGGAATTAGCTGTGTAGGCTGCGGAAAGAAAAATGCAAAAATGTTCCAAACTATGACAAAATAAAAGCTTAAAAATGTTTATTATTTTTATTTTATTTAAAAAAACACAAATGTTACCCTACTCCTCATCCAAATCAAAGTCGGGTTCATCACAATAACCATCTATATCGTCTATTATTGCATCGTCTCCCTTCAGTTTTTTATAATAACCAATGCAATCATTTGGTATGAGATGGAATAACGATTTCAAATCGTTTAACTTCTTTTTGTTAATCAGTTTTCCTGAAGGCCATAATTCTTGCAAATCTTCTTCTATGACACCCAAATCAACACCTTTTAATTTCTTTTTAATATTCAGTTCTTTGTAGTCCTCATTAAAGGAAGTTCTCATGAACAAAGAATGTTGAGTCTTTTTTGTGATTAAAATTTCTTTTGTTTTGAGCCAGTTTACTTTGCTCTTATCATTAAATATTTTTCTATTAACTATTTTCTTTTCTAGAATTTGAGATCCAACAAAATCACAACTTTCCATTTTATGGACCTGTAAAGGATTTTTGTTTTTGCATTGTTTCATAATGGCAATATAATCATCCACGGAGTATATCCTTTCATATTGCTTGAGTCGAGTCTCAATTTTAGCGAAGTCGTTGTCATTTGGTAGGAAAGTGTGTCCTGATTCTAGGTAACGGAAGCTGATTGTCTCGAGAGTGGGGTGTCTATTTAATAAAGCCTTTAAAATCAAAACGATTTTGATATTCCTGTTTTGCCCTCCGCAACAGTCACTCCACAAAATCAATTTTTTTACTGTAGGAGGTAGCACGCACTTAATATATTTCCTCAAACATGAACCCACTTCTTGGGCCCCTCTGCCTGCCTCGCCTTCAGCCCAAACAAAACAATTCCCAACACCGTTGGAAGCCGAGTGTATACCGCAGTTGTATACCCATAACTGCCTTTTGTAGAAAACTATATTGGTCGGTATTCTAGGTAAAGGCAAGGTTTTCTCCAAATCGTAAGTCAGACATTCAGTTTCTTCACAAGTTTTAGCCTGTTCAAAATCTTCCTTCAGCTTCTTCCTTAAATCTTCGGCAATTTTTTGGTGTTCTTCTTTTTCTCTTTGGGCATTTGCTCTTTCAGCTGAAGTAGTAGAATTTTTCAATGTCATTTCATAAAGATCACATTTGTTACACGTGTCTTTCTTAAGGCTCTTGCACCTCAAATTGAATTTTTGTACAAAAAGTCATTGACATGGACATTTTTCATCTTTTCCAAATTCTTTTTCGAATTCTATTTTGAACAATTCGTAGATTTTTGGTACCGTCATTCCTGGCTGCAGATATAAAGCATCGCTGTTCTTTTCTCTACGATAATGTGACTCGTATTTTGGCAACCTTTTGATAACATCGATAATAAGCTCAATATGTCTTTGTGGCGTTTTATTCCATCCGCCTGCTGTTTCTCCTCTTTTATCTTTTATTTCTCTGTCATTGCGTTTTTTTCGAAGACTGACAGTAACTTTTTGAGGTGTTATTTGCAGAGTTCTACAAAACATGTCTCGACAAACAGGTATATTGCCAAGTGTATACGTGCGAATAAATTCGCGAGGTTTCCTCTTCGACGGGGAGCATAATGTAACGTAACTTCGTTTCTTTTTGCTTTCTGTAATGTTAGATGTTATGTACAAAACTTGAGCTGCGTACGATTCAAGATGTACGAATCTATGAAATTCTCGTTCCCTATCTTCTTTTGAAACTAAATTAGCACAATCTTTTTTGCATGAACATTTAAAATCTATGAATTTTTTAGATGATACTTCCTTCTTTTTAGTTTGGTAAGGTAAATTTTTGTATTTCCTTTCTTTAATTTCCTGACGACTGTATTTTTGTTTGAGTTTCCTTCCTCTTTTTTTACGACCTTCATTTTCGTTTTCTGGTGCATTCTCTAAACTGCATACGATATCGTTAGCAATTTCTTGTCGGTAATTAATTTGTTTTTCCGCTTCTTCACTTCCTTCGGTGTTATTTTCTGTTTCACGTTCTATTTCTTCCATAACATCTTCAACATTAAGTCTCTCCGTTGATTTTCTTTTTTCAGTTGCCGTACTCGGAGAATGGATTAATGCCTGTGTGGTTTTGATTCTTACTTCATCACAATCAGTGTCACTTTCTGAATCTGTGGTATCTTGTGCTATAAAATCTGGATCTCTTACGCTATCGTCACTGTTATATGTTAGGTTATCATTATCTTCTAATCTTAGTGATGTTGGTTCTTCAACTATTTGGTCTAATGCAATGTGCGTATCATTAGGAACACTCTTCATTATATAAGGAGTCAGAGGTGAATATGACGGCGGAGGAATTGACAAATTGGAAAGTAGCGTTGGACTAGTAACGCCATCATTATCTGAAACATGAAAAATAAGTGGTTCTGACAATCCAATTTAATTTTCTTAACAATAATATGATATTAATCGGGATTGCTTTAAACGTAGTTTTGCTAGATCCTTCTGTGCCAGTAGGTAACAAAGTATTGTTTGTCCACGCCTGCAGCGCCTTAAAGTATTTAGTTTAACTAATTTGAATATACATTGTGAGACTTGTTTTTCCCTTTTCAGTTCATTATTTTTAAGCAGTCGGGTTTTTTGTTTTTATAATAATAATTTTACATACATACATACATACATAAAACAGTCATCATTTAGGAATTTTAATGTAAATAATAGTACCTTCTAATCTCGGTGATGTTGGTTCTTCAACTATTTGGTCAAATGCAATGTGCGCATCATTAGGAACACTCTTTGTTATATGTGGAGTCAGAGGTGAATATGACGGCGGAGGAATTGACAAATTGGATAGTAGCGTTGGACTACTGACATCATCATTATCTGAAAGATTAATTGCAATAAAATTAAGATGTTGATTATTGTATTTTGAATTTTAGTCTAACGAACATTTTACTGTCCTGGTATTAAATAGTACCTTACCTTCAGATATTCGTTTTTGGAAAACTTCACCAGAAGCCATTTGGCTAACATTGATTGGCGATTTGTTAACTTCGGTTTCTTCAATAGCATTCTCTAAAATAAAAGATCTTTCCCGATCTTTCAAGTTACGTACTTCATTCGTGCAATCTCGCTGTAAACAAGAGGCTAATTCCTCGTCATCACTTGCCTCGATATATGTTTCTTGTCGACTTTGAGTATTGTCAATGCGCTGAACTACTGTGCATTCTGACCCCGACATAGAGTTTATGACATCTTTTGGCTTAAAAGGGCATACCGTTTCCTCATCATTACTGTCGCTTGCTTCTACATATGTTTGCCTTTCATTAAAATGTGAACTATCTTTAATACTAACAATCCCCTGAAGTGGATTTTCAGAGCACCGTTCAACAAAAGAGTCTTCACAAGGTTCTTCAAGCATCTCATTTGTCAAAATGTTGAAAATTTTTTCCGTTTCTGGAGACATTTCTCTGATTGGCGATGACGTACAAGATTGTTGATTTTCGTCATCTGAAACAATATGGAGCCGTCGTGTATATTTTTGTATCCCTGATAAGTACTTTAACTCTTTACGTTCCACCTATTTAAAATTACGTCGGGCCACGTTCAATATAGGGTCTCAAACAAAGCGCGAAAAAGCAAATCAGCTGTTTCACACATTTTGGTTAAGTAGGTATAAACATTTTGTATAAAACAGCTGTTTTTTTTTCTAAAAAACACTTTAAAAACAATGTGGAAATAAGTAGATACCTAGTATTATGTGTTCTTACCTAGCTTACTTTGAGCGGTTTGACGAGAGGTTTTATTGCAATAGTCTTTCTGAACCATCGTTATAATGTTATCACTCCTCTTACATTTCTTTGAGAGATGTGAATAATTAAGAAGCGAACCGCCACCTTCTACGGCAAAACAAAAAAAATGCAAATAGGTAAATAATAAGTAAGTAGGTACGTACGGTCGGCTGTAGTTAGATAGTAGGTAGGTTAGTTCCAAATAATTTGGAGCTCACCTATAGCTGTGTTTCTAGGTACCTACCAACTTATTCTGAGTAAAATGTATAGGTAGCAAGCCGGGCATAAAGGTTATTTAGCGGCTAAATATACCTAAAAGTTCATCCGTAGATTAAGTATATAATGTCACCTGCACGTAATAGTAATTATTGTAACAAAATATGATTATAAAATACATAAACCACAGAAGTTACTGCAATGAAAACAATTTAAAAGAATATGAGTAGGTACATAAACACAACGCGATCGTAAAATATCTACGAGACATATTAATAATTATTACCAGTAGCTATCTACAATAATAAAATTACTTACCATCATCTTTTTGCCCTGCATCTGTTCTTTTACGTACACTTTTTAATATTGAATCTTTTCTATTCATTTCTAGGTTTAAGACTAAACTTTTGATAAAAACTCGAATCACCAACTTTACAAAACACAATTTAACAAATTCAATTACAATGAGATGTTACTCATGCACTTTTCTTTATTTTTACTACGCAGCAATAAATTTCACACAACGTTTCAATAGACGAGATCAGTACGAAATGACGACGCCCGCTCCCCACTCCGCCCGCTGCAGCCGCACATATTACGCGTTTGCAGCGGCGCGAGTAGGTAAGTTTATTTAAAGTACCTACCCACAACCTAATAAAGTAATAATGTTTGCAATGAGTGCAGTTTTTTGTTTTGAAAAATATTTAATGACACAATAGTATTTACTCAACAATTACTTAATAAACAAATTTGCCATAAATTGCGAAGTGGATCCTTTTTGTTTATTCAATTAAAGTATAATATAGTTTTCATTTCAAAATTGCAAAAACGTTTCAAGCTCTGAAGTTCATTTTGTGTTAAAATTTAAATGAAGAAAACACGCAGCAGCATTATTTGCAAAAAAGATTCAAGTGAGGTGGATCGTTTTTGTTAAACTTTAACAGTAATTTTTCACTGCGCTTAAAGTTTTACAAAAACGATCCACCTCACTTGAATCTTTTTTGCAAAACTTTAGCGCATTTGAAATGGTTGGTTTAGAAATATGCAAAAATGATCTTCAATAAGTTTGTCTACATGACCACATTATTCTAAAAAAATAGAATAAATTTCATGCAAAACATACAATTTTATTGCAGGTACAAAAAAATGCAATAAAAGATAGAAGGTTTAAATAGTTATATACGTATTTCATTAAAGTTTTCGGTATAAAAATAATATTTTGTTTACTTTTTAGCCGAGATATTAATGATAATTTTATATTTAACCGTGAATCGTTTTTTAAGAATTGAATTTTTCGTTTTTCTTTAATTAAATAGAATAGTCATGTGGTCTGAATCAGTATACTTCTGTAGTCGAATGTTATTTGGAATTGAGTTAAAATGATTCAAGGTTATTGGAACATTTAAGCAGAATGATTTTTATAATATTTTCCATATTGTATAAAAAGCATTATTGTTCCAAGTAGTTTGAATCATTATAGCAAAAAACAAAAAACCTATATCAGGGCAACCAAGAAAATGCAAAAATGATTCTAATAGCTTGAAACATTTATGCATTATGAAAAAATGATGTTCGCTATGACAGTTGTGGTTTGGACCATACGGATTTTCGTCAATTATTAACATAGAGTTCCGAGTCTTTGATATGTTAAAATATACCTTATTTAGAGTACATAAGTCACAAAAACTCGAAATTGTCGAGATTGTGGGTTGGATCATTTTTGCATAAATCGGTCCGTTTGTCCACCACCATCGTCAACCGGACGTCATTGAGAACGAGATGACAGCCCTAAAGTACAATTGACAGCCGGGACCAACGGCTTAACGTGCTTTCCGAGGCACGTAGGGATCCCGATATGAAAGGGATGATCGCTTATTTTAATTATTGTGAATGTGAGGACTGTGGCATTGCTTTTTTTTTCAGTTAGTTATAATCATAATCTGGCAGTTTGAGTAATTTAAGCGGACTACTCAAATGTCCTTTCTTTGGTAATGTTCGTCGAATCGGTGAGTTCCTTGAGTTCTGAGTTGAGCTGCACGATTACTGACAAATGTGGGCACTAACTGGACACGTCCACTCAATCTGTGTAGTTCTTTCCTCAAAAGACCATTTCCGACACCAATCTACATGGTTTTCGCATAATCTGACCAGGACTAGGTATATCTGGACTTTAAAAGAGACTGTGACCTCTGAGTTTGTTTCGGCCTTTCTTCTCAGAGTAGTCAGATAGGAAACGCCGACCTCATCTAGTTTTAAAAATATGATTGACGTGTAAAAGTGTTTGTACAAATCTAGTTAAAGAAATAAAATCATTTATCATTATCATTTATCCCTTAGATCGACCCGTGCGATCAAATAACTAGTATTATATTATACCTGCATTATTCTTACAGTTATTTTATCAAGGTTTGGTCCCGGCTGTCATTCGTGGATCTTTGACAGTCGTTACGTGTAGTCAGAAGGCCGAAAGTCTGACAACCAAGGGGTATCGTATTACCCAGTAACTGGGTTGTGGAGGTCAGATAGGCAGGAGCTCCATGTAAAATACTGGTATTCAGCTGCATCCGGTTAGACTGGAAGCCGACCCCAACATAGTTGGGAAAGGGCTAGGCAGATGATTCATGTTTGATTCCCAGGAGCTTGCATTCCAACAAAACGTTTCCAATAATACTAGAATTCCAGGAATGCTATAATTTAATTTATTTATTTATTAAAACTTTATGCACAAGTAAAAGAAATACTGTACAAAGGCGGACTTAATGCCTGAGGCATTTTCTACCAGTCAACCTTAGGGTGATGCAGAGACAAAACATGACAGGTGCAACATACGGAATAAATTGCTAGGAAATGACTATAAAATACAAGAATAAATACTAATACAATAGATAGATACATACATACATATAAACAAAATGAACTGTTAGGAGAAAAAATTATAGGTAGAGGAGATATATATAATTATGATAGCCTAAAACAATGCAATCAAGTTCGATCAGCGTGTCATGCAATTTAGCTAAATTAATTTTAGCTCAATTACAGCTGTAAATTATGGTATACTCGTACTTGGGATTTGACAGGAATGTTCTATAGAATTTACTAATAAACTGTTCTGTAAGTTTATTACGGGGAAGGTTTGTTGAGCGGTCAATTCGAAGAAATAACTGCGTTTATGTTTCTCTGTGGATTTCCATTATACAGGTTAATTTCAAGAATTCCAGCTTGAAGTGTTTTACATTCTACAGTAGGTAACTGTAGCTTTGCGTAAAGCTGCAGGAAATTTTGTTTTTGAAATAATTGAGATATTATTTTTAAAAATCGTTTGACATAGACATTATTTCAATCTTACTACACAATCCACAATAATATAAATTCCAAAGTAACTCTGTCTGTCTGTATGTTACCTTTTCACGCCTAAACCACTGAACGGATTTCGATAAAATTTGGCAGAGAGATAGATTGCATCCCGGGGAAGGACATAGGGTAGTTTTTATTGACATACCTTGCGGGCGAAGCCGCGGGCGGAAGCTAGTTGTTTATAATGTTTTGTATTTCGTGATGTTCATTACTTTGCATTATACAACGTTATTTTTAGAATATGCGAAATCTGAATATAGTTTGTTCAGAATAAGTAACTGAATCGCTTCCAATAATTTTTACCCCATGTTATATTTTGTTCCAAAAATATTTAAAAAATTTAAAAGTTGGACACCGAGCGACACTAAGTAGGTTATCCAATCCGCCGAACAATTAGGTACCTAGGTATTATCAATGAGCGCAAGACGGTGCGGCGTGCGTGAGCATTTTTTTGTACAGACAAATAGGTAACTTAACAAGCTTATAACTTTGTTATTTTTCATGATACAGTTTTGAAATTTTGTACATAGATTCTTTACATAAAAATACTAGACACTAAACATAATGTTGTATAGAATCAAGTTCTTCTAAATCACTAGGAAGTAGTGAAGGGTGTGCGTTTTGGGGGATTATCTTGTGTAATTGTTACGTTCAAAATGTGCTGATTGTCAGCCTTTTTTTTTTTTGCGTATGGGAAGTCATCAAATGACTCCTCCCGCTCTGGGTGGAGCGGAAGGGAGTGTCAGACTCTTACTGACTAAAACCCACCCGTGTTCCTTCCTTAGCCCTTTATGTTCCGGGCCAGCGGTAACCCTTTCGGACAATCCCGCTGACCCGGCAGGCTTCGGCCCTAAGGGCCCCTCCTCGATGCTGACATCTCTTTGAGGCGCGCGTGGAACACGTACGCGCCGTCCGGCACGGGCCTGGTCCTGATCGGACGGTGAGCTACCCATTACTCTCCGCCCGCAGGCCCGCGCCTACGGTGGCCGGGAGTCGTCACGCGGCTCCCGACGCCTGGGGCGTCCCCCGCAGCGGCTGAGACGGGAGGCTCTCTCCCTGAACCGTCCCGCCACCTATTCGCTAGCATGACTGCTTCGCAGAAGGAGGTGACTGCCTCCCACTCCCTCTGGCCCCGGACCATGGCTTGCACCAGGGCCGGACGCGAGAGGTCGCCGTCGCTGCCAATCGCCTCTACAAGGACACGGCGGTGCTCCGCCCAAGCGGGGCAGACCTCCACCGTGTGCTCCACCGTGTCCTCTGGGCGATCCTGGCAATGGTGACACCCGGGCGTTTCCTCC
Source organism: Mesoligia furuncula (assembly GCA_916614155.1). Taxonomy (NCBI): domain Eukaryota; kingdom Metazoa; phylum Arthropoda; class Insecta; order Lepidoptera; family Noctuidae; genus Mesoligia; species Mesoligia furuncula. The sequence goes on along the minus strand of OU744814.1, from coordinate 22,347,715 downwards.
CGCCTGATGATGTGCAGGAACCTCCCGAAACTTTCGTGTCCGGTGAGGACCTGCGTCAGGCGGTAGGTGAGGGCGCCGTGGCGCCTCTCTAGCCACTCCTCAAAGAGGGCCGCTGTCGCGGCGTGCCATGCGCTGGGTTGCGACAGTCGCTCTTTCCATGCCGCCATGAGATCGCGCCGGAGATCCGTCCGCTCCGCAGCGATTTGCAGCGGAAGCGGATCCTCCCCCCGGCGTAGTACCTCCGCGCGCCACTCATACAGGCGCGCGAGGACTATCGCCTCCAGATCCCATGGCGGCAGTCCGGCAAGGAGGCTTGCCGCCTCGCCCGAGATCGTGCGGTAGCCCCGGATAACCCTTATGGCTACCACCTTCTGGGGCGCGTTCAGGTAGTGGGCGGCTCGCCGCCGCAGTGAACGCGCCCACACCGGGGCCCCGTATAGGGCCATGGACCGCATGACCCCCGCGTAAAGCCTCCGGCCTAGTAAATTAATAGCTGTACTATTACCAGAACAACTGGAATGAAGGATCTAGGTGTCACATTTGACAACAAGCTTACGTTTCATGATCATATGGTATCGGTAGCAAAACATTAATTTAGACGTTTAGGTTTCATACTGCGCAATGCTAAAAATTTTAGCAACGTCGGCGCAATTAAATCTATTTTTAATGTACTTTTTCGTAGTAAACTGGAGTCCAGTGCATGCGTCTGGAACCCGCACGAAAAGAAGTACACTTTATTATCGGAAAAAGTACAAAAGGCTTATCTTAGGTACCTTTATAAACGCCTCAATGGGTATTATCCGTTTATGTACCCTTTAAACTTTCTCTTAGGCTGCTTGGGGTACAACTCTCTCGAGGTCAGAAGAAATAATGACCAAATTATTAATATGGTTAAGATCTTTCACGGTAAAACAGATGCTGCCGAACTGCATGATGAGTTGTCCCATCTTTTTGCTCCGGTAAATTACAACCGTGGCAGGAGGCATAGATTGTTCGCCGTGCCTTGGAGTCGAACTGTCGCGCGAGCCCAGTCTCCTGTTCCTCGCACACTCTCTGCGCTGAACGCGCTTTTGGACGCTAAGCCTGACTGTGATGTGTTCGCGGATGGATGGAAGAATATCTTGTCAGTATTTCTGGGGTATTGTGCGATGAGCGTATGACTGGCGATTAGTTATATACTTTTGTTTACTGTGCTTTTCAAATGTGTTTGTGTTTAACTAATGTAATTGGCCTTGGCCGTTTTATGTTAAATAAATAAATAGTCTGAATTAATGATTTACGGTTTTAATCATTTATCGATTTAGTTTTATTGAAGCTCTTTTTTAACGGCATTGCAAGTGTGTCCATAAAAACGGTCCACCAGTTGCTTCCATTTTAAAAACTGCACCCGAATGCGTCAGGTTTTTAAATCCTCGTTAAATGGACAACAGGTTGGCGGTCCATTAGCCACAAACTGGCCTGGTGTGGCCCATTCATTAACACGGTGAAGAGTTTAACCTCTCAAAGAGGAGTTTGGGGAGAGGGCTGTTCAAGAGTTTTGTTGGGTACCTTTTTCAGTGCGTTTATAGACTGACTGAGCTTCGCCTGCATTGAGGTTGGAAAATATTACGCGGAAACGTACAACTGAGATAAAAAGTACCATATTTCCTAACCCAAGTCATGATCGATCCGTGACCAAAACGCTACCACTTGAGAACGACTGAACCGATTCGACTATAAAATTTCCGAAATAGTCCGAATTAGGTTTTTATGGGAAGAAAAATTAGAAGAGAAGTTTCCTGGTAAATTATCATATTTGGCAAACCCTGAACGTCTTTCTACTATGGGGCTGACGTTTTCCTGTCCTTGAATCATGAGTTATATATAGCCTTGATTATAACTGAGTTGGTGAGTTATATTCAAGACCATAACTCACCCTCCAAGGACGGGCCAAAACGACTGTCGGGTCAGCTCGTTTGAAATACAAAACAAAAGACAAACGTTGTTCCACAGTATTGTTTTGTTTCCAGAAACATAATCGTGCTATTAAGATATTTTCTTGCTTGCAAACTATGTAGTTAGCAGCTTATTCTTGACAACTATAAATTGTAAAGCGCTTGCAAGATGCTGCTGCTAAGCTTACAATTTATGATCTGCAAGTCTTGGTACTAATGCAGCTGTATAAGCTATTGTTATATTAACACAGTTGCTTTCATATTCATAAGTGTCTAGTCTAAAATAGTGGTGTATAATGTATTGTTGGCTCTGTCCATTGTCGTTAAAGTGACAAGGATAGCACACCTGATGTTTAGCGTTGACCTCATTCTGTCTGTTAGAACCTCGAATCGAATGACACGTCTACTTTGCTTGGCACTTTGTTCTGTTTAAATAGGGTTTTTAATCACTATAGTGTGTTCCAAAAGTGTTTGATAAAAGTATAAAAAAACCCTCTTTAGGTTTAATTCTTACGCAATTACTCACTAAACCCTTTACAGAGAAATAGGAGCCCCGCGCAGCGGGGCTCCGTCGACATAGGATGCAAGAGCGAGCGAATGGGAATACTTTAAAATAATTATCTAATTAGTTTCTGTGAACCAAGGTATCTGGAAACAGTGGTTTCTATGAACAATGTTTACGGCAAGAAGTGCTATCTATGAACAGAGATCTCTGTCAGCAGTGCTTCCTATGGACCGAGATATCTACGAACAATGTTTTCTATCAACAAAGTTTTCGGCGAAACGTGCTGTCTAGGAATAGAGATTTCTATGAGCTTTGCTTTCTGTATGAAGTTGTATCGTACAAGCGTGTTTCTATCTTAGGTTCCACACCGATTTTTTGTAATCAAATCAAAGCACTCAATTAATTTGTAAGTGACGCAACAACAAACTGAAATCTGCCCGCAGCCTACCCGGCTGCGGGCGGATTTCAGTTTTCCAATTAGTTATAACATAGAAATTGGCATAATTATTTAGATTGGAGGTACGTTTTCCATTTGACCATTTGTTTACATTTTCATCAGCAAATTTTCAAACAGGCCATATGAAATACGTACGTACACGTAAAGAACACATAAAAAATAAAGCTATTATTCCTATGAAGTTGACATGCAAAGACCTACTTTGCATGTCAACTTCATGGGAATAATAAAATAATAATCTAATCTAACTAGCCTGTACTGTCCCACTGCAGGGAAAAAGCCTCCCTCTCCCTTTTTCACACAATTCTGTCTTTTGCTAGTGCGGCGCCAGTCCTTACGGTAGGAGTCGAGCTCGTCGTCGCTCGGAAAATAATATATAACTGGCAAAATGTGTGTATAATAGCACACTTCAGACAAAACTGTAATTTATTCAAACTACACTTTAAAGTAATTACGGCTATTCATCGTTTGACGGCAGTTTAAATAGTTTTTCCATTACGAAATACAGGCATGATCATCGAACCCAGACAGGCGCTGTACTTTGTAGTAATTATTTTCTGCACCACTGCTCTCAAAACGGTACAGGAAAACATCGTGAGGAATGTTCTAGAACCAAATATTCAAAGACATGTGACATCTACCAACCCGCACTGGGCCCGCGTGGTGGATTATAGCCTACTCCCTCTCGAAGAGAGGTTTATGTCCCAGCAGTGGGAACAATACCCAACAACAACATTAGTGGCAACATCAATGGCAAGTCATTCGTGGTATGAGTTCCAACCCAACATCTACAGACCTGTCTGAAAGAGGACTTTTGGCCGAAAGGTGTCGTATATCGACGTTTCCGAGGACGGTTACGCAACACCACGCAGCGAAACACGACGCCGTCAACGTTACGTGTATAGTTAATAGTTTCAAGGTTTTTTAATATGTATTAGTTTATTATTTTATAAGATTATTTTGTGTATTTTATTTATGGGCCTTATAGTTGCCTGATAATAAAATTATTATTATTATTACAGGCTGACTAGCTTTTGTCCGCGACTTTGCCCGTGTGATGGTCGGAAATTATCCCACGGAAAATTATTACCGGGGTAAAATGTATCATAGGTGTAAATCCAGGTCATAATAAACTTTCTGCGTGCCAAATTTCATCCAAATCCTATTAAAAGCATAATACTAATGATTGAAATACTATCGTGAGCTCATGCAAGCCTAGTACTTTTTGTTAGAATACTGCTTAGAAAGTCGGGTAATTTTTCAATCATGATTCGAAAGACACCTAGCACCATCTAGCGTCCTAAAGCAATTGTGACCGTTGAATGTTATTGTTCTTTTCCTCGGGAACAGATTTATTTTTCTGGATGAAAGGTATCCTATCCTTTTCTCTACCCCTGACATCGTATATGCCAATTTTAATGATGATCGGTTCAGTGGATTATGCGTGAAAAGGTAACAAACAAACTTATTTCCGCATTTATAATATAATATATAAAATTTAACTAACTATTTACACTAGATACTATTAGGTAAATGACTAACTGACTTACTATACAAATAAATACAAAAACAAAGGACACTTAGGCGTCGAAGTACTCGTCCGCATCGCTGTCATCCGGAAACATAATAATATATACACTTCTGGACACATCTATTGGCCCACCTTGTATTTTCAGTTTCGTTTGGTCCTAGCTAAAATTTTATATTAGGTCGAGCAAAAAGTTTTTATGCAGCTTTGAACCTGGCACATTCACAATTTCATTCAATAGTCTTTTTTTGAATTTCGAACACAGAATTTAAAGAAACAAAAGACAATTTGGAGCCTGTTTGTTGATATCAAACAATCGAATACTAAGAAAACTTGGTTTTATTGGTTTACTTGGATTTAATTCTTGAAAAAGTGATTGATATCTTTGGTTTTGCAACAAATATTACTTATTCTTAACATTAAGGTGAGGTTCTATCAATAATCTATGGATACTTCACCTGAAGTCGCCGCCCAAGCTGTGGCACTTATTCAGGCCGGACACAGCCAAAGAAACGTGAGTGCTCAACTTAATTTAAGTCGATCTGCGGTCCGAAATGTTTATCGGAGGTACCTAGAGACTGGCGGCTTTGTTCGTCGCCAAGGAAGGCCACGATCTCGGGTCACAACTGAAAGGCAGGATCGATTCATCTTGACGACCAGCTTGAGAAATCGTCACCTTACCTTCATTGAGATACAAAACCAACTTCGCGACTTCCACGGAGTATCTGTGAGCGCTCGAACTGTTCGGAGAAGGTTAAAAGAACGCGATATGGTACCACACAAGCCAGCTAATGGGCCCAAACTAACACGAGCCCACCGAACAGCGCGCCTTCATTTCGCACGCAGTCATTTAAATTGGACACAGCAAGATTGGAGCCGTGTACTCTTTTCTGATGAGTCTAAAATTGTGTTACATGGCAATGATGGAAGGAAGAAGGTCTACCGACGTAAGGGAGAGCGTTTCGCACAATGCTGCTTTGAAGAGAGGGTTGCTTATGGCGGTGGCTCATGGACTGTCTGGGGCGGTATATCCGCGAGCGGCAAAACTCAACTTGAGGTTGTTACAGGACCACGGCTGCCAACATTAAATGCTGAAAGGTACATTCGTGAGTGCTTAGAACCTCACGTGATACCATACGCGGACTATGTGGGCCCAAATTTCCTTTTTATGCATGATAATGCAAGAGCCCATGCGGCCGGCATCGTCAGGGAATATCTTCGGGATGTGAACATCACAGTTATGGACTGGCCAGCCAGAAGCCCAGACATGAACCCCATTGAGCACATGTGGGACGAGCTAAAAAGATGTGTTAGGGCTCGTCAGCCAGTTGCCCAGACGATGCAGGAGTTGAAAACTGCCATAGAAGAGGAATGGGAGATGATCCCTCAAAATTTCATAGAGCGGTTGATAAACTCTATGCCTAATCGTATGAGAGCTGTGGTAGATGCCCATCGAGGCAACACGCGTTATTAAATTAAACCTTTATTTGATAAAACATGTTATTTATTCAAAAATCAATTGCCTTTAACAAGGCGCATATCCGACTTGTTAGGCGTAGCTCCATGTCGTATGCTATTCTGAATTCAAATTTAAAACAATACGATCGAAAAAGATGGTAAAATGTATCAGGTTTAAAACTGCATCAACAGTTTTTGTTCAATCTAGCAATCATATTTCGGTAGGGGCCATCGAAACCTAAACTCTAAGGTGGGCCAATAGATGTGTCCAGAAGTGTATTATGTATATGTCGGAGTTGGTTCTCAATTATTACAATTGTGAGTAGTCCACATAATTTGTTATGATTTGCTGTTCTTATTATGAATTTAAGTGATTTTATTATAAATTATTGTCTACCAAATTGGAACATAATTTATTCAGTACTCGGTGTACGCACTAATTGATTTTGGCAACATAACGCGATAATAAAATTGTAACCGATGATTTTGTTCAAAACAATTGATGATATGTTACTTTGATTTTAAAATGATTTACTTTGTGAAATTAACATTGTTTATTTACGATAATTATTATTGTATTATTTGATTACCTACTTATAATGTAAGTCTTATTAGATTTATCACATTTTAGTGTTTTGTATCAACTCAAGTAAACAAGTTGACGTACTTCCGTGCGTCATCGGACAGAGTTGTTGTGGGGCGAATGCGTGGTGGGGACAAACCCTTTATAACTGAGCGCAGCTGCTGGGAGTCAGACGGTCTTTGGACTCGACTCCTTAGAGAGCACTAGCTCCCGACAAACCTGTCGGTTTACTAGAGTTCAGCCTTGTTGCTGGAATTACATACTTGTATTCTAAATACGCTATATTTGGGTGGCTCTATCACTATACGAACTCGAAAGTAATCGATCCTACGATTTGTTCGCAATTACTTTGTTACTGCATAATTATTTTACTGTGTATCTAGTTGTGTCATGTACCTACAGTGTGTGATTTGCTAGTGTGATTAATTGTTCATGAAATTATAATCTGATTGGAATTGTAAACCGTTTTTCTATTGCGCAATAACCAACACATACCCACACTACGCCCACAGTAATTATAATAGGATGTTAACGAGACACTAAACCTAGCTTCTCCGTTAAATAATATATAATATTATTATTAATTATAAGTTAGAATTAGGATAGGATTATGCCTGGCGTGATATTATGTTTTGTTTCAAAGATTATTCTGCGTCAAATATGCTACTAACTGTTATAATTAATGCTTATAACAGTAAGAACCTGTTAAGCTTGATTAGATTTATTGTCCTATTCGTTGACATAATAATGCTGGAATTTGGTATTTAGATCTTACCTACCTACTTACAATTAAATTACGCAGAACAGTAGAATATGTTATTCCTTATAACTGGGGACGTCGGATTAAGGTGATTTATTATTTTAGACTGTTGACGATATTGTATATTGTATTTTTGTCTCACGAAGCGACGCGCGCTTTACTTGTGTTGACCAAGTGTATACCATTTTGAATGTGTGTGTAAGCGCAGGAACTCTTGGACTCATGGACGGTAGTCCATGACAATGGCGAAATCGGAAGCGTGTATGTCATGTGCTGACGCTACTCTTTTTAGACACGCATTCACAGCGTGTTTTTACACTTAGTTACCACAAGTAAACCGCGTTTCCTTTTGTGAGATAAAAATAGTGTAGTATGAGGATCAAGATCATTTAGTTAAATCGCATTGCATCATGAATACAAGTTCCAGAAATCAATGGTAGGACATGTTTTTTTTTAAGGCCACACTTGAGTTGCATTGAGTGGGAAATAATGCTGGCAGAACAGATGTCTGATCAGGCCGAAAGGTTCAGGAATGGTGACCGCATACCGGCAGTCGCAGCGTTAGGAGTCCTCCCACAAGGATGGTCGGTGAACATCAATGGAATCCGACTCTAAGGGGAGCCTTATGAGCCTTATTTCGGCTGAATAACATAATCAGCCTATACCTTAGACCTGTGTCTTACTGCTGGGACACAGGCCTCCTCTCTGTGAGAGAGAGTGGGCCGTAATCCACCACGCGGGGTTGGTAGACGTCACATGTCCTCGAATTATTGGTTCTAGGACCGCCGGTTTCCTCACGATGTTTTTCTTCATC